>VWZW01007179.1:182578-489317 GCA_013397115.1 Edolisoma coerulescens | reverse complement strand
AGGGTCGCTGCCCTGCTCTGCTTTAGGGTGCCGTGGCTGGGTGGAAGTGGGCACAGGGTTGAACGGAGCGAGTCGGGGTCACCGGGAAAAGGAGAAACCGCTCACGGGCTCGCCCGGTCGTGTTCCTTGGGAAAATAAATGGCATGAAATACAGAATAAACACAGGAGCACGGGAAGGCTGGAGCGCTGGGGCCAAGGGGTCGGTCTGCCCCATCTCCGGCTGCAGCCGAGGAAGATGCTGCCAGAAGAACGGTGTGAGGAAGACGGTGAGCTCACAGCGAGCCTTCCTCTCCAGCACCTTCCCTGTCTCCCACCCAGAGGTGAAGGGGCTGAGCAGTGAGGCCAGGCAGTAACACATTAACTTTTCTCAGAAGCAAGGTCTGGTACCACAAAGGCATTCATCCTGGGAGGTATTTCCGCTTTCAGGATCTGATCTGGGCTACATTTTTCATCCTCAATTAATTCCCAGTGCCCTGCACCTCCGTTGCTCTCCAGCCTTCAAAGCAGTCAGTTGCCTCTGTGAATCGTATGCCCTGTTGGCTCCTAAGAAATGCTGAGAAATTCAATGACTGAAAAATCAAAAGGGTTGTCTAATACAACAGCACCCTCTTCCAAACACACTGACATTGTAATGTTTAAACAGCTGCATTGTACCGTGCAAAAGCTCTGTCAAGCTGCAGAGCAGCCAGCATGATCTAAACCTTTAGAAAGAGAGGATAAATAATTCTGATTTCCGCCCCATGAGCATGTGAATTGTCCAGGCCCCTTCCATCTAATAATCCTGACTGACTGTGAAGGGAAAAAACCTGGAAAAGTTTTGGTTTCTCTGAGAGAAAAAAAAAAAAAAAAAAGTCAAAAATGCCTGAACATCTGGAGATGACTGTAAACACAGAGAACTCTGAATCAAAAATATAGGTTAGTCTGTTCAGTAGGTGAAGAGTGAAATCAGCACTGATATCCACAATGCAGCTGCCTGTTGTACTTATTTTCCTTAGTGGCTGCAGCCAAAGTTCATAGAACTGACATGAAATTTAGAAGGTAATGATAATTTTAACAATTCTTTGCTGTAGATGTTTCCTACTGCTCAGGAAGTAGGAAGGGGCAAAGCCAGCCAGTTCTTCAGCAACCAGTTCAGAGTGATGCAGTTTCTCTCATTCTCTCTCTTTAAGAAGGAGGGAGTGGGAGCACTGGCACCACCGGTCAGGTTCTGCTGCACCCTTGGTTTCCTGCCCCACGTCCCTGTTAAACAAAGGTTCAGGATGATGCTGTTGTTCGAGTCAGACCTGTAAAATCTGTGTGCAACGTAACACAACCTGAACACAAGGCAAAACTGAGCTCTGTGTCTCTGCTACAGGAGGGCCTCTGCCAACGCTCGGTGATGCCACTCTGAGTTTAGCTCCTGACTTTCATGGGCGTTAAACCAGGCAGGATGAGGGGAAGTGAGAATCCATCTCCCCACTAGCCCCAGGTGGGAGAAGGCTCCTGGTGCAGGGAGGAACCTGGGACTTCTCCCCGTTCTGTAGTGCTTTGCCTTTCCAAGTTGTCACATTTTGAATCCCTGGTTCTTGACGCGTGCTACAAACTGTAACATTATTTCTTTCTCCTCAGCTTTGGGTTGTTGATGTATTGTTCTTTTTTTTTTTTTTTTTGGTGGTAGGCAAAATGAAGATCATCATGAAGAATTTTTGCCAACTGGAGAAACCTCCATAGACTCCTACCCAAACTGGTTAAAATTCCACATTGGCATTAATCGGTACGAGTTGTATTCCAGACATAATCCTGCAATTGAGGCTTTACTACAAGACCTTGTCTCCCAAAAGATAACCAGTGTTGGTATGTTTGGATATATGTTATTTTTTTATCATTATTTGCTCTTTGTTCAGGATCTCACTGCTGTTTGAGTATTAATATTTTGCATGGCTTCTCTCCAGCATCCCTACAACATTGCTTTCTGACTTCCCTGCTCATTTTCCCTGCTAAACATAAAGAGATATTGCCAGCTCTGTATTACCTGAATAATTGCCAAGTCTGCCAGCAAGGCAAACCCCATTCACGTCAGAGATCTTTTAGTCACAATCAGGCTGAAAGTGCCATATTCAGTTATTTAAAATAAATACACTGACAAAAAAAAAAAAGGGTGGCAGAAAGCAGACAGCATCCTGCACGAGCCAGATTTGATTCATTGGCTGATTGTTATCTGAAAGGCTGAGCCTGGCAGCGCTGGCCTTGCCCAGGAAGGAGAGGCTGCCCTGCAGCCCTGCAGCGGTGGCTGCGGGAGCATCCGGCACCGCGGGCTCTGCGGCTGCAGGAGCTGCAGCTTCCCCAGGCATGGCAGGGAGCTCCAGGCGAGCCAGCCTCCTGCTGAGCAGAGTTCAGCTCTGTTTACTCTGCTTGTAAATCCACAACAGGGATGTGCCCATGTCAACCTCTGGCTCTGGTTAAACAAGGTGACACCGTTCGGGGCTTTTCTCCAGGGCTGTTTAATGGCAGCGTGTGTCTTCTTGAATTGAGCTGCGTAGCTGCACGGGGAAAAAATGACACAGCCTTAGATGAAAGCCTTGGGATGCTAAACAAGTGCACACCCCTTGGTTTCCAGAGGCAGGGAGCTGCAGCACAGGCAGTGGTTTCCATCCACCAGGCAGAAAATGGAGTTACTTGTGCTGACCACAAAGTTGCAAAGTCCCTTTCAGAGGGATGAAATAGCAGGAGCTCTGTGAAAGTGCTGATGGTGTGTTGGCACTGTGGGATGAGGTCAGCAGGTCTTTAACCCTGCAAGGCAAAAATTCTCCTGGCTTCAGCAGGAAATGGCCTGGGCAAGAACAGCTCAAGCAGCCCTAAGGTTTACATTTTCCATTGTGTGAATCACGGCGGCTGCTGAGCAGGAATAAAGGAGATCCTTGGTCATCGGGAGTGGGCTGATTTAGCTGGTTGGGATGGAGTAGGTGTGGAATGCAGGATGCCACAGGAGACCTTCAGCTCAGTGAATCTTGCTGTGTGTTGGCTGTGCTCAGCACGCTGCTCTGCTGGGGCAGCACTTTGGGTAAAGCAGTTTGTGGTACCCCAGTGCCATCCCACATGGTGGGTTCAGGGGTCCAGTGGACATGTGGCTCAGGATGACAAACCTGGGCTTGTTTATTAACCTGTGATGGGTTTTCTGTCCCCAAGAGTCTTGATTGGGGTGATTCATTAAGGGGGTCATGTCTGACCATTAAGCCATGTGTTTTCCCTTCCCCAGCTCAGAGGTGACACTGCAGGTAGCAGCAGACTCTGCCCAAGCTCCTCTGCTCTGCACTGGAGAGTGACGAGGGCACTCTATGGACACAGCCTGGGGGATTTTCTCCCTGACACAGCCCTCACCTCTCCTGACCTCGTCCCTCAATACCCACCAGTTTTTGGAATATTAGTGGCACGTGCCAATGGGGATTGAGCTGGCACTTTGTTAACACGTGTGTGAACATTAATCCTTGGGCACGTCCATTGAGGAGGGACAGATGCAGTCTATGCCCATCCCTGTCCCCGCAGAGAGTAGCAAGGCAGTGGCCAGGCTGTCCCCAGAGGGGCAGAAGTGACCCGAGTGAGCCATCTCCTGGGCCACCTCTTGAGGTTTGCAGCAAGTGCAGTGACTGTAGCAGTCTGTACCACATGGCTGCTGGGTGTTGGTCTCCACTCACCTCCCCAGCACTCTGGAGCTCAGCTGTGTGGGCTGTGCAGGAGGAGAGCAGTGTCTGCAGCAACCCAGCAGTGCTCAAGCCATGAGGTCTGTCCCTTTCTGCAGAGCTGAGGTGGATTAGGGACACGGAAGCTAGTGGGAGAAGGAGGGAGGTAGGAGCAGGAAATTGTAGGTTAGTGCTCACTCTTCACTTGGTCTTCTGGGCTTGGTGCTCACTCGTGCTTCTGGGCATGTGGCTTCTCCTCGCTCTGCTTCAGTTGAGAGCAGCAAAAAATTATTATCATAAAAGATGGGAGTGAAATCCTGACCCTGGTGACGTAAGTGGAAGGTTTTGCCACTTACTTCCCTGGGGCCATGATTTCACCTAATGTGTCATACAGATGTATCGTGGGGTTTCCATTAACTCTGATTTTGACAGAGCTTTCAGATCAATGGGGGGAAAGGGCCATGGGACCACAGAGGAAGATTTATGGCTGCTATTAGCAATCCCCTTTGGGATTGTCTCTGTTAATGTTTGAACAAGGCTCTTAAGAGCATGGTAGGGCCTCTTATGCCTCTAACAAAAACACAGAGCCATGGTTTCTAGCCATGAATCAGGATAATTTCCATAAATTAAACCATGAGGTGTGTTTGGTATTGTTGTTGGCCACTACGGGAACTGACAGGGAATGATTCCTACACAGAAGTCCCAGCCTAAAATCAGGTATGTGGAAATGGAAGGGGACTTTTGCCAATACAGAGATGCCAGGATCTGAATTTTGGTGGTAGCATTCACTGCCTGGCCCTGTGGGGATTCAGGAGCTTTGTCAGCTTGCAAAGGAAAAAAGAGCATATTGCTAATAGACATTTTAAAATTATTTTTTGCACAATGCAGCATCTCTTATTTTATGTTGCAAATTCTTTGGGTGTTTAAAAATACATGCTTTAAAGTAATTCCTGCCAGTTTTCAGCTTTACTGCAGAGCAGCAGAGAGATTCAAAAGCATGTAAGCTGATTAATGAAGGGTAATATATTTGACCAAAGGACATTTATAGGGCTGTTACATTCTTTGCATATTCCTGCTTATCTTCTAATTAGCCTTGGTTTTTTTTTCCTTATGGTAAATTTTTGCTGGGTTGTGGTTTTTTTTTTCTTTTTAAGGCAGCTGGCAAGGTGTCAGGTTAGGTGTATAAAATAAATGGAAACCTTGATAATGCCTGGTCTTCAGACTTCTTTTAGCAAGCAGGACAATTAAATATACAGGGTTACATGCATTAGGTGAAATGGGATATAGCTTTATGCAGTTTCTTCCCAGTGTTCAAATTTACTTTGGCTCTGATAGAATAAGATGATTTGCCTGATACCTACAGTAATTAGATCCAAACTGCAGCAAAACAGCATTCTTGGGCTCGCTGTGATTTCTCTGCTCACTCTGCATTATTTATGGGGGAGAGGGGGGACTAGACTGATCCCCCACATCTGCCAGAACCACTCACACGACTCTGTAATCTGCAGCGGTATTTTAAAATGAAAACGGTGACAGAAGCAATTCCCAAGAGCAGGGAGCACCAAGGTGACATTTTCTTGATGTTAAAGTTTAAATGGAACAAATCCATGGACGGGAAGGAGCATCCCATCCAGCTCCCACAGTGACACCTAGAGCTGGCCTGGGAAAGGACAGGGTTACCCAGGCTCGGGCTGAGGATGTTTCTGTGCCCTGCATCTACATATATATATATATATATATATATATATTTCCTATTCATTTTGTTCAGCATAAAGGGATAGCTCTTAATTTGATTTAATTCACTGAAAATTTCCTCTTGCCATAAATAGGAGCCTAGAGAGAATTGTTTTTCCACTGAGCACTGAAGCCTGGTTTTCAGAAGCACACGCACAGGCAATTGCACATTTCCTTTGCCTTTCATAGCTGTTTATTGCATGCATAAATAACTGTAGTTTGCTATTTCCTTGCATATTTACAAGATGTCTGTGCATAATTGTGGCAGCAGTATCAGCAGTTCAACACCAGCTCTGGCATGGTGCATTGGAGGGGCAGTGTGGGCTTGGTCTTGCTGTCCAGAGGAGATTCCCTGTAAGCAGAACAGGCCTTTCTAATTCCTCTGTTTAGTTGGGATTTATGTTTTGATTCTTTAAGTTCTCTGGTTGCAAAGGTTTGGAAACACTACCTGACTGAGGTAATTTGTGAATCTGTGATGCCTTCAGTTTGTACAGGGAGTAATTAGGGAGCAAGTGTGGGAGATTGCTCATGCTGGGAATAAAAGCTGCAGTCACCTGAGGTGGACTGTGCTGCAAGGCAGGGAAAGAAGAGAGAAAAGGGAAAGACAAGGCGCTAAATATTGAACGTAAACTCTGGTTCTAAAGAAAACTGTGAAAATTTCATCCAGAGGAAAGGAAGAAGTGCTTTTGAGAACTTGTGAAAAACAATGAAATGTAGCACCTTTGATTTACTGTGTAAGAAAACAATGAATCTGCCAAGAGTCAACAGATTGATTCAGTGTACAATTCCAGATGAAAGGAGGGGACTTAAATTTAGAGCAAAGCCTAAGAGTAATTTTGCAGATCTCTTCCCCTGCAGAAGTCTTTTACTTTCTTGCCTAAACCAAGAAACTCCTTTAAAAACAAGTTAGCAGAACTGGCTGAAGAAGGACAAACTAAGAGATGATGAGGGCTTGAATTTATTTTGAAATATGTTCTTTACAGCTTGTGCAGGGCCATGTCTCTAGCCCAGGGCAGAGCTTGTTACTTGTTAAAGCCAATCAACATGTTTATGTTAGATTTCAGCTTGATCTATAAATAGGAATCCAAAATGGATCTGAGCATCCTCTGTTTCAGATGTTAACTGCATCCCAGGCTGTGACTGTATCTCACTTCTCAGGCATTAGCACTGCATAATTAAATACATTTTTAAATGTTTGTTGGATTCTGACCAAAAGAACCAGAAAAAGTTCAGAGATCCTGTTGGGACTCTCTCTCTCTCCATCAGAAAACCATATGGTTTAGACTGGCTGGTAGGATCAGGGCTATCATGGGGCGAAACACAGGAGCTGGAAAGCCAGACCAATTCCAAATCCCTTTGGGTCAGAACCCTCTGGGCAGCATTGTCAGTACCAGACAGTAGCCAGGAACTCTGTAGCATACAGCTTGAGGAGATGACTGAGGGATGATAGCTGGGTTATCTTTTGTACTGGCTGGGGTCTGTGGCTCCAGGAGGGAAGTCAGGGCTTGTGCTGGAGAGTTGACAGGGTGGGGAAGCAGCAGACGTGGCATGTGGCCATGACAGCAGCCTCAGAGCTGTAAATGGAGTGGGGATTTTTGCAGGCTTGATCCAAAGTCTGTCAGAGGAAACAGAAGGAATCCCACCAATTTCACTAATCTTTGGACAAGACTGTAATCCCAAACATTCAAGCAAAAAGATATCTCAGGGAGTTTTTTGCAAAGCCTCCTGAAGTTAGGAAGATTTCTGATCACACCCTAGAGCCCTTACACTGGGTTAACAGGAGAGGTTAATGCTGCTTTCCATTTCCTTCTGCTTTGGAGGGAAAAGAGAACCTTTGAATTGCCTGAAGATGAAAAGTAATGAAGGCATTGGGATTTGTTTTTAGCAGTGTGCCAGTGCATCCAGGAGCTGTGTGAGACTTGATTTGAAGTACCTGCTGTGAGCTAGCAGGTTTATAAAGCCTTTACAGAGCTGTTTGTGACCTGTGGTGTTACAGTATATTAAAATACTTCCAAAAAAAAAAAAAAGGTGAATTTAGAGTGTGACTGGTGGTTCCTTTGGAGTCAGCACAGCCTTGTGCTGCAAGATGTGACAGGGTGTGATGGTGCAGCATCGTCCATCCCTTGGAAAATTGGATGTGCTGCTCCTGGGTGTTCTGCTCTCCTCAGGAATGGGCCTGTGGGCAGTAGATGAAGGCACAAGGACGTCTCCAGATGAGCAAACAATGTTTGTTTGGAACAAACCCCTGGAAGATGACAGGCCATAATGGCCAGAGGGACATGTTCAACTGAGGCTGGGCAGGAAAGGGAGTTCCTGGAGGAATACAGCTCGGAAAGGGAGAGGGAAGCCAGTGTGCAGATGTGGTGCTAAGTTAGGACAGGGGAAGTGATCTGACCTAGAGTGAATCATCTCCAGCGAGACCTGCTCTTCTCTGGCATTGCCACTCCAAAATTTGGGCACCCTGGACTGCTCCAAGGCTGCTTAGTTTGCAGGTACAGCAAGAGCTCAAAAGAACAGTCCAAGCATAGGTGTTTCCATCACTGCAGGGATTACAATGCTGGGCTCCAACCAGCCTGGATTTGGAGGGTGGCCTCGCATCACCCCCAGCACTGGAAGAGCAGACAAAGTGGGAATATCTGCACGTGGGTCTGGGTGACGAGGGGAAGCCAAGGGGGAGCTCTGGATGGGTTGTTTTCCATGATCCATGTGGGTTCCAGCATGCCCTGCCATAAAGCACGATGGGACACAATTCCCACCAATGTCCCCCTCTGGTTTTCAGAGTTCCAAAGTTTGCTCCCAGCAGCAGTGGAGGAACAACTTGTGCCAGCAGAACTTGTGTTGGGGTGAGGCTACTGGTGCAAGCAATTAAGGCAATACAATAAGATGGATCTAAAAAAGAGGAGGGAGATGTTTTTGTCTTACTTCAGCTCAGTTCCTTCTGACAGGAAACCAGGCTTTTGTGCCTCATGGAAGAATTATTCTGAATTGTTAATCTTCTTCATACATTGCCCTGCTAGGTGATGACATCCTCGCTGTTGAGTTTGGCTGCTAACAAAATCATTATCTGTCGAGTGGCTTCAATTTGCTGAGAAACCAGTCCTTTTAGTGTCTGAAACTCTGTGCTTAGAGAAGGGCATGCTGGAACATTGTTTTTTGCTTCTTCTTTGCATTCCTGTCATGGCAGGGGGGTCAGATTAGTGGATCTTTAGGGTCCCTTCCAAGCCAGACCATTCTGTGATTCCACGTTGCTTTGAAATGCCACGCCTGTGGTGTTGGCTGGGCAGGGAAGGTGGTGGGGATTGCCCTGGGCATGGCCCTGTGGGCATGGGGCAAGGGCAGCTCCAGCTGCCCAGACTAACCAGGGCTGTTTTCAGGGTGCACAGATGGTCCCAGGGCACCACATGCAGGGTTTGGACTGAAAGGTTTCTGCTTTTTACAGTCCTCAGGCTGTGAGCTGGGTGTGAAAAAGCCTTGTGCTCCTCCTGCCCTCGGGTGCAGATCAACTGATCTGTCCTGCACAGGGGAGCGAATTTAATCCAGGAAAGCCCTGTGCTTGTGCTTTACCTGGTCAATGCAAATTGCTTAAAGCCCTTTAATTTCTAATTATTTACTTGTTCCTTTGGGATGAAGTGGAAAGGCAAGAGAAAGCTGGGATCAGCAAAACAGCAGGGCAGGAGGGATTTTATTCTCGGAGAAGTATAATTACACTGACCAGATTTGCATAGCATTTTGTTGCAAAAGTATAGGTTACAAGTTCTGAAAGAGAGCTGATGACCTATCAGTGATAAGGCACAGAGATGAGTAATTAAAAAGATGTGCAGCTAATGGCATTGGTTAGAGAAAAAACATGTACAAGCTGTACAGGTGGAACAAGGGCAGGTGTCAGCCAGAATTTACTGAGCAAGATAACCTGGCATTTATGTAGTTCTCCAGTTGACATGGGGTTTTTTCAGAACTGCAGAGAAGGGGATTGATTATCTGATGATTCGCAGAAAGCATCTTTAAAAGACTGACTCATCCACACAGCCCTGCTGGCCATGGCCTGCCTTCCCAACACAGAGGTGCATTTAGGAGTCAGGCTACAGGTAATTTCATTTATTAGGACACTTTTGATTAAGGCAGTAGAAAAGCAGCTGTTTTTTGAAGTATAGGTTTATCTTTTTTAAGTAGCCTCATCATCAAGTAAAATGCCTTTTTATGAATTCTTATATATAGTTTAATTCTCATATATATAGTTTAAAATACCATTCTAATTTCAGAAACACTGTAATCTGGCTGTTAGTGTGACATTGTCCACATTTTTCAGAATGGTATGAATGAGGATCAGTCTTAAATTCCCATTAGCTCCCAGCTGGGAGATGAGCAAAGCCACTGTCCTTGCCACCTCCACTGTCCTCTCCTGCCTCCACGTGTCCTCTCCTGCCCTCCCAGCCAGGCCAGGCTGCTCTGCACAGCTCTGCTCTCATGTATGAACCACCTTGGGATGCCTTGGAGTTGGATACATATCCATTGTGCATAGAGGAGGTGGATTTACATATCTCTGCTGCTCAGGAAGTTATTAAAATCGCAGCAGAGATCAGAGATTGCTGCAGTATCTGCTCATACGTTTAATTAAGGAGCTGTCTGCTGTGCACTGGGCTGTACATCCTGGCTGCAGTTGTGTTTGAAAGCACCCCCAGCTCCTTTCCCAATGTGAGTCCCTTGTTAACAGGTACTCCAAAAGCAATAGGAGATGGAGAAAACAGGACTCCAATGGTCTGCTCATATAGGTGCTGTTCATCTGGAGTGCTTATGGAGCCCATAGTGTCCAGAAGAAGGCAAAAAAGTGTCAGGAAATACAATCCACGTTTTGTCCTGGTCAGCAGCTCCAAGCCCTCCCCTGTACTCTGCTGAATAATCTGTTGTGCAGTTGGGATCACCCTGCTTGGTGCTCTGATACCCCACTGCTGAACTGATACAGAGAAACACAGATACGATTTGGTTTCAAGGAAACTGAGTGTAAGTAGATCCACATGTCTCATTTTAAAGCTGTTTTGCGTTTTTCCCCCACAGCGATGAAATCAGGAGGCACCCAGCTGAAGCTGATCATGACATTCCAGAACTATGGACAAGCATTGTTTAAACCAATGAAGTAAGTCAAAAAAGTCTGTGATTTAAAGTGGGATTGTGGTGGAGTAGCCATTTTCTAAGCTGTTAAAAGTTTGCTGTAGGATCTCCCAAGGTTTATGTGTCTGGCTCCCAAGCCTTGCTGCTGAGCCTGGAGCTTCAGGGTCTGTTGATACTTTGTCCTGCCAGACTGGTCCTTGGAAGAGATGCTGAGGAGGCTTCAGAGACAGTACAGTCTTCTCAGGGATGCTATTCACTCTGATCTCTGTGAAATCTTCCGTCATAAATACAGGATGTTTTCAGCATTTCTATCTCATGTAAACTTATTCCACAAGTCTGAGCTTTATCTAGTGTCAGTGCTCCTCTGGAACACAGCCAGACAAGAGACATGATTCAGAACAGCTTTGGGAAGAACTAAAGAGTATTTGTCTGATAAATCAGAATTTAATCAGTTGATTTATTGTTGTTTGTATTAAAGAGTTGTATTAGTCATTTGGCTGGGGCTATGCTGAGTCTGTGAAAATGAGTTTATCCAAGAGTGGTACTGCAAGGTAATGACTCTGGAGAGAAAGGGAAGGACTAGGATTATGCAGCTTTAATTTGTGCTTGCCTGGATCCCATTGAGATGAGAGAAGTTATTCAGATACAAACCAGACTCCCAAATCCTGACCTGTATGTTTGTGTTGTAAGAAGATAAATGACTCTGTGCTCATTGTAGAGGGTTTAGCAAAGACACTCGGGGCTGCAAAACGTTTAATGGAGCTACTCAGTATCTGTGCCATGGGTACCACTGGAATAACAAATTCATTTCCTTCTTTTGTTCCCACTGTAGGGAAGTTCAGTTAATTTCCTCTAAGATGGTCCATAGAAGACTAAAGTAGCTGAGGATGAGTGGTTTGAAATACGTGCTGGCACTGTGTTAGAGCTGCAGTGGGGAGCACAGCTCGGGGCCAAAGCTGCTGGCTGGAGTCTGAGAGATTCCCTGTTTCACTACGGATTTTGCAGTAGATTGACTTCAGACAAGTACAGATTTGACTTGGTTTTATTTGATTGCCAGAAGGGTCAAAAAATTGGGTCTGACCTTCCTTCAACCCAAGTTTGAGCAGGAACCCTCCCTATGTGCCTCTACCCTGGGAATCACAAGAAAATCCTGTGAACTTCCAGAGAGCACAAGGCACTTGTGCAAAGGCCAGATGCCTCTGTGTCATTTCCCCAATTGCACACAAAATTTCTCCACGTTTCTAGTGGATCACTGGCTGCCTGGGAGAGGCTGGAGGAAGCACAGACAATACTGGCAGCTCAGAGGGAAGGTGGTACCAGAGAGCATCTGCTCCAGCGCCTGCCCTTCCTCTCCCTGAGGGTTTAGATCACCAGTGCAGGAGCCCATCCCCTTTATCTGCAGGTTTGATGCATATAGGCACAATTACTAATCGTCTCTTGTCCCACATGCAACATCAAGAACCAGGGGGTTTCAGGCAGCCTTTGAGCATTTGGCAGAGTCCTGGCTGTTGGCTTTTCACATAGTGTGTGATTTGCTCCTTCTCCATTTCCTCAGGTGCAGATAACCTCAGTCTTTATCATTGGTGTGACATTGTAATTCTGGGAATGCTAATGAGGTCAAATCAAAATACTGCACAATGCACAGCCTCAGCAAGATGATGGATGACAGTAGAGGTGTAGCCGCGTTCCTGTGTAGAAGCAATTACTACCACTATTGCTAGAACAATAACAGAGAATGATGATGTCTTAATCATTCCCTTGGCTTGATTTGAGGGGCAGCAACACCCTGTTTGCTCACTGCTCTTTGCACTGCGTAAACCCCTGGAAGAAGTGTTCAGCAGCTGCTTTTCCAGGCAGCACACCTTCCAGGAGCAGCGCTGCTGCAGTTGTGCTGAGCGTGGCTGAACACATTAGTGATTCGGAATCAGGGTGTTTGCAAGCATTTGTCTTCACTCTGATAACAGGGAGCAGGGAGCCAGATGCTCAGCTGGCATAAATCTTCCTAGCTCCTCTGGCATCTGGTCCCACTGGCCTCTTTCTCCACCTTATGGACTGTGGTTGATGAAGTTCTTGGAGAGGTTTGCGGCATCAATTCTTTATGCAGAAATAAGCAGTTTAGAACAAAATTTAAAAAATAAAAATAAAACCAGGCTTTAAATCTATGAGACTTCTGCTTGTAGGATCTTCTTCAGGTCCTAGACTGTTGCTGGTGCTCCCTCTTTTTTACATGGTACCCTTTTTATCCAGACTTCACAAAGCTGGATGTTCCTTCCCAGGACAGGAGGCTTAAAGTAGCTCAGAGACATTTCTGCTCATCAGGACTGGCAGACAAGTTTTTTTCTATGTAGTTTAATTTGAGAGCCATAAAATGTCACCCTGGTGGCTACTTCTGAGAGGAGCTCATTGGAGGAAGCCCTTGGTGGGCAGTCAGGTTGTCTCCGCCTGGTGCATCCTCCGTGTTTCAGCTGTTTCTGTGTTATCGGGTCTGTGGCTTTTCAAAGCAGCAGAAATTACACATTTTTTGCCTCATGAGTTGATAAGACTCTTTAGACAAGCAACCTCCTTCCTGAACCTCAGGTAACAAGGCTATTAGATGGGGCTGAGTGTAGGATTTCAGGCCTGATCCCAAGGAATATTGATAATCCAGAGTTTCCCATCCTGTTTGAGATCTCGAGTGCTGAAAGCTGCATGGTGTGAGGGACACAGAAGGTATTATGGAGACATGAGGCCAGTCCCAGTCTCTGCTTAGATTTGATTCACTGGAATTGCCTGGAAAGCTGTTTTTGCTACACACAGCTGTACTCAGTGTCTTCCAAAGTGAATTAATACCTGTTTGAGTAGGGTTGCAGCAGATAGGGGAGACCATGCCAGCCCTTCCCTGACACAGCTGGGCATCTGCTCGTGGGAGGGGAGTTCTCCAGACCTTTGGCAGTGACTTCTGCAGGGCAGCCACAGCACAGTGTGCTCCCTGGAAAACTGCTGAACACACTGCACAGCTCATCTGACTGGCTCTGCCCTTTCCCAGCCTCTCAATTCCACGCTGAATTTATCCAGGGAGCAAGCCAGCTCCGGAAAGGCCCAGGCAGAATTTGGAAATGGGGAAATGAGAATCAGCCTTTGGCATCTTTTCTGCTCTGTGTTTGACATTAACTGACAGCTCTTCATCTGGTCATTGATTCAGGCTAGTGGAGCAAAGGAGAGGAGGGAAGTGTAGCAGTCAGGGAAATGTGATAGCAGTAAATAAAGCTTGATCAGCTGCAATTATTTTATTTATCCATGGCTCTGCATCTTCATTTCTGAAATAATTGCCCATAAAGTATTGCAGAGGAAGCCAAAGCTATTTATAAATCCTATGGCCCAGTGTAGATTCCTTTACTAATTCCAAATGCATGATAGAAAAAGCACGTATTTGCTAAAACTCCAGGGAAGATTTAATGTATTTGCAATGTATCTTACAGTTAATGTGTACTTTTATTTAGCCCATAACAGTTCAATCATACAAAATTATTACCATATGGGACAGGAAAAAAATAGCAACTTCCCCTCCTCCCATGATTAGTGTATCTAACTGTACTGGTATTGTACATACAGCATAATAAAATTTATTTACATGATTGCTGAGATCTGCAGTTGCAGCTTTCTGTATGACTTATCAGGTAGGGATGGGTAGAGCCATAAATGTCAAAAGAGTTTTGGCTCATTTGTCCAAAAGGAACATTTGTAGCTTTGTAGTTTTATTTGGTTTCCCTTTGTTTCTGCTGGCTCGTGGAGTTAAATAGCTGGCTCAGCCACAAAACCAACACACTATATTTTTCCTCGCAAGGCTTTATTCTTGAAGAGGGAAATTCTGCTCCAGCAGAGCCAGCGATAGGATTCCTATTGCACACACTGGTGCCAGGATTTTGAGAGAGGTTTTTAGAGGTCCTTATGGAAAACCCAAATGGGATCAGATAGAAAATTATACCTTGTTATTGGAGTTGTGAGAAAAGTGTCCTGTGGTCTGTGTTTAGGAATGAGTTCTCTCATTGCCATTTTTATAGACTGTTGTACAAACGTGTGCAAGGGGTATTCATTATAAAATCTTTGAGGCTTATTTGTTCCATTCAAAGAAATACTACTGTATCTAGTGAGCTCACTTTTGACTGAACAGATAAAAGCCAGTTCTGTTCCAACTTTAGATTTTACTTGATATTTTTAACATCTTCTTTCTTTTCTTCTGATTTTACAAGTCACAGTACAGGATTAGCAAGAGCCACATGACTGTTCCTTCCAGTAGATGAAGTTTGCAGTTAAAGTCTTTAATAAAGTAGAGCCAATTAGTGTCAGGGTGATACCAGGCCAGAAGAGGCTTTTGGGGTTGCGAAATCCAGTCTCCCTGGATCATGGGCATTCATTAACTGATCAAACACTGCTGGGGATGTTATTTGTAACTTTGTCCCTCACTATCCCTCCTGAAACTTGCTGCTGTGGAAATAATGCTGCCCATGGGACCATCTCCATGTTCCTGCAGCCTTTAGAGGCCTGACCCATCCCAGTGCCAGCCACAAAACCGGCTGGTAGTCATAGTGTGGGGCAAACTGCTTCTCTACAGGAATGAAACAAGCACACCCATCCTTTGATATCTGTAATGTTCCTGTAGCTATCTCGTGGCTCAAAGATGCAGGTGCTGTTAGCTGGGCTGAGATCAAGCAGCCAAGGTCATAGGAAAGCTAATAGTGGCCCTCAGGGATGTGGATGTGACACCTGGGGATGTGGTTTAGTGCTGAATACCATGTGCTGGGTTAAAAGTTGGGCTTGGCAGTGCTGTGTTAGTGGTTGGACTCAATGATCGTAGGGGTCTTTCCCAACTTAAATGATTATATGATTCTGTGATTTTTGTTTCAGTTGGCAAAGCACAGCTCTTCCCTGGCTTTTAGATGTCATAGTGACAAAGGATTAGCATCGTTCTTCAAGTTTCTCTTTGATTTGCTTTTAGGACTGTTCAACAAATAATGCATCTTTTGATAGGGATATTAAACAGTCCAAACAATCCCCGTAATGCAAACAACTGTTAATCACTTTCATTTCCTACAGTTATATTCCCTTTCTGAAGTTGTGGCTGTTGTACCTGGGAAGTGCAGCCTCCAGGCTTGATTATCATATCAATTAGGGTGGTGTAATCCTTCTGCACTGGTAGCACTGCTTGCAAGTCAGAGGAGTTGAAATGAACTCCAGAATGGAGGCTGCTGAGAGATTGCTTTCCTTATTACATTGCATCTCATGCTGTTTTGAGGAAATACGTTTTGCCAACCTGTTGCATGTGAGCTGGCAGGCATCCAGTATAAACATACTGTTATAAGTCAACATAGCAATTAAATCAAATTGCAATGTTTTCTCTGAGCAGCTAGAGAAGTGAGATGTGCATCCAGTAGCTGCTCTGCTAGGAGCCTTCCAGGATTAGCACTTTGGCACTCTGGAATGTGCTGTGTGAAACCCAACTGAGCAGTCGCTGGTCAAAGTACAGCCCAACCACTGAGGTTTGTCCCTCAGCTTGAGCAGTGTTACTGTGCCAGTCACTGGTTCTGTGCAAGGTGGGGTACTGGAGACCTAAGGTTGAATAAACTGGTTGGAAAGGTTGAAACTGGCAATCCCAGCATTCAGTTTTGTGTAGGAGAATTTTAAAATTGCAAGGAATGCTCTCGTATCACGAAGAAGTGCCTTCTTTGCTGCTGGAAGGAATAATCAGTAATCAGATATTCTATGGACCTCATCTATGAGATTTGGGGCTTTTTAAGGGCATTCAAATCCTTGCCAACCACATCCCTGCTGAAATGTTTACCTGAATGAGACTGATGGGCACATTTGATTGTACTTATATCAGGAATAAATCTGGAGTTAACTGGATAAATTATATCCTTTGATATTTAAAGTGCATGAGATCTGAATGTGGTCCTAAAAAAGGACAGTGGAGGATGCTGTGTAGTATTCTAGCTCTTTAACTTTTGGTATATTATGCATGAACTGTTTCTCTCTTTTATAACTAATCCTGTTCATCAGATCAGACTTCAGTATTTCAGTGCAAATTGTGGTTCAGGACTCAGCAGTGCCTCTGCTCCAAATCTCATTCATGCAGATTGGAAAATTTGTGGTGACTTCAAGGGGAGCTGGATTAGGATTGAGGCTGACCGATGGCCCTGGACAGCAGTGAAATCCAGTCTCTGTCCACCACTGTGCTCTGCATTTCCCCTTGCCACAGCCCAGCAACTGCTGGTTGGAATATTGGTCAATCCCATCCAGCACAGGAGCAATTTGTTCTTGAATTCTGCAAACATGTTTATGGAATGACCCCAGAGTCAAAGTCTGCAAGGCCAGGTAGCTCAAAGGTTGTTGATTTGGATTAGGATCTGCAGGGGTCTGTGACAGCAGATTTCACCGTGCCAGCAGCCAGGAAGGGGAAAATAAACCTCCTTCCCTCTCTGGGCAGCAGCTCTGTTGTGCTGTCCCAAGCTGAGCTGCCCCGGATAATCCGCTCCTGGAGCCAGGTAGGATCTGCTCTAAGCCAGGACTGGACAATGTGAGTCCCAGTGGTGGGAGGGACCAGACCTTCCTCCAACAAACCAGGGCTGTTTTGCTGGATATCACCGTGTCCATGGGGTACAGCTCCATCCCACTTCCCAGCACTGGGAAGCTGCCGTCCACCACTGCTGGTGAATTATCCCCAAAACCCCTCTCTCCTGACTTCCCCATGGCATCTGCAGCTCCTGAGAGAGAAGACTTTGCTCTGCAGCTCGCAGAAATGCCAATCCCATGATCTCTGTCACTGGGGGCTTTTGCACAGCCTTCTAGCCTTGCATTTCTCCTCAGCTCATTTGTTGGGCTGTTTTTGGCAGATGATAACAGGATGCTCGATATCTATTTTTGTTCTTGTCTTACACCGACACAAACGGCCACAGGTGCTGCCTGTACCTGCCCCTTCTCACTGTTTGAAGGGAGGCCTGAGTCTGCAGTCACATTTCACAGTACAGAATTGTCTCTGCTTGATTAGCTGCCTTCTAGGTGCTTATAGAATCTTGCTAATTAGTCTTTGGGAACAAAGACGCTGCTGTTTATTTTTTCTTTAAAAGCCAGTTATTGCAGCAGCTAACTTTTTTTTTTTACATTACCACAGTATATTAGGAAAAAAACATCTTCAGTGTCTGATTTTAATCAAGCCACTTCTTCAGTCTAATTTTCTGCATACCAAGAAGCGCAGTCCTGTGGCTTTGTCTTTTAATCAGAGAGGCACTTTAGCTCCTCAGTTCCTTATTTCACACAGTTTACCATGTATCAACGGTGCAGAAAAGCAGCAAACATTACTGAGGGAAGAGCTGGAATGAAATGCACAGTCTGTAATTGACTGCTAAGTAACAGGGCTTGGCACACGGGGGACTGCTGGAGCACTGAGGTAAGATGTCCCAGTAAATCTAAGCAAAAAAAAAATGTGTCCACACTGTTTTCAGTGGGATGTGCAGATACTGCTACCCTGAAACGTTCTATGGGAGTTTGTCTCCGTTTCTCTGCAATTTATAATCCTTAAACTAGGCTCCAGAGACTGAAATTCAGGGAGGGGAAGATGATTTGTGCAAGACTTGTGGCGTAAACCACAGGCTGAGGCTGTTTTCTCTCTGGAGCAGCTCACACGGCTTTGTCCTGAAGATGAGTTGCACCATACTCATCTCGCCCCTTGGGAGGAGTTATTTTTGGATGTTTTATGGAGCTAAATTGCTCTTTCTCTGCCCCTGGCCTTTATCTCACACAGAGATAGCTCTGGGGATCGCCACCACTTTGGAGGAGGCAGATGGGGATTTGGCCACTCGCGCCAAGATTTGTTTGAAGTTTGTCAGCTCATTTAAGCCCTCAGCATCTCCACAGGTTTTTGAGTCAGGGCTGCTGGCCATCCAAAGGGGCAGGAGATAAGCAGCAGTGAAATGGATCTGATGGAACAGCAAGTGTAGGACTGAGGACCCGTGTCCAGCTTCTCCAGAGGTCACCAGTTCAGGCAGCACAGTCCCGTGGTCAGTGACAATGCAAAAATGGTGTGGCCTTGAGGACAGACCCACAGCCGAAGTAACAGCATCTTGCAGGTTGAGACAGGAAGGTTTTGGCAAAGCTTAGGAGAGAGGGCACAGCACAAATCCAAATTACGCCCTTGGCATGGTGCTGTGGGTGACTCACTGCTGTAAACCAACAAAAAAAAGTGTGTTTCAAATAACTATAATAGCTGTTAATAACACAGATTTAGGGCATGCTGAAAATTTCTGAGGTTTTTTTTTTTTCCTTTTCAGTGTCTAGTTCAATAGTCTTAGTACTTTTCTTCTTAATTTATAATTTTCCACCCTGCTGTAGTGTTGTGCATGTGGGTAAATAAAAGTGAGAAAGCCTGAAAGACTCATTTGCATGTGAAGAAGTAGCAGAAACACAGAGTAAGGAGCATCTGCAAATGTGTGGGAGCTGGAGAGTAGCGGGGGGGACAGCAAAACTGTTGTAAATAGAAGCAGCTTAAAGTGCAGGATTATGTGCTATGGATAATAAAACACCCCGAGCCACCACATAAGCCAGATACTGTTCTCAGCAGCAGCATCCAACTGATCCTGTTAGCACTTCAAGGCCCTTTTGTAAACCTTGCTAATTGGTAGTCCAAATTCTTCATGCCAGGGTGTTCACCTGGCCAGAGGACACACAATGCCATGGCTGGCCATGGAGACCTGTAATAGCAGAAATACTGCACGCAAACCTCAGCTACACACAGGCTGTACATGGATTTTTAAGTGCTTTGATTAGCTGGCAGCAAGCAGCAAAAGAAATGGAGATGTTAAATAAATCTGTAGGTTTAATGGGAAATCTGGCAATAATGGGTATAATTTTTTTTGATTTCCAGTATGACTGACTTGTATTTAGTTTGAGTCTATCTCATGATACGCAAGAAGAGAATTTTGACCCAGCATATTTGTGTTTCCCTGTATTCTGTGCCTGTTTGAATCACCACGCTAGGATAACCCAGCCAAAATTTTCAAAAAACCTCTTTTGCATCTGATTCTTTAGGGGGTTTATTAAGCAGAAAATCTGATTCTCAGGGCAGAAAACCCAGGGATTTTTCAGCCTTTCATGTTGCAAGCCCAGGTTTTGTGTCAGGGCCCTGAGTGAGCCCCAGCCAGGAGGAGGGATAGCAGTGCTGTAGTTCCAGAGCCAGCTCTGCCTTCTGGGCTGACAATGGCAGACAACTGACAGCAAAATCCTGGTTTTCTCCATGGGATTGAAATGTGGGGCTGGGGGTGGTTGGCAGCAGAAGGATGGGGTGCAGCAAGGGCTCGTGCCAGCCCTGGAAAAGCTGGGGACAGCAGCTGTCCCTTCAGCTTGACCCAGTGCCACCAGGAGGGCAGAGTCTGCTTTTTCCATTGCCTGCTTAATTTTCCTATACCCAGAGCCAGCTCAAATTTTTTGCAGCCTCTCAGGTACAGGAGCTGGGTAACTGGGATTTTAGCCCAAAACATGCCCTTTTATGCTCTGCCTGACCTACTTGTCACTGCCCGTGGGGAGCCGCAGGGGTTTCTGCTCCGCTTGTGCTTCGCTTCCAAGAGTCAGGCTTTTGTGCCCAATGGTATCATGGAGCCTTGAAGTTATCTTGGCGTGCCCTGGGTATTTTAGTACAGAAGCTGGTCTTTCTGTGCTTCAGCAGCACTCAGGGCACTGATGCTTTGCCTGCAGCGTGGCAAGGCTTTCATGCTGCAGCGCGGAGGGGCAGTGCCAGTCCGGGCGAGCCGCGGCTCCGGGCTCTGTGAGCGCAGACAGGCCCTGCTCTGTTAGCAGTCAGCGAGAGGAGATGGATTTTGCAGCATATCCAGGCCACCTATTGAAGTCCAGGTTCTTTTGGCACCCGTGAAATTGTCTGACAACTTGTGAGCGGGCAGCGTGCCATGAGAGCAGATGGGCTGACTGTCCTGGCAGCCAAGAGCCTGGGATGCTTAGCTGGCAGAGGGGAACGGGAGCAGAGCTCCTCGGTGCTGCTGTCCAAATGCCTGTCCCTGCTGAAGTTACCCTGGGAAGAGCAGGCCTGTGGGGTGTCTGGCACGGGCACGGGGTGTTTCACAGCAGAGATGATACCCCCACATTCTGCCCCAGGCTCCTGCTACTCCTTCACCGAGGACAAGGGAGCTTCTGAGATGCTTTCGGCCCAAGCTCCCCACTGGGGACAGCTGGCACCTGCCACCATCCTGTGTCCTCCAGAGACTCACCTTGAAGGCAGCAGCACAGCAATTATTTTTTTAACTACCTCTGCTAGGTGGTTTCCTGTGAGAGGCTGGCTCTCGCCAGAAGTGAATCCTGAGATAAAGGGATTAAAACATCTTCTTCGAGGCTTCAGGAACTGTCACAAGGACTTTCTCCAGGGAAGGCCTTAATGCTTATCACCCTGAGGGGCAACTTTCCTCACAGAGACATGCACTGCATGATGATTGACACATCATTAATTAACTGTTATTAATTAACCCCATAATCTGAAGGGATGGGGAAGGAATTCCTTGCAGGGCTGGATCCTGTCATTTCTTTGAACACATGAGTCCCCTGTTCTGCTGCATTCCCACACCCATCTGGCTTTGGGACTGAAGAAGCTCATAAAGAAGGCAGGACTAATGAACAGCCTTTTACAGGCCCCCCTCAACCGCCTTCATTTCCTGGCAGCCACAGTTCAAACATGGTTTGCAGGAGAGCAACTATTTGTATCTATTACTCAGAGTTTAGAGGAAGAGGAAAATGAAAAAAATTTAAAATTAAAGAATTGGTTCCCCTTGTTCCCTGCTGTGTAGGGTGTGATGCTGTGAAGGGTAAAGGATCTGTCCCTGATAAAACACAGGTTCCACACATCCCATCTCTCCCATAAGGCTGGTCGTGCCACATAAGCCCAAAATTAGGACAGGAAACCAGTCCTGCCTCTCCTTGTTTACTCCATCGTGGCTCCCTCCCTCCCCACGGCTCTCCAAGCCCAGACTGTGCTGAAGGGCCGAGCTGCACCCACAGCAGCAGCACAAGGGACAGTTCTTCTCCTGCTGACTTCAGCTGGGTCCTGCTGGTGTCCTTGAAGACTTTATTTTGCTTTCATCACCTTGAGCCAGCCCCTATCTTGTGCCAGTTCTGCCTAGTGACTGCTAACAACCTCCTGTGTCAGGCAGCAGCATGATTATAGCTTTCTTTCACTAATTTTGTCTCCATTTGCCTTTCAAGGAGCAACAATGCGGCGATTCTGTAGTCTAAATGCGGCCTGAGGACAGAAATTGCCCTGTTTGCCCACAAACACCATATTCTTGGGGTGATGCCAGTCTCAGTAAGACATCAGTGATACTGATAAGCCAATAGTCATAATCACTGATCAGTGCTGTGCTGATGTTTTGGCAAGGTTCTGTGTCCAATATTGTTGACCCTACACTTTTCCTATCGTGTGCTGCCTCCTTTGGCAGGAGAAAGGACTTCTCAGTGCTCAGAACGGTACCCGTGCTGCAGGGGGTGCCCAGACCCCCGTTATGCCTGGCAGGGCTGGCTCCTTTTATCCGGGGTTGTAAATCAGTGCTCATCCCTCCGATGCAGTTCTGGGCCCAGCAGCATTAATCCTGCCATTTTGTGTCTCTGCAATTGGGAATGGCCTCCTGTTGCTGACATCTGAATTACATTTTTAACAACAATTTCCTTTGTTATACAAAATGATGCCAAAGCAAACACTGGTGTTGGAGGCTCACTATCTGGTTTAAATAACACAGACCTTTAAATCGATGAGGACTACGAATAATTTTTATGTAGATTCTGGGTTTGTGTTGTTTACTTGCTTGTTTGTGAAGGATTTTGTTCTCTTTTTTTTGTTCTTTTTTTTTGTTGTTGTTGGTTTTTTTTAGTTTTCCATGGCAATGTAAGCCTGTCACTCTTGCAGCGGGACAGTTTGGAAAAGCTCCCTGATCCCTCTTAGCTAATTGTACTCATATTATTGGATTCTCTCATCTTTCCCTTCCCCTAAAAAGTGCATTGAATTGCCTGATATTGCACCAATTCTTTACTGCAATATCTTCTAGATTTAAAAGGTGCATGTACTGAAACTGTTTTGGTGTTTCCAAAGCCATTTAATATCTGTGAACTTAAGGAATGTATTTTCTGGCACTCAGCAGTGACTCCAAAGCCCCAAAGAATTACACTCAACAGCCCTGAATTTCAAAGCCTGACATCACTGCAAGCAAGGAATACAAATCCATCAACAGGAGCAGGATTTTAATTGCTTTTGAATGATTCTATAGAAATCTAAAATTGCTTTGTGGGATGAAAAAAAAAATCCCCACTTTTGTCTGTGAAGAGGTTTTAATTCTGGTGAATAAAATAAGTGGTTGCTGGAATAATACAAGTTTTTTTCCCCTCTGACTGTGTAGCTGTTCCTACAGCCCCTGCCTGCTGGGATTTTATCCTTGAGCAGTGAGACATCAGAGTTCATCAGATATTATATGTGGCAATTGCCAAGCCAGGAGAGGCTGTTTGGGGGCTGGAAGATTTGTGCTTCTATTGCATTCACTGTTAAAAAATGAGACCACCTGCATTCTTTTGCAATGTGACCTTCTCTAGCTGGTCATATGCTGTGTTTTCCTTGTGATCTGATCTGATTTTAAGGGTAATCAAAAGGCCAACAGTGCTTTAAAACCCAATAATACCTTGACTCTTCTTTTACAGTTTTCCTTTCTTTTTTTTTCCTCTCTTTTTTTTATGAAAGGAATGAAAACCTTTGCAGACGTTTCTACATCTGGCTTAGCTTCTAGTTAAATGCATCCTCAGGGAGTGCTGGAAAATATTACTTCTTCTGTTTAGAAGAGAAGTAAATGAGTCATATTTTCCAAAATAGTTTTCATGGAAAGGGATATCAGAAGTTGTTTGTATTTTCCTGTTTAATAGACTCAGTGAATACATAAAATCTGGTCTGCATCACCAGAGGAGCAACACCGGGGTGTGAGTGGTTCCTTTGCCTTGGCAAATGGCAAAAGCCTGCCCAGCTGGCAGGTGCCAGGGCAGAATCCACAGCTGAGCCCCCCAGGGATGGGGCAGCCTGAGGGTCCCTTCCCTGTGCCACCCCTTTCTTGTGTGTGGGTCAAATGCTGCGGCCCTCCTGGCCTGCAGAGGTGATAAAATCTGGTATCTCATCTCATCTCATCTCATCTCATCTCATCTCATCTCATCTCATCTCATCTCGTCTCATCTCGTCTCAGCATTTCTGTATGTGAATCAGCCAGAGGAATCCCCTTCCCCTACCTAAAATATTTAGGATGTCCACAGATATCCAGGGCACCCAAACTGGAGACCACAGTAGAAGTTGGAAGCCTGTCCCACCTTCTGCCTCTCCACGTGGCTCCTTGGCAGAGAAGCCTTTACTGAGACCCTGAAGAAGCTTCAGCCTAGGCCAGGGCACAAAAACGATGCCACATCCCCCATGTCCACCCAAACCAGCATCACTGATGAGCTAAACCTTCTCAAAGGCGCTCAAGGACATCAACAGACATTGCTCAAGTGGGGCCATAATAACATCTAATACAGCAATAACATTTCCTTAACCAGGTATGGAAAGTATTGCTGAGCTTATTTCAGGGAAAACAAAACAAGACAAGACAATCCGGTGTTTCGTATTTTAATTAGCGTTACACTTGCAAAAAGATGTTTGGTTGCAGCATCTGGCATTCTGCACTGGTATTTTCCTGGCATCTGAAGCATGTTGATGCTAACATGTATTGAAGTACAGAAAACCTTCCTATTGAGGGCTTTTAAATATTTTTAATTATTTTCAGAAACAAAACTAGCCATTATTGTACTTTTGAAAGACGGTCATTTTGTCCTTTCTTGCATAACCACGTATCTTAAAAATACTTTTTAAACAATTATTTTTAAATCGTTTTTTCCTTTAAATTGACCATAACAAACCAGACAGATGTGTTCAGGATTAATTTTCCACCTAGCTGAAGAAATTAGCTCTTGCTTTCTCCCTCCCACCTTGGAGCCGTGCTAGGATGGTTACCTGGATACCCTGCCTGTAAAGGATGTATGTGCCGAGGCAATTTAAATAGCCTGATTTGTCATCTAACTGCAGACATCATTAGCAAAGCATTATTTGGCTGGAACACTGTAGGCTGAACATGGATAGCTCCTCTGTGTTGAGGAAAGATTTAATTTAACCACCTTGTGACCAAATATTGTCTGTCTTTAACACGGAGCTGCAGCAAGGCTGGTGTGAGGAATACAAGTGGTATCTGGGTGGGAAGTTATTTTCCTGTGGTGGATAACTATTGGGAATTTATTCTGCACCAGGAGGAGGACAGCTGCTTTTAAATTTGTTGGTTCAGAATCTACTGGTTGGTTTATTTTGGGGCAAATAATTTTTGTGTCAAGGAGAAGAAGAAGAGAAGAAAATATGAGCCTGGCTTTTCCTTTTTTTTCTATGTAACTTTTCTCCTTGTCACAATCCCCATTTCAATTTATTTCTCTGGTTATCATCTCTGCTTTTAAAATGGCAATTCCATCAGGGTGGAAGGATCCTTATAAGCAGGTTTTTAAAAACAAGCTGGTGAAGTTACAACGATGGTTTGAAATACGTGACAGAGTGTAAAGCAGAAAATAGTGGCCTCCTCTGATAAGACCTGCATGTCAAAAGGCAGAAATTGGCATTTCCTTGGAATCTGACTGTGGAGCGTGGTCAGGGGCATAGTCTGGGCATAACAATAAGGAACAAGTGAAAACAAATCTGAGTTTTAGGAAGAAGGTTTTTTTAGTTCTCAGATCACTTTTTAGTTTAGGATTGAACATAACATAACCATTTTAAGGCTCTAACCAAAATCAGATCATTTATTATTGAATCTAGTATGATTTGGAGTCTGGTGATTTGTCAGGTTCCACAAACCTGCAGCCTCCCATCGAAGGTAATTCAGCAGCTACAGCTGAACTGCAGAAGCACCACAGTTGTAGAGCTGCCAATTATATATTCCTGAACATTCTTCTTGGCAAATCGACTCCCAAATCATGTTCAGAAATCATAGTCTTAAATGAAGCACGGCTGCAAAATATTCTGCTGATCTATGGTGCAAGTCCTTTTCCTTTAGTCATAATTGATGTTACAAAATATTTTATGGCTTCTGTCATTAGTATTCCCAATCGGCTCAATCTACAATTTATCTCATGCTGTAAAAATGCTAAGAATTTTCTTCTGATTAGCAGCAACAGTAGGGCATGTTTCTACATTTATCAACATGGGGTATTTTTGGGTGGGTAAGGAGTCTTTTGTCTTTGAATTATAATGTGTCTAGACATTCTATTTTTGTCACAAATCTAGAAAAATGAAGATGCTTTTGAGGTAGTAATTAAATGCTTTCAGTGACATATAGGCTACTGTGTACAAGGCTTCAGGATAATGAATATATTTATTTCCAGGAAATCTACAGTATTTTCCTTGCCATTTGTAGGACTCAGCATATAAATAATGCAGGCCATGCTGTGCTGATTTTCGGTTCATCCCAGGAAATTATGCCATTAAAAATGCCACAGTTCTTTCAGGCACACACAGACACAGCAGGTAAAGAGATTATTCATGTGATGAACAGTGACAGAAGCAGCATTAGCTAATGCATAACCTTGCAAAGCACCCCTTAGACACTGAAATTGTTTGCAGTAATTATAGTGTGGAATGAGACTGTTGTTTAACTTAACATCATGTAAGCCAAACTGTCATCCATCAAAGTGGCTCTGAATTTGTGACCCAGGGTTAGCACCTGGAAGTGCAAACTAAGGTGAAGGGAAATGAAGAGCTCTGGAGCCTCCCCTGCCACCCCAAACACACATAGTTGATGAACATGGTGAAAATGGAACTTCTTTTAAGCACTTCTGGAAATGTAAGGTCCCCATAAATTCCTCACAGCCTTGCTTTTGTCTGTGAGCATATGTTGCTTTTTGAAATCTGCAATTCCGGTGCTAAAATCTCCCCTCTACAGCACCAGCAGTGGCTCTTGCAGTGCTCAGACAGCACAAAGATCACACAGTGTGTAAAAGCAGCATCGTGTGTCTTTGCTCAGTAAGGTGAGAGTGGTTTGTGTGCTTAAGAAGGAAAATTTACCATCTCCCCTTTGTAGGCATTACTTATGCATAAGCAGAGCTTTAGTACGTGTTGCAAATGGAAATCAAGTACATGATGTGCCTGGAAGGAGTTTATCCGACTATTTATGGGCTGATCACATTTGGAGCTAGAACTGGCTTGGTTATTTTTAGTTGAATAACGTTACAGTAGTAGTTGCATTTACAAAGAAGCGAGAAAATTCTCCATCAATTCACAGACCTTTCTGGCTGGATCTCAAACCTCAGTGTCCCCACACTCTGTGTCCCAGAGGAGAAGCTGAATGCCACATGCCAGGGGCTGCCTGTCTGATTACAGGTCAAGGAGTCACAGCTCAGACACAGATTTAAACTCCCACAAAGCAGCTTTGTGGGTCTTTGTGCCTTTCCTCTTTCCCTCCCAGCTCTGCGCAGCACGCTCGGACGGGCTTTGCCTGCTTGAAGCCACACGCTGTGCTCTGGAAGTGGACCATGATTGTTCTTTGGCAGCCCAGGAGAGGTTTTCCCATCCCTCAAAGGTGGTACCTGCGTGGAATGCATGTGTTTGCGCAGTGGTGTTGGAGGAGATCAGTTTTCAGAGCTAGAGTTGGGTGGAACTGGCACAAAAGAGCTTTGTGCAGGAGGGAATTCAGCTGGGCACGAGGCTTGTGTGTGGAAAGTTTTGGCTGGATCTCTCAGAATGGTTCAGAAAGAAAAATCTCGCTGTCTTTGGAAAAAAAGAAAGGCCTCAATCTTCCTTCTCATCTTTATTTTCATGATAAAAATCAACAATTTTAAACTACTGGTCTTTGATACGCTTCTAAAAAGAAGTTCCAATAATTTTAAAGATGTAGATGTAATACAGAGGTACATCATTAGCATGAGTCATTGTTCCTTCTTTCTTACAAAGAAAAGGAATTGAAAACCATTAAAAATCATTAAATAATAAGGCAGAAGCATATAATTTAATATGGTCATCTATTAAAAATGCACATTGTGCATAAATAATCAGACATATCAGCAGGGAATCCACAGCCATCTAACAACTAAGTTGCTTTGCAATTGCCATCTGACCTGTAGATAAGTGGAAACAATGTCTTCATTAAACTTACAGAACTGAATATTAATCATTAGCAAAACCAGTGCTGAATGATGAAGGGGAAATCTTGCTATGTCCCTGGGAGCTGTGTGCATGTACCTAATGGCAGGATTTAACTATTAAGGTCATATCAAAAATAGATCTGCTATTTGTCCACGGGGCTTACTGGTCTCCTACAAAGGCAATCAGATTTAGAATGTTGTTTAAAGACTTATTGCATGGTGTGGGAAGAAAAGGTGTATCTGGAAATATGCCCTAAAAGACTTGACTTCACTTGACTTGTCCTCTTATTTCTCCTCTGGGTGAAAAAGATTAAGAACAACTGAGTGATTTTTATAGGATTTTATGGAAGAGTGGGGGTTTTTTTGTTGTTTTCAGTGTCCCCACTGTTCTGGCCTCTGCTCCCAGTCAGAGCCAGGTGGTGGGAGCAGGAGGTGGTGATTCCCTGACATTCCTGGGGCACCCCATCTCATGCTCTCAGACTGCACTGTAGGTATGTGGGTGAAATCCCCAATTTGGAGAACGTGACGGTGTGACATCGTGGCACCAGCACATGCGATGCTGGAAATCAAAGGGCAGAGCTAATATTTTTTAAAAGGTGACTAAAAAAGATCTGTATGTGTATAAAAAATGTCAAATTTAATCTTCTTCGCACCTTTGGGTCATTTTCCTTGTTTTCCTGGAGGCGAGCAAGGAACCCACTTTATTTTCTTTCCTTTGGTTTCCTCTTCCACCTGTTTGAACCAATAAGCCGATTCAGTCAGAAGGTGCTCTGGCTGTCTGTAACTAATCCTGTAATACTTTCCTGACATTCATATTGCTGTTCAGCAGTTCTGTCAATACAATCACTGCCTGTGAGCTGCATGGAAAACAGCGCCCGTGAAAAAAAAAATTAAAACCAGGTTTAATTCTTCCCAATATTTGTGATAAAATGAAGATCTTACTCAACTTTATTGGAATTTACTCAGGCATTTGGTAATAGCAGCCTACTGGAGATTGCTTAAGGAGGGAACTCGAGGGACCTGGAATAAAACACGAGAAGATGGCTTGTGTATTCTTTGCTAGCTGAGATCTCAGGTCCTGAAAGTGTCAGACACACAGTGTGCTTTAGACAGGGTTGAAATTCCAATATTGATATAACATTCTTCAACTCCTGCTCTTGCTTAATCTTGCATTATCCACCTTGATAATGGCAAGAGCTGTGGAGGATATCATGGATGTATTTAAATTAAATGCTAAAAGCAGAGGTAATGTGTTCTGTCCCCCTCATCCAGGCATGGACAACAACGGGGTGTTTGCTGTCACAGGTGGCTCATTTAGTTATTTGGTTGAGTCTGCATCTGTTCCACAATCCTCTGGAGTCAACGGGGAGCTTTTCCCATGAATTCACTGCCCTTTTAATTTGAGTACAGGCAGGTCAGGTCCCAGTTTATGAACTGGCTCTGTCTTTCCTGATCAAATTCACCTTGAACTCATGGGAAACCTTTCACTGAGTAGAAGGAAAGTTGGATCAGACCCAGAGGAAAAACAGTAAGTGCTGCAGGAATGGGACAATGAAGTCCAATGGTTAAATCACACAATCGCTTTGCTCTGCCATATACTTATCCTCACAGTAGGAAAACTGAAATACAAGTGTCCTTGGCTTTGGAAAAAACATCATTCTGTCTTTGAAACCAAACTCCTGTGGGCTGTGCACACACAGCTATCGCACTGCACATACAGTAGATAAGCTTCACATTTTGTAGACATTTAAACACAGTTAAAAATTCAAGGAGAGGTAACCAGACATTCACTGTTAAAGAAAAGCAGCTGCATGTCATAAATCTGCTCCACAAAAAAACCCCCAAAACCTGGCAACAATATCATTTCACTAAAGCTTTTACTGCACATCTTTTGCAGAATTTTCCTCCCTTCTCTTGTCTTCTACTCTTGCCTCTTTTTTCATGTGCTGTTTTTTCTAAGCTCTGCTTTTATTATCAACCCTCGCACACTCTATTGAAATCTCACCTCATCTTACCAAACATTCCACACATAGATGGACTTTAAACTTTAAATTAGCTGAAACTAATGTCTAAGAGTGGGGCAGGGGAGCACACGTGTTTCACATTGAGCACTGGCTCAGCACAGCCTCTCCAGAGGAAAGTGTTCCCTCTGTCTGCCTGTACACACGCACACACATCCCTTTCTTTATCTTCACTCCAGCTCTGAGTGGGTGCATTTTTGCAACCCACCAAGCGTGAATATTCCTCTGCACCTCGAGCGTGGGAGTTCACCGAACGATTGCACTTGATGGGAGATGTTTATATAAAACAGCGATTGCCCTGAGCAGCCAAGCCAGCCACAGCCTTCCTTCCCTTGCAGTGCCACGGAGCACTTCCCCTAACATCCTTCTGCTCTTTTTCTTTCCATGTGGAATATTTTTCAGAGATTTCAATAGGTCTTTTTTTTTTATTTATTTAAGAGGAGCAGTTTAGGCCAATCCTGAGCCCTTTTGAAATCCTGCATCCACTGTCATTTTAAGTGATTCTTCTCAAAACCTGCACCTCCATTTTTTCCCTAGAATGCTGTGTCTATAACTGGGATTAAAGGAGGAGAGGGATGATGCTCTGTGGCAAGCAGGGACTGTATTTGCAGCGCCCCAGCAGCAGGGCCCACATGGACGTGGCAGGTTAAAATCCTCCTTCTCAGTGGAGGTGGAGGAGAGGGAAGAGATGCTAATATGGTTTGATTTTCCCCTGGGAATAACCCAGTGACTCCCTGTGGGCTGCAGAGCGTTAACCCACCCTTCACGCAGACTGTTGCAAGCTTAAAGGACCCTGATGTGTAATTCCCAGTATAATTTGTGACTCATGTGGTGCCCTTAATATAAAGTGTGGATTAGCAGGGAAGGTTTCCAGCCTGGAAGAGGAGAAGTTTAGAGAGAAAGTAAAGGGTTTTTTTTATAGTTTTGTAAAACAGCACGATTATTCTGTGAAATGGATACTAAAATAAGCTTCCAACCCGGTATGCTCTTCCTCATGCAATAAATGACCAACCAAGGCTGAGGAAGATACAACTAACTCAAATTTAGCCAGGGAGTGAAACATTTGGGTTAATACTGAGTGATCCAGGGCTGTGTTCCACACGAGAAGTTAAGGCATCCTCTGAACAAGGCTGAGGAACGCTGTTCCCAAGTTCTTGAGAGGTTTAGGAGCACCCAGGAGTATTTGCACTTCTAAGTCCCCCTGGCAGCCTCCAGGCAGTAAGTAACTCCCTGAGAAATGCTCAAAGTGGTGATGCCAGCACATTCCCAAACACGTAACCCTCTGCAGGTGGAAATAATCCAGGTGGGAGACGTGTCAGTGAGGGGACATCAGCCTCAGAGGTGTACTGATCCCGCAGCAGTGGGATGGGGCCAGTGCCAGAGCTCAGCTGGGGAATGGCGAGCAACAAAGTGCTGCTCCACATTCTTTGTTTAGCCAAAATTCTGTCTGGGAAGAAAACACATGAGAAAATGAGGCGTTACCACGAACTGCAGAACCAGCTTAGGGCAAAGAGTAAGTTGGGCAGTCTTCACAGAGATTGTGTTTGCTGACAGGAGCAGTAATGAGACAGGAGTTAAAACCAAATAAACGAGGAAACAGAGAGGTTGCATAGTTTGCTTTATTAGAGCAATGAAATAACCACACCGTATCAAAGCAGTTCCCATTTCCTTTGTAACCATGAAGCAGTCTGAGGCAATTACACCTCCTTTCCAGCTCAGAGAGGCACATCACCCTTTGCCACCAGTTAAGGAATGTTAACAGCAGCAGGGAGGCGAGTTCAGAGGTGCCTGTGCTTTGCTGGGAAATCCCACCTCTGAGGAATTAGAAGCAGTCCTGGGGAGCGATTATCTCGCAGTAACCACATGCCTGCTGTCCTCAGTGGCAAAATTACAGAAGATTCGCAGGTTTTGGGATTGAAGCAAGCTTGAAAAGCAAAACTTGTGGTTCTCTGCGTGAAAGTCTCCTCTGACGGGCAGAAGGACGGGGCACCAGTGCATCCTCTGGCCCCTCTGTGGGACATTTCTGGGGGAAATGATGTGGAGCTGAGCTGTCTGCTGGCACTCATAAGGTCTGGGGTTTGCAGGAGGAGGTTGCACAAGATGCTCTGATCCCCCGTTTCTCATTTTGTACTGAAACTTTGGCATGCATAGCTGGTAAAGCAGCTGTACAAATAAGAATTTCATGCTGGTTTTTTTTAATGTATTGTTCCACACACTATGTAGGCTCTGTCCTATTTTGATGGTAGCTGTTTATCTGCAAAGTCTTGGGCACTTAACTCTGTGCAGTTCAGTATCCAGTAGCTCTTGCATGGTAAACAGGACATATAAAGCCAAAATTGTTTGAACTTCTGCATGGGCAGGTGGGAAGGGAGCAGGGAGCGTGCCCTAAATTAGCATGGTTACTGCTTTAGGGTCCTTGGGGGAGCACAGCTCCCCTATACAAATGCAGATATATAGGTCAGCCAAGACACAAAGCAGTGAAATCTCAAAGGATTTTTCACTTTTATAGCCAGAGCCTTTTATTTATTCTCCTAAGCCATAGGTTTTATTTCTGTTATACGATCTTAAGAACTGTAAGAAGTGCAAGACTTCAAGAGTGAGAGAGAGGGGGGTGTGGGATGAAGAAATTCAAACTCTCAGCTACAAATTGGGAGAGGGAGCCTGTACCAAATGTGCTGAATGCAGAGTGCAAACACTGTGGTGCTTCTAGTTGTGTTGATATTAAGTTCAGACAACTTTTCCACTCGGGCTGGAGAGGAAAATGCTGGGCCCGTACATTGTGCTCATACAAGTTGTTCATACTGCCCTGTGGCCCCTCAGCACATTCCTCTACCTGGCACAGCTCAAAAGGCATTTCAGGAACACAAGAGCTCACAAAAGTTGTCTGAGCCTTTCTAGATCGCTTTGTATTTGCCTGTGTGGGGCAGGAGACACACTAAAAACCAGGATTTGAGCCTTATTTCACTTACAAGGAGTCTAGATCACACCGAGGAACTGCAGGCCTCAGTGTCAACCACAAAGCTGATATCTGGGATGTTACAAACTACCCAGACCCGGTATGGAAATGAGTTATTAAAGACTTGTTGAGAACATAAAAAAACCACAAAGCAAAATGGGGCAGCGCTGGGAGCGTGACCTTAGGCCAGACCCTCATCCACAAAATGCCCGTTCGGCGTTTTAATCAGCCCGATGCGTATTAATTTCTGGTTTTGCATGGCCACGCCCCCCCGTCAATCTCGCCGGAGCCCGCGCTTTTCTGTGGCTGAGGCGATCGGGGCTCTCATTGGCTGCAGCCCTCATTCCTTTCATGGCGCTGCTCTCGGGCCTGGCCGGCAGCAGCTCCTTCCCTCTGCCAACCCCGCAGAGCTGACTTTACCACACAACACCCCCATAAAGCCAACTTGTACAACCAAAACACCCCAACAACATTAAACCCTTTAACATATATCATCCCCTTGATATTTCCACAGGATAGTATCATAATACACAACATTATACAGCATTATAATACCTTTTGCAATACTACAATGTGATGAATACATACTGTAATATTGGCTTTCCACAAATATTTAAATAAGTGTTATATGTATAATGTTAAAGTAGCTTTGCTATAAAGATATAGTTTTTGTTGCAATAACCAATGCCTTTATTTCAATTATTAGCTAAACTTAGACGTAGTAGTGAAATAGCTGATATAGCTATGCTTGTGGTAATTAAACTGTCTGCTTGGTTAGATAACATCCAATGAACGTAAGATAAAGACCCCAGCTATGGACATGCCAGCTATCAAAAACCACCGTCTGCAGAAACCATAGACTGAAACTCAAGCTAGAAGTAATAATAAAAACTAACTAAAACCACAGCCAAGAAATGCGCATGCTCTAAAAAAGCAAACCCGAAGAGGAACCATGCTAAACAGTTGCTAGAACATGTAAACTAGTTTAGAGAAAAGTTTGAATATGTATAATTGTTTATAAATACGCATTATGCTGGTGCAATAGAAAAGGTATGTAAAGGGTGTGTCCGCAATAGCAGGTGTGCTCTTGGCTGAGAGCCGAGGGTACCCAGCGCACTGTAATTTTGCTTTATCTTTGTCCCCTATTGTCCGTTTATTAAACCTTTAAATTGTAACAGGAGAGTGAACCTCGTTTTTCACATACAATATATGGCGAGAGCCAACCCTAAAAATCCATTCATAACATGGGATCTACCAAAGCCCGTGGCCAAACTGACTTGTGCTTTTGGCAGAATGACAAAATGCTTTTTTTGGGAAATGATCTTTTCCCAAAGAAGTCGTTGTCATGGGCAGAAAGAAGAAGAAAAAGGAGAAGAACCAGCTCTTGAGTCTGGCAGTGGCCGGGGTGAGAGGCCAGAGTTGCTGCGGGGATCTGGTGCTGATCACTGGCTTGTTCTTGCAAAGTGCTGAGCACAAAACAGCTCCGAGGAAGGATTAAGTCTGTGCTTGACTGTCAAGGACACACATAGTTCCCTGGCTATATGTGTGCCCAAAGTTAAGCGTGTGCTTAATGAGGCTCGAGTGCTTCGCTCAGGGCAGCGCCGAATGCTTAATAGCTCCATGTTTTTGCAGCTTTTGCTGAAAAACGGGGCTAATATTTTCCTGCTTCCTGGGAGATTTTGAGGACAAACTTACTGGCGTTCATGCTTCTCGTAATGATGGCGAGGAAACTCATGAATAAAAAGGAAGAAGTTATGTATCAATACATCAGACTCACAGTAATTACTTTTTCCAACCTACAAACCTATTGTGAACCCAGGAATTTCAATTGGCACATACATCACGTACAGTGAGAAGAAAAAATCCAAAAAGCTGAAAGAAATTTGAGCTCCGCTATGCTTCTAATATGTTTAATGTTATTGTTCCATTAAATCCCTACCCTTAATGACCCCAGACATATTAAATAACATTCTCAGGGCTGAAGAAATGCTTCAGACTTCTAATTTTACACATATTTTTTCCTCCTGTGCTCTCAGACCTCTAGAAATGTTATATATTGAAAAACCTCTGTAGAAAATACTCTGCAGTCTTTTTCCTGAAGGGTGGCTGCAGGTAACTGGGCTCACACGGAGCTCTGTTTGCTCTTGACAGATTTTCAAAAATAGTTTTTGCAGCTGTATCATTTTTCATGTTTGCAATTTGTGGCGAGCAGACAATGTACAGTGGAGCCTCAAAGGGATAAATCAAGGGGAAAGATGACAGATATCATGGGCTGGGCATGGCAAAAATGCTCACACCGCTTTGCTTAAGAGCACAAAAGAATCTAGGCCATGCAAGGACAGAAAGTATTCATGGTGTTATAATTTCTTAATGAAGATGTCTTTAAAAAGGCACAAAATATCTCTGCAACACCTCATTAATGACGTCTCCTGCTTTTTTAATTGCTGTGAGGCTTTTTTCTCCCTGCTATGACAACAGCATTGACCATGTTAACATTGGCACTCGGAACTCTTTTGTTGTGCTGTCAAGTACCTTTTAATCTTTCAATTCCTGTATGTCAAGTCAGGTTTCTATCTCAAGGATGAACCAAACCTTATTTCTGGGTCAAGAATTTTTTTTTTTATCTGCAAAGTAAATTAGTGACAGGAGCTTCCCAGAGCTTGCCTTTCTTTTCACACCGTGACTCATTTGGTTTTGTGTACAAGCCCTGCTTGTTCTGACAAAAAACCATTTCTACCCAACAAGCACTGCCACTTAGCCACTGTGGCATCAGTGTTCATCTGTTCTCTACATTCCCTCTTCCCACCAGCATCTCAAGGAGGGAGACAAAGATGAGTTTGCAGCCAGAGTGCCACCTTTGCACCCCTGTAATTTCTGGGTTCTGCCTCCTGTGCAATCAGCGCTCCAGTATGGATTGTAACCCTCCTGCTGAGCTCCCTGGGCAGGGGGAGGCTTCTCTAAATCAGGGTGTGAAGACCTGAGCTTCTGATTTTAGAAATACACACTTCTGCGTTCTCAGTGCTGGCCAAAAAGCAGCCATGCATGTCATTGCTTACAGCAGAAGCAGCCCTGGACAGAGCTCACTGCAGCAGTCATGAAAAGCATCTTTATTTCCTTTACCCCAGCATCCAGTGGGGCTGCTTTTCCATAATAACTGAGATCTGCCCCATAATGTTGGAAAAACTCATCTTACTTCAAGTGTTTTTTAAACTTGTGTGCTTTCTAACACTGCCTGCCTCTAAAATTTCAAGATTCCTTGAAGAAAGGCATAAAACACCGTTGTAGCACCTCACTAGTGTGTGCAGGGGAAATACAGGCAAATGTTACAGAGAATGATCCCGCTTGTCTGGTCACATCATGTCCAAAGCACAGCAGGCAGTGTTAGGTATTGCTGTGCGTGATGGGTTACACATTAAATGTCTCTCTGCACATCCACCTGGAGCTGGGCAGTGCTGGGGCTCACCTCTCTGGTTTTGTAGGGCTCACCTGCTCTGTGACAGCATTTCATTTGGCTTTCAGTACAGCCACCTCCTAAATAATAATATAAAACAAGAATAAGAATAAGAATAATGAGAATCCCAGCCTGTGAATCTCAGCTCTAACCAGGCTGAGAGCTCAGCACCCAGCACACCCCATCTCCTTGGCCACATTCCCAGGGGACACGAAGGGGACCAGTGGCTGTCACACCAAAAAGCGCGGGTGGGGAGCACATCCTGACAAATGTGCTCACAGCAATAGATTTTTTTTTTCCATTTGCTTTTCCCATGGTGACAGTCAGCTACTTACTGGGCAGAGCTGGAAGTAATATTCTGAATTGCTGAGGGAAATTTTCCCAGTTGATCAAACTCTTATGTGTTTTGTGCTGATCAGAGATTCTCTTCATGTCTTATGCATTTGAAAGCACAAAAGAATGAATGAAAAAAGAGCAATTCTTCTGAGCTGGTAGACAATGAAATGATGATTGGTGAGATTATGCCTTGACTTTACTGTCAGCACAATGTCAGTAAAGGCAACAGTATAGAGAAGGTGCATTTTGAGATATTAATACCACTAAAAGAAACAGAAAAGCCCCCAGAAAGAGGAAAATGTCTGGGTGTATTATTATTTTTATAGTTTAGTGGAGAATAAAATGAATTTTTCATATTCTTGAATCATATTACTTGCCCTGATTATTCATTCCTTCATATCATATCTGCTTGTGCAGGCAGGAGTGGTAACTCAATGTTTTGCTCAGGTGAAAATCTGCTTTTATATGTATATTTATATATGTATACATCTAGTGCATGGGATGGCAGGAACCTTCCACTGGTGCTGCTCCCAGCAAGGGACTGGCTTTGCACAACCTTTTCACAAATGCCCTGACCTGTGTGAAGGAATTAGAGGTTGCTTCTTTGACCTCTAGCAACAGTGTTGGTTTTAATGGCAAAGCCTAAAATAGGCTTCCAGGGCTCTGGGTTGGTTGGATTCTTAATGAATTAAAAATAAATTAATTGTGCTTAGTAAAAAAGGGGCTTCTGAGCTGAGGAATCTGCAGCCTCAAGGCGTTAAGGCTTCGTTCCCAGATCCTAGCTTGGGGATGCTCTTTTCAGGAATGGGAGCCAGTTGTTCTGGTGTGTTTGTCACATGTATCACCCCTCGAAAAGGCACACACATCAACTGCAGCAGGTGGCTCCGGGATGGCTTTGCCCTGATGGAGCAAGGAGGAAGAGCAAGGCTGGAACTTAGCAGGGGAGGAAGGCCAGCACATGGGGGCTAGGACGAGAGGGCTGTAGCTGTGGGATCACAAAAGGACATTGTGAAGATAACGTTCGAGCAACATCTGTCAAGAATGGTTTAGTTCTATCTGGTCTCGCCCTGGGGCCTGGGAATGGGCTAGGTGACCTCCTGAGCCTCCTTTTGCTCTCACACTGGAAACACCAAGAAAACCCACCTTAATACGCTGCTTCCCTGTGGATTTTCTCTCCCTCTTCCCCCCATTGTCCTTCTGTGCCAGGTAACAAGATACAGATATATACAAATGTGCTTTCCAAAGCTTATTGTCATTCCCTGCATAAGAAGTTTATGATTTATATTAAGCTAACTGGTCCTTGAGCATGTGCTGTTGTCAAGCTCTCTCCGTCTGCTCAGGAGAAAAGCACTCCGGGGCTGGCACGCAAGAGCATGATCTGGGTATTTATCCTTTTGGCAGTTTGCTAATTATTCCTATTGCTATCACATCCCTGCGCCGATTTCTGTCTCTCTGCCACAGTAAATATTCTCTCATTTTTTCGAGCTGCAGAGCTGCTACTTAAACTGGAGAAGCCTGAATATCCTGCAGGGGCCCATATTGTCATTTGGTTGATAGCAGTGGAACGGGCCAAACATCCTTTCTGTACCACTCAAATTGCATGTCTTTGCATTCCTGCGTTGGCCACTCATTTTCTGGCCCATATTCTGCTCTTGTAAACAGCTCCTATCGTCCCTGGGAGTGCTCTTTGTAGCACAATGCTTTGATAAAGCCAGAGCCATCAGCTGCCAAAACTCCATAAGGAGTCAGAAATAGGCACCAGATAGCTCTGCTGCTGTAGATGTAGCTGCATTAGCAGTATCATTTCTCTTCTTAAGGACTTACTAAGCCATTAAAATGTATTATAAAATTAAATGGCATTTTTTCCACCTGTTCTAACCGGTGCCAAGTGCATTGAAAACCCTCCCAGATGATACAGCTCTGCATGCAAAATCTCAGTACCCTCCTAAGGACTGCAGCTGCCTCAGAGACACCTTTTTTTTTGCCATGGGCTGCCTCCTTCACTTAGAATAATAAGCTTTAGATGATCTCAGGGCACTCTAGATCCCCCTGCTGCACAATCCAATTTGACATAAGTGTTGCATGGAGGGGAGGGAGGGAGAAAATCTTGCAGCAGACACTGGACTTTCAGTCTGAGTTTCCCTTTAGTACAAAGAAGAAGTTCATCAGTGAGGGCTTGGGAGATTTCATGCCTGTCTGTGTTGGAAGAAAGGCTCTCTGGAACTGATGGAGCATTTGTGCTTCAGTGGTGTGCTGGATCAAAGACCAAGCTGGTGGAGATTCCAAATGCAAAAAATCCCGGAGTCCATTCCAGGGCCATAAAATCATTGAAACACCAGCACTCTGCTGAGTGGCCACCTTTTAGTCTTGCATTAACTATCCTTTTAGTCTTGCATTAGCTATATTTTATCATTTAGGTAACATTGCATATGAGCTGTTGAGCCTGCAACTCGGCTCCAGGACAGGTATTTAAACACCTTAAGTGCTCCACAGGAAGAGAGGAAAGCTGCTTTCCAAAGGAGAAGAATAGCAACCTATGGCTGTGGGTAGACCCGGTTAATCTCCTGTTATCTGTTCCGATAGCCAAATTATGCTCTTATCAGTGTTAGTCCTGTCCCTGCCGATGCAATTACAAAGCCTCACTGGTTTATATCTCTTAGTGGGTTTGCTGCTGCCCAGTTCCCCTGGCTGGGTCAGGCAGGGGCTTTGTCTGCAGAATGGCCTGACCCAAGCAAACCTGCTCTCTGCTGCAGCAAAGCTCGTTGTTGTGCTCCCTAATCTCCCCTAATCCCAGCAGCTGATTCCCCTGATTATGTGCCAGAACACGAGGGTAACCTGTTTAAAAGGAGCTGTTTTCCAAGCAGCAGCACATCCTCCCTTTAGTTCAGGGGCATGGGTCTGACACAAGAGGTGTCTCGGAGATGTCTCTGGGCTGCAGCATGGGAAGCCAGCATGTGTCTGTCAGGATAACAGTTAGCTCACGTTGGGCTCTTTGCACTATTTTCTAGCTTTTTGGCTGCTGTACAGATAACAGAACCCCTCCAGAGCAGAGGAAGTCTGGCACTGAGCAGGATTCTTTCGAGTAATGCATGGCCCTGGTGGGTGTTAATCCTGGTAGTTTAGGCAGGTGTATGCTAGTGATCCTGGAAACTAAATACAGATTTCCATGGTAAAAGTTTAATTTTTGGAATACTGTTTTCTGAAATACCAGAGAGTCTGCAGGGCCTGCGGTCACCCTGTGGTGATTTGGTTCATGAACAGCAAAAAGAAAAGTCCTGAGAAGTTATTAATGTTGAGGCTGGGGGATCAAGTAATTGGCAAAAAAAAAAAAATGTTTCCAGAAATATTTAAGAGAAGCTTGAGACTTTTCAATTATTTCTGAATACAAATCACTATGTTTATTTATCCAAATACTACTGAACACTAAACCAGGTCCCAGCCATAGCTAGAGTGGAGCTGACTCACACAGATTTATTCATGACTGTTCATTTATCAGAGCAGCTTTCTCTCTTCTGTTTGTAATCATGACTCACTTTTATAGCCACAGATCAGATCACAGTTGCATCTTGTCTTGTGTCAACACAAACGTGTCCCTGTCCTGTTTAAAATCATTCTTTGCTTCCTATGTTTTTTTCTGAGTTGTGCCATGGTGGGAAAATCTTCATGGGCTTTGATTTCCCCTTAGTTCTTATTTCTTCCCTACACGTGTTACCGTGCTGATTTGTCTTTTCCTCATGCTGTAATTGGGCTGGTGCCACTGTGTAATTTTTAACTGTGAGCAGTATCAACAGACCTCCATCTGTCTCTCCTCCAGAGCTTCCCAGCCTGCCGTTATAAATATCTGCCAAATCCTTCTCCAAAGAGAGGATCACCAGATTCCAACTGTTTGCAAAATAAGAGCCGCTGCCAGAAATCCTCTCCCACCGTCTGCAACCTGTGCAGAACCTGTCCCTGCTCGGTGTGGGATGGCACTGCTGGCACTGAGGAGCTCAGGCCGGAATTCATTGTCCCTCAGAAGCATGTGCTGCTGCAGAGGGCTCAGCATGTTGGTCTCTTTGCTCAAATATCTCATTATATGTGTCATTTTATTAGACAATAACCTTCAATAACTATCAGGTGATTAAACCAAACTAACTTGTAGGTAGGGGTTTTTTTTTTTTCCCTTTTAAAATGTAATTCTAATTTAAAACGTGCTGTGGGGTGGATCAGTTCCAGTGTTGTTTTATAAGATGCTTTACTTGACCTGGAAGGGTCTGGGAGTTCATTCCCCTTTCCCAGCCTGTCACTTAGGGACTGAGGACCAGTTCCCATGATCTAAAGCTGGAGTAGTTGGTTGAACTTGCTGAGAGCAGTTTGATCTTCCACCTCTCTAAACTTATACATCAGAACAGATCCTTAGAAGAAGTAAGAATCAGCAGCAAACAGACTTGATTAGATTTTGCACAGTTAAAAAAAAAAAAGGCAAAATAAAATAAAATCTACTATAAATTTTTTAAAAAATTATATAATTAAAATATAACTTGGATAAAATATTATTATGTATCAATGCAGTTGGAGAAAGTAAAAATTCTAGGTTATGACGTAGGTGCACTGTTAAAGCCATTCTCATATCAGTCTGTTAATGGCATTGGTTCAGAGCTCTGTTAGGCTCACGTGGCTTTGTAAGTTCAGTTGTGTACCCTGGGCTATGATCCACACACGTGTTAGCATTTGCTGGTGGTATGGCAGCTTGCTCCGGCTGGGGAATTCCCAAGGAACCTCTTTAGGTACTGCTGCAGACATCAAATTAAAAATAAATGTCTGCCTGAATAAAAATCTGTCTATTTAACGTCAGATCCAAGGAACCAGGCTTCTGTTGTATCTGTGGAAGACTGGAGGAAGTCAGCACAAAGGATTTTTCAAGGTTATTTCAGGAGAAGGTTTCATGTCTGGATCTGCTATGTCTTGGTTCTGTAGAGCTCTGCAGAGGAACATAAGGAATGTAAAGCATCTTGGGGGGGTTGGTATATGCTCCTTCCAGTCTACATTCTGAATAACATGGTATTTTCAAGAGGCAGAGAAGTGGGTACCATGGGTTTGGCGTGAGCATGGACCATGTGAAAAGTGGCTGGAGAGAGAGCACCTGAAGCACCAAAGAAACCTGGGAGTTTGTGTCGTGATGTGTCATCAGGTTCAAAAAATATTGGTATTTCCATTGTCTAGATTGCACTGTCTGAAGGTTTTAGGGCACTCAGGTTCATGATTTTCTTAGGAGGGTGTGCTGCCACTTAACAATACATTATGACAGCAGAAAAATACGTTCAAACAAGCCTGAGCCTGCAGGACACCTGTGCTTAGTCCCAAATGAAAAATATCTGCAGCCATTGCCAAGGTGGCAGGGAGCACAGGGAAGAGGGAAAGGGAGCATGGGCTGGGCTGGGCTGGGGCAGGGCTGTGCTTGCAAGGCTGAGATCCAGCCCTCAGTTATGTCTGATTTTCTGGAGCAAGGTTTTCTCGTAAAGGAACAGCCGTGGTTTCTTTTACAGTCTGTGGGAGATAAGCAGATGGCATTGATTAGCTAATTAGTAATATTTTCTGCAACTTATGGGCTTGATGTGCGTAAAGTTTGTGAAATCTTGGGGTGAGGATTTGTTGAAGAAATCAACCTTTTTAAAATCTGGAGAGGAGGAAAGGTTTCACAGAAATATGTGATTTTATGTCCAGCAGAAATAGGTTAATCTTTTTTTCTTTGAATTCATATTCAGGGCTCATTAGGTCATTTTTTAGGGGAATATGCACAATGAGGTTGCAGCTCTCCTAACTCTTGTCTTGACTGCTTAGTGCATTGTGTGGTGTGCCAGAGGTTCTGCTCTCCCCTGTTCCTCTTTGTGGGTGTGCTCCTTGCCCTTTTGCATTTCTTATGGAGACAAAGCAAAATACGATTTTTTGTTTAATGGCAGGCTCGCTTTTAGCTTGTGTCCTTGTGAACCCTTTGTGGCCACAGCAGCTCCCTAGCAGGACTTCTGCCAAGTGTTGGCCACCTCCATGACCACTGAATGACGGTGGCCAGTGCTGTTTTGGCCAGGGCATCACTGGGGTGTTTAAGGCCATTCTGACCTTGAGTTCCACTGGACACAAGTCAAATACCTTGATGTTGTTCATCATTTAGGGCAAGATAGAGTACCTTGCCAAGATGTTAATGTAAAAGGGAATGTCTGAGAAATGATATCAGGCTTTCAAACCCTGCTGGGTGCACGGCAAAATCTTCATACAGCAGAAAACCACAAGACTTATCTGGTTTTCCAGCAACTTGGAGAGCCCTGGGAGGGCTTGTGGGCAGACACCAGCCCTGGTAGTCACAGTGGTGGGTGGACACAGCTTCGGGTCCCCAACAAACCCAAAATTAGGACTTCTGTGGAGGTCTGAGCTGTGCACCAGCACCACCCCAAAGCCTCTCATGCACCAAGGTCCCCGTGCAGAAGCTGTATTTTAATTGCCAGCGTGCAGCACGAGTGACGCATAAGCTGTCAGCTGGGCCACCTGTGACAGCAGGGGATGAGAAAGAACTTTGTTTTCCTCTTCTGGAGAGCTGTCCTCCCTTGCAGATGCTCTGCAGGCAGCTTTGCTGTGCTTATCTCCTTCTGAAGACTTCAAAATGGGTTGAGGTGGGACCCAGACGTGGCACTGGTCAGCTTCTGGAGTTGTGCTCCGTCCAAAAGGGCTGGCAGTTGCCTGAAGTGAGACAGAGATTTGCTCCTCTTACACAGAGCTTTGTATTTTCCATATAGTGTGATATGGAAGCTTTAGCCTTCCTATTTCCAGCCTTCCTATCAGAATGACATTTTCTATTGGTTCTTAAACTGAAGAAACAACAAATTCTGCATCGTCTCTCAAGCACAGTCTTGTTAATGTTCTTTGAAACATGACAAGTGTCGTGGCCGTCAAACTGCAATGATCCCGTTCCTTCTGAAATGAGAAAAACATGTCACTTTTGGCTCTAAGTAATACAAAGGGAGAGGCAATTTCTAGATGGGAGCTGCGTGGCTGCCAAAGATGAAAGAAAAATGTTATTTCTTTTGGAAATTTCATAATTACAGTTAATGATAATTTAATGAAATGACATTGTCTTCACCGCTATCGCTAATGAAATGTTTGAGAGTGATAAAACAGATCCTGTTAAATAGAGCGAGAGTTTTGAGTGGAACAGCTTTGTGACAGCAAACTGCCTGCACAAGTCTTGAATTCCTATTTTTTGTTAGAGTAGTTTAAAAAAGAAGATGAAATGAAGGCTGCATGGCAAATAATGCACAAATGAGGTATTTAAAGGTCTTCCGTTAAGCAAACAATACTGGACTCCTGAACAGCATGCTGATGGCTGAGCACTGCTCCTTAGAAATGCTAAACCTTCATTAAAACTCTTCCCTTGTTTTCCTTTGCAGGCAAACCAGAGAACAAGAAACCCCGCCTGACTTTTTTTACTTCTCAGACTATGAGAGGCATAATGCAGAAATAGCAGCATTTCATCTGGACAGGCAAGTAGAACGGATTTGCATGAAAAGAAAAGGGGAAATATTGTGATAAGTTGCTGCACTTGGCCATTCCTGTAACTGAATTACTTTTTAAAAGGGGAAAGTGGAACAAAGTGGGCAAATGCCATATATAAATGAAATGGCAGATGATGAAAGAGTAAGTTAATAATTAGGAAATTCGACTTGCTTTGGGAATGAGAAACCTGGCAGTTAGTAATTCTCAAAAAGAAAGAGAAGTTATATTGAAGAGAAGCTGAGAAATTAATTCCCCTTGTGATCTAGAAGTACATATGGAGAGGACCCATCTCCCAGGGAATGTGTCACCTAAGTGTGACGGGAGTCTGGCTCACCCCAATTAGCTCCAGGGCACGGAGATCCAAGCGAGACTTGGGGAATGGTGTGGGTATTCAGAGAGGAGTAATTGAGATGGGGAGAGAGTTCTGGTTTCACAGCAAAAAGCTGGGACTGTCCCAAATCAAGAGCGTATTTAGGCCACAAGTTAGTGGGAAGGAGAGGGCAGTGGTGGTCATCTCATGCTCCTGTTGCTGAAAATGTCCCCTCTCCAGAGTTACTGCGGGGGATGGTGGATACCCCAAGACTGCAGCCCTCCCTGCCTGCCCAGATTAGGGATGGGAATTACTAATTAGTGATTAACAGTATGTCTGGAAACAATGGCATTTCACTGAAGCATCTTTCACACTGTGAAGGGCCAAGAAACATCCTTTGAAAAGCTCAAAGCTTTGGGGCCACAAATTATTTGGGGGTTTGTGTGGTATTGCTGCCTTCTGGGATGATGGCAGGGATATGGGAACGTGTCAGCAGGTGGCACAGGGTGGGTTTGCCAGTAAGAGCCAATCCTGATCAGATCCTTCAAGGATCTTTTCTATTTTATTCTTGTTGACCTTGTTGTTGATCCCTTCTGCTTTATATTTTATATTGCCATTTTAAGCAGATGGTGCTGGAGAAAAAAAGCATTAGTGGAGTTCCTACGGGGGGTATGTTAAATATCCACACACTAAGCAGGAAGAGCAGTTGCTACCCAGTGTAGAAAATATGAACAGCAGACAGTGGATATAAAAATCCTGCCTATGGGGAGCCTTTGTATGGGGTCTTTGCTCTTTTACTGTATCTAATAGCAATGCTTCGTAGGGAGGTTTTTATGATCTGTGAAGGCAGGGGAGTTTGGGGTAGGGAGAGGCTCTTCTCCCAGACTTTGCCCGTGGGAAAATTTTTGGTCTCAGGGAGATTGTTTAGGTTGGTGTAAGGGTATTAAAACAGAGAGGAGCAGAAGGAAATAAATCAAACCCATACTAAGACTGTCAGAAAAAGAATTACGTGGTGTTTATGGAAGAAAGAGGCTGAAATCCCATTCCCCCAGTCACTTCAAAGACTGGTGAGCAAAATGCGTGTCATAACAGTCATGAAGTAGCTCGAAGTGAAAAAATAAATTTTTGTTGTCTCTGGTTTTTGGAATCATATGTATCTTCATTTTTATCATGGAACAATGCCCTCCATACTTTTCTTGTATTTTACTCCATACTACACAGGCAACTCAGAGCTCATCATATTCAGGACATACTTTGTAATATATTATGTGAGGGATTATCCAGTTTAAAGTTGATGGGCTTTATACTCCTTAAAGACCACAGATAAATGTGCCTTCAGAGTGTAATGAAGCTTCCTAAAACCTATAACTATCACTATATTTTAATCCTTTACATAAACTATGTCTTTTCTCCCTCTTCCAGGATCCTGGATTTCCGGCGCGTGCCCCCGGTTGCAGGCAGGCTGGTTAACATGACGAGGGAGATACGAGATGTTACTCGTGACAAGAAGCTGTGGAGAACATTTTTCATCTCACCAGGTAGTCCTGGAAATAACACTCTATTCTCTGTATCCCGCTGAACGCATACTTAAGGAGACGATGTGTAGATTGCTTAATTGCTCAGATATTTCTAATAAAACTGTCTTCTAGACCTTTGAATAAAAATAGATGTGGAGACATAGCTTACAAAGAAGACTTTATTGTTTTGAGTTGAGTGCCTTTTCCCCTTGACAAATTATCCGCAGAGAGAGGCTTTTATGTTCTCCAAAGCAATGTATTCCAACAAATGTTTTATGTAGAACAATTTCTAAAGCAATTTTTTTCTGGTGCTCTCAGTTTCCCCAAAACCTTATTACCCAGCCCATTAGTCATTTAGGGGTTTTTCCCTACTGCAATGTGATCTGTCACTTCTGTTGGTCAGATGCATTTATTTCTGGGTTTGACCAAACTGGAGGACCAAACCTAATTTCTCAGAGTCATTCGGGTTTTATTACAGCAGGACTTTGGACAAAAAATCAGGAAATAGATATGTAATTTATCCTGCTTCAAATTCTCTTTTGAGCTAGAAGTGACCTGAATTGTTCCCAGTCCTCACTCTTGCTTCGAGGGCTGACCCAGAAGCTGATACCACTCCCTCTTACTCTTCACTCTTTCACCACATTTTATGGACCCAGTTGAGGATGGAGCTCCACAGGGTGGGAATTTTACAAACACAGCATAAAACCCTATCCTGCTCACCAGAATATACAACTGTAATCGGGAAAAATGGGCAAAGGGTGGGAAAAAGTGACAGCATCTCTGTTCAGCAGCTGGGATGCTGAGATGGAGAAATCAAGGCTCTGAGTTAAGGCACAGAAATAGTGTTTTAAGTTTGTTCTTGCATGTAGAATTTATAGGTTAGAGGTTCAGTTTAAAGCACAGTGCCATGTTCCAGTAGCTTAACTCGTGTTGTTTCAGCTGTGTGCAAATGTGCTTTGCTGAACTGAGGCTGTGACTTGTGTAAGAGGCAATCTGGAGCAGAAACCTCTGGAGATCTCCCCCTTGCTCTGTGTGTGATTGGCCAGAAGCTGTTTATCCCAGATCCCTAAAGTCGAGATCCAAAGACTTAATTACAGTTTCTCCCAATATAACTGTAATTTATTTCTGTTAGCCAGAAACCAGAGCCCTGTCGTTGCAGAGCTTTTGCTCTTAAAATGTTTATCACACTTTTCTGATCCCCGGTAAAGTCATTATTACGGCTGTTATTTTTAGCTTCATATTTATGTTCAGCTCTGCAGGACACAGTGGAGCAGACAGTTATTTATTCCAGGAACTTCACTTGTAAAATACATTACATAATTGCAGAAGGTTTCGTTTTACCCCGTGTTATGAGCACTCCAATTTTACATGCACAGTTATGGTGACAGTACATGCTCACCAAAGCTGGTGGACAGTCATTTCTGCATTTGCCTCAGTTGCTTTCCCTCCCTCTTTGTCTCTCTATACTTTTTTTTTTTACTTGATTTTTGTGGGCAAATATATGCAAAAAATGGCAAAAAAGTCTTTTGACTGTGCACAAGGTGCTTTGGCCCACTTCAAACATAAGCCATTTTACTCCTATTTTGGCAAGTAAGATGTGGATTAGTAGGTTTGCTTGATTTTTAGTCTTCCCAGGTTATATTTCAAGACTTAATGGTGAACTTGAATGATTTCTGAGAATTACAAAACTGTTCTCAAGTACTGAGCAGCTTACAGCAGCCAGAGCAGGGCAACACAGAGTTAAGGCTGACAGTTTGGATGAAGATCTTTATCTTGTCATTATGAAATTCCAGACATCCAAGGGATGATCCAAGCATAATCCTTTATTCAAATTTATTTAGGGGTCTCAAATAAATTCAATTAAAATATTTGATTAACTATGAATCAGGCTTTTCTGGAGAACAAAATGCTTAAGCAATTAATTTTTCTCTCCATTTTACATTTCCTGAATCAATATACTTCGGTTAAATCACGTTGTTTACTTGTCAGAGTTCTTCCCTACAAGTCCCCAGCTTAATTAGTCAGATTCTCATTAACATATGCCCAACCTCTGTCTTGTATTTCATACTGACCTTAAAAGGCAGACATTAATTACTGCTTAATGAAAAAGTAATAAAGATCCTAAATTAAGCTTTTAGAAACAACTTTCATCGGCCCAGCAGGCAGCTCAGGCGGGAGATTGAGGGCAGAGGAGGAGGAGGGAGGTGCTGGGGTGAGACTCATGGTCTGGGGGGTGAGGATGGGGAGGGAACAGGGAGCCTGGGGAAGGCTGAGGGGCTGACCTGCACCTCTGGCTGATGAAGGGCAGCTGAGTCAGTGGGTTTTGAGGGAGAGCTGCCTCCAGAGGTGAGAAATTGAGGTGTGACCCCTTGGCACATGCACAAACCAGGCTGTGCACCAGCATAAAGCTGCCAAGGACCCTCTGGGACTCCCTTTCAGGAGGCTCTGTCACTGCCTCTCCATCCCCAGTGGTGCTCAGTGACAATTAATGGTCATGGGGACACGGGGTGCCTGCTGGCAAAATATCCCTCTCCGTGCACACGTACACAGCTCTTAAAATTAAACGAGCACTAAATGAAATTGATTTTATAGAAAGATGTTCCCCTCGGGCTGGGAGCCCGTGGTTTGCACACTCAGAGAGTGAATATTGATGATGCTCATCACCCACAGGATCATGGAATCAGCTGAGCTGGACAGGGCCCATCAGGTTCATCAAGTCCAGCTCCTAGCCCTGCACAGGACACCCCAAGGATCCCACCAAGAGCGTTGTCCAAGCATGTGTTATCTCCCAGACCAGTGTGGGGATGTGCTGGAAGCAACCTCACTGCATTTCCTCTCCTGGGCCACCTCCCTTGTCCCGTCAGGCACGGAAATCAGGGCCAGGGAGCCGCAGGCAGCTGTGCTGAGCAGCATCCCTGCTTCTGTGGAAAAGTGACAATGGCTGCGAGCAGGCAGGTCAGTTGATGCATTAGGCTGCACTCAGAGAGAAAGCAGATTGCAGAAAAGTGCACTTCCAGGCAGTTTGGACTTGAACATGAGAAATGGAATTAGGTCAGTAATTATTTAAATTAATTTTACGTCCTTTGCAGCAGGGCAGACTGCAGTAGCCCTGCTACTCTTACAAATGAATGGTAATTTGCTAGGAAAAAAGAGACATATTAATGACGTCAGCCTTCATTTTGGAAGTAATTGAGGCAGCAGCTTAAAGAAATCAATGTTACACAGCTAGTAAGCACTATGTTTTTGTTCATATTAACCAATTCCAAGGGATTATGGATTTTTTTCCCTCTCAGCATACAATAGCAGCTCTGAATTACCTATTATTTTGAGCAGGTAAATGAAAGATCTTTTCATGCATTGCTGTAGTAAATATTCAGGATTCTTTCCAGTACTCCAATTGCACAGCCTTGCTAAATGTCCTCTATTGACAGTCATGCAAAGCTGAATAAAAGAATTGCTCTGCCAAGCAATTTGCTTTAAGGTATCCCCCCTTGTTCCTTTTCTTCCTGAGAAGAATTATTGTTCAGCTATCAGGAGGATGCGCAGAGAATGTGCAGATGAGTGCACAGACACTCTGGTTCTTAATTGTTGTAATTAGTTGGAGTTTTGATCACCAGACCATGATTTTTGCCTGCGTTTCATTACGAATCCATTCCTCCTCAGGTAATGAAAATCAGACACTGCAACACGGGGTTCTCTTCCCTTTCTGGTGCTTTGGAGAAGCAATTTTCATTTCTAGTGAAGAAGGATTTTGCACGTTGCAAATGCACAGCATTTGAGCGTTCCAGCAGGTGTAAACATCCCTCCCTGTCTGGTTTGCCGGCACTGCTGCTGTTGCCATTCCTGCCCACTCTGCAGGAGCACAAATTCCTGGCTTTTGCTCCTTTTGCAGGTGTACTTATGCAGAAACACCTTCATCTGGTGAGAGGAACATATGGTTTGGGCAATTTTACTGAGAGGAGAAGGACTGTGCTCCAGTAGGGAGCTCATCTCCCCTTTCCCTCTTATTTTTGCTTTGGAAAGCCAAACCCTGCTCTCAGCGTGGGACTGCCGTGAGGCACTGGGCTTGTGCCTCTAGCTGGAATTTCACCCTCAGCCTGCTGTGCAGAATGTGGGTCACCTACTTAGGTTTCAAAGAGCCTTGCTGCAGCACCTTGAAGTCTTAAATGAGAACTGTGGTTTTCTATATTTGGTGCCTCTTTTTTTTTTTTTCTACATTTTTAAGAAACCTTAGAAATGAATGTTTCCCCAGATAATTCAGGCTGCTTCATCTTACTGCCGGCATGTAGGGACTAGGGCAGACATAATAATATGTCTATTCCGTATCAATCAAGGCAGTTAATTTCTTTAGCAGTAGCTTGAGATAAAGCATCCTTTCACCTCCACTGTCCCCAGAAATTGGAGAGGAGCTGTGGGGAGTGGGTACCACAGGTCTGAGCCCATGGGGGGAATAACTGCTGGCAGAAAAATCTTTGCCATTGAAAGTAACTTCTCACTGGGAAACACACTTGTGGTTTTACTGCAAGCTCACTGTCTTAATGCCAGGACACTCCTTGCCATTGCTCAGGGAGTTGGATGCTGGAGCAGGCGATGGGGCTCCCTGGAGGATCCATAGCTGGAAGATCCTGGCAGGGATGAGTGGGATGAGTGGCTGGCGTGGTGCAGGCAGCACACGTGCTCCCTGCACAGCCCTGCTGCAGCAAACACCACCACTGCCACAGCCCCCAGCTCTCCTCAAGATTTACCTGGGTACCAGTGTGTGATTACTGTCAAGTGATTAGCCCCAGTTGCTTTCGTTGACAATACAGAGCAGGGTTTCATTGTTCCCGAAGTTAAATTCAGAAGCAAACCATTAAACAGAGTATTTATCTTCCCACTGAGCAAAGTGCTGTGTTTAATACAACTCCTTTTTCTTGAAAGGTCAGATTTACATAGCGAGCAGCAGAGGCTGTGATGGCGTGGGGGGCGCTCGCTGGGCCTTTTGCTCTTTACAAAACTGTTCCAGCAGGAGATAAACGAGCACAGGCTTCCTGCTGCCCGGTGGAAGTCAGGTCATAGAAACCTTGGAAGATAAGTTATCTCAGGCAGTCAAGATAAATCTGCATGGTTCCCTCCCTCCACAGATGAGGGGGTGATGCTGAGACAGCTGAATTGAAGCCCAAGCCCCACTGCAGCTTCAAATCAGTGGAAACACAGTTTTTAAGAGAGGATATTCTGCTTGGTAAAACACTTAAATTGCAAACTCAGAAGTACAGATATGTTGAGGGATCCCTTCCTTCCTGTTCTTCATTTTCTCTTCCCTGAAGTACTTTTCTTTTCCTTGAGTAATTGTCAACAAGCTTTTTGGCCGCAGAGTAAATATTTCTGGCCTTAGCCAGGATATATTTAGCTGCTATGATCCAACCCTGTGACTATAAATACACAGTTTTGGTTAGGTGTTCCTGAGCACGGATGGATGGGTGGCCCTTGTGAGCCAGGCACAGCAGAGTGATGGAAAAAGGTTGTCTTAGAGTAAAGTAATCACAACTTCACGGACAGATGAGGAGGCCATCAACAGAGAAAGCTGGGACATCAGTGGGAAGCTGGGACAGATTGTCAAGTAGCAACACATCAGCCTTAGAGTGTGGTTATTTGGTGTAATTCCATGGTTAACAGCCAGTCCCAGATAATGCAGCTAATTAATCAAAAGCCTCACGAGACCTTATTGCTGTTCCATGTTCCCCTACTTCTCCTTCCTCAAACACAGCTCCTTGCTCTGTTCCTCCCTCCCTCCTGTCATCCCCAGAGCTGTCCCCTGTCCTCCTGACTCCCCATCTCCTGCTGGCAGTGCCCCGTCTCCACTGGGCTGCAGGTTTGGGCTGGGGGGCGTCACAGTGACGTGCAGGGCTGTGTGCTGCAGGGCATCACTGCCACGCAAACCCACCACTTACCTGCCTGTGGCAGGCAGAAAATCACCTCCTGCTACTCCCAGCCCTTCCTGCCTCGTTTACACCGAGCCTGCCCAGAGGGAGAGGAGCTCAGAAACAATATTTGAATTTAGAGGCCTTGTGGGGAATTGGGAAGCAATGTGACTTCTCAGCTTCATGCATTACCATGAGGAAAGGGCACAGCCTTCCTCTAATGACATTTTATGTGCGTAGAGCAATGTCAAAAGAGTTGTAGCACACTGACAAGAGCAGCAGTGTGCTCCTGTTCCTGTTCACAGTCCAGCGTTGGTGGGCTTTGGGGATGAGCTGCTCTCTCTCACCTTCAGTGAATTCCCGTGGGCAGGGTGTTCCTGTAAAGAGGTGGGTGTTCCTGCTGGTACAGAAATATGTGGTGGCAGCTTTGGGGAGGTTTTAAGGTAACACACGGTCCAAAACCTGCTGCAGATCCTTTTTCTGTGGTTGTTGGAGTAACGTGAGGTGTGGAGGAAGGAATCTGTGTTTGGGATGTGTGCTGACAGCGTTACGTCCGTGCTGTTTCCACCTTCCACGCACTCCCCCACGGGACTCCTGATGGTAAATAATCCTCCTTGCAAAAGCTGCCAGTTCTTCTCATACCAGCAAGGAAATGAATGAAATGTTCCTTGTTCTTAAAGAAATGAGCCAAGATTTTGAGAAGTGACTTAATTTTGGGCATATGCCACTTGTTCAGCTGTGGGATTTGGGGCTCCAGCCTGGGCTAACAAATAGTTCCCAAGGAATGTATCAGTCTGGGAAAACGAAAGGAGAAAGGACAGGATTAAAAAAAAATGGGCTGGAGGAATATAAATAGAGTGGAAATAGTCACAAAGAGCTTAGCACAGGGCGTGATCCCAGCCACTGAAATGAATGTCTTTCTAGTGGTTTCAGCGGAGGAAAACTATGTGTGGTAACAGGGGTTTGGATTTATTTCTGCTCCTACATACATCAGTGCTTTTATGAATTCTCAATACTGATTTAAGGGTAGGCTTTAAAGCTCTTTTCCTTTCTTCGCCAGCCAACAACATCTGCTTCTATGGGGAATGCTCCTACTACTGCTCAACAGAGCACGCCCTGTGTGGAAAACCAGATCAGATCGAGGGGTCCCTGGCTGCTTTCCTGCCTGATTTGTCATTAGCAAAAAGGAAAACCTGGAGAAACCCTTGGAGACGTTCCTACCACAAGCGCAAGAAAGCAGAGTGAGTAGTGGTGAGCAAAGCTGCACAGGGTGACAGGGAAATGACCCAGCCCCTGGCCTCAGCAGAGCAGCTGGGTTTCCCCAGCCCTGGGAAGGCACAGGGTACTTCATGTGCCAGGAGCTCCAGCTTATGGCCCTGAACCCAAAAGGACCTTCAATGGCATAATTCCCTCATGGGACAGACACCTCCACTGGCATTGACAGGATGCAACGGGGACCTGTCCAATCCTGACGGAGGGAGGAATATTCACTGCTCTCAGCAGCCCTAAACAAGTCTCAGATGTTTCCACCATATGACTGATGGTGCAGCTCGTCTCCTAAATCCTGAAGCTACTGGCCAGATAGTTTTCAGGCTTGTCATTTCCTTCCTTTTCCATCAGTCACAATTTTCCTTGCTTGCCTGCATTGCTGAAGAAGCAGCCTGAGGAATTTGCTGCCTCTACCTGGCCCTGCCCTCAGTCGAACATCATACAAGTAGATCTTTGCAAAATAACTTTATTTTTTGTCATTTTCAGTAAGCTTTGTATGTCACATTAAATATCAAAATATTGCCTTTTCCAGATGGGAAGTTGATCCAGATTATTGTGAAGAGGTTAAACAAACACCCCCATATGACAGTGGGACCAGAATTCTGGATATAATGGATATGACAGTTTTTGATTTCCTAATGGGTATGTTTCATCTCTTTCAAAAATTAAATGCAACATTTAATTAGAATAAGATCCATTTCTTTCTGCACAGCTCAGCAATTTGCTACAGCGTGGCTGAAGCTGCATTTACTGTATGTGCTATTCTAGATGATTATGAGAAAAGGCAGATTTACATGGTTATGTATTCCCATCAGTGCAGATTAAAGGAGCAAAGATGTTCAGAAATGCAGAGTGGTGATGAATGCAGGTCAGGCCAAGTCTCCTTCACAGCAGTGAAGGGCTTCACAGTTTGCTTTAGTGAGTGCTTTGCCCATGTAATATATGGCTCCTGCATGCACATGCAAGGACTGCTCATTAGTGGTGCTTTGTTTTCATCCTGCAGGAGTGTTCTCTGCTGCTTCTCTGTGAAATGTCAGGGTGAGGGGGGGGAGAGGCATTGCTTTGTCACAAAGGCAGCTGTGGATTCTGTCAGGATTTTTTCTGTTTATGTAGCCTGATAGCAATAAAATAATTGCTTACAACCAGGTAATAGTGCCCCATTCCAAGCCTTGTTCTCATTCTCATATGAAACCTTTCCTGCTGCAGCGAATACACCTCTGAGGTGCCAACCTGCTTCCTTGATCCTTGGGCACGTGCCGGCATGGACACATCCTGTGCCATTGGCCCCACTGAGATTTCTGCAGTAGGCTGCAGCAGGAGAGGCCAGGTGACAGCTCAGGAGCCATATGTGGCATCTATAAGTAGCTCAAGACCCCTGCCATGGAGACAAAATTCATAGCTTGGCAGCAGTCCTCTGCACATTGACCTTAAAAAGCAGATCTCTCAGGGAGAGCTGTGCAGCTGTGCAGATCAGCACCATCCTGATCCATATCTTGGAGCCACGATACTGTTCTGGCTTCCCAGGCACTCAGCAAGTGGGGCAAAGTTTTTATGAGAGGAAAACTAGGACGTTTGGTTGGGGTTCAGAAAGTTGAACGCGGTATTAACAAAGTGATCAGGATTCACACCCCTGCTCGAAGCAGGTGTTTTCTCCTCCCTGAGCTAAGCCTTGCACATGTTATGTGTGCTGTGTCTGTTTCACGTGTCCTACTGCCCCCAGGCTGCAGCAGCAGGGCTGACTGCCACCAGGGCAGGAAGCTCTGGTGGCTTAGGACACAGCTACCCTAGAGGTGACCGGGCTCCCCACACAGCTGAGATGCTGTTGTGCAGGAGAAGGATTTCCTCGGTGTACCCCAGGAGGGGTTGCTGGAGGGTGGCAAGGTTGGCTTTGTCTTCTGATGGGCCCTTTAGAGCTTAAGGATAAAAGCCACAGAGAGCTTGAAAAGCTGCCAGAGGCTTAACAACCCTTCCAGTATCACACACTTTGGGGTATCCACAGTAGGAGCAAACGAGCTCAGCAGATTTGTCGCTTTCTCTGCTCTACCCAGCCACTGTTTTTGGGGAGCACTGGGCTTTTACATTGCCCTGACCTGCAGACTCAAGCCAGAGTGAGAATGGTCTTTTTTCTTCTCTTTGTTCCATAGGTAACATGGATCGACATCACTACGAAACCTTTGAGAAGTTTGGAAATGAAACTTTTATTATCCACTTAGATAATGGAAGAGGGTAAATACCTTTCATAATCTTTCTGGGGTTAAAGGAAAAAGAAAAAATCACTCTTTAAAACAGCCTTTGTTACATTCTTGCTCTTATCTTTAAATAGGTTTGGAAAATACTCCCATGATGAACTTTCCATATTGGTGCCTTTAAACCAGTGCTGCAGGTACGTTCTTCCCTCTGGAGGTGTTTCCTGGTTTGCAGTTGTTTCCACTAACAGGACTGAAAATGTTCAAGTGACTCTTTCGTTGCACGCCATGGAGAGGAGGAGATGGTTTGATCCTGCTCACGGAGCCTGACCTGAGCTAGCCCTGAGCGTTGGCACTGCCACATTAAATGCTCTGTTGGGATCAGGACCTTGCAGGGACACGGCCTGAGCTGCTGGGGGAGAGGCTTTAAGACAAAATACACATCCCTTGGAAGTCAAGTGACAAAATTCCAGCTGGTTCAAGTGCTTCCCAACAGCTTTCCTTGGTGCCAGGGTTTTCAGAGGGGCCAGGTGACATTTGGAGTGTCAGCTCTGCAGGGTGAGCTCTGTGCCTGCGGGGGCTCTGGGCAGCCCTGCAGGGTGAGCCTGAGGAGCCTCTGCTGCTGTCCCACGTCCCTGCTCCGTGCCACGTGTGTCACAGGTGTCACTGCCAAGGTGGACATGGCCCTCTGAATGCTGCAGCAGCTCCAGCTGGTGCCTTTCCAGACGAGGAAAGTGAGGGCTGCCTGCACTGCCCCATGGATCTGTGCTCCAAAACCTCTACTTCTCTAAGGGCCCCCAAAGATCAGTGGCCAGGTGACAGTGCCAGCTGCAATAAATACTAAAATACTAATCAGAAATACTAATCTGCATTTTTTTTTTTCCTCTCCTTTTCCTCTTAGAATCAGGAAGTCTACCTATCTGCGATTACAGTTGCTAGCCAAGGAGGAATACAAACTCAGCCTCCTGATGAAAGAATCTTTGCTAAAAGATAAAATAGCTCCAATCCTCTACCAGCCTCACTTGGAGGCCATGGACAGGCGGCTGCGGCTTGTCCTCAAGGCTGTCAGTGACTGCATAGAGAAGGATGGTTATGACAACGTGGTTGAAAATGACTTTAACACGGATGTTAACACTGCTACGACCGAGAGGTAGTGAAATGGCAAGACTACGTTTTTACCAGCTGAGTCAAGAAGATTCAAAGAGGAAAAAAAAAAAAACTAAACCATAAAAAATAAGTCTTGCAAAAGACTGTGTATGCCACTTTGTGAATTCAGTGAATTCAGAAATGAGATATAATTGTTCCCAAAGTAGGTAAAGTGTAGACTCTGCAAAGGATTAGTTCATTAAGAAAAATAAGTCTAATGTGATGCTTTTCATTAGTTCCTGAAGAGAGATTATGAAAAGATTCAGAAAATACTCAATCATTGACAGACAACAGTCTGATAGCAAAACACCTCCTGTCCTTTTTGTATAGAAAGGAGGCCTTTACTTAATATTTTGTATTTATATATGGTATATCTATGAAACCTCAGACCTACCTTCCAAATTTAACTAAGAGGGACAGCATAGTTTTGTGACTCACACTTTTTTTGTGGTGACAGTCCACTTAGTATTTTGTGTTAACCCTTTAAGTGCTCTAATCCACTGTATCTTATTTAAATTGAATGCTTATTTTCCCCCCAGCTACTCAGCATTTAAAGGGTTAAGGCAGTATGAACTTTTAAAGGCAAATAATAATAATAATAATTATAATAATAATGATAATAAATACAGGGGTTACCAGAAGGGAATTTCACTAATTGTGCTTTGACAGGAATACTTGAATGTTGGTTTTACAAAGTGATGTAAAATGACAAGTTGTACTATTTGTCCATAAGGAGGTGGCAGCTCTTATCTTTCTAGACTATCATAGCTGAGCTGCTACTTTTCAATTTTGCTTTTGATAGTTTTGTGTAAATATATACATATATGGGTAAAAAGCTGCTTTCAGCAGCTCTAGGCTTACTTTTGCAGCATTTTTGTGGAATTGTTTGCAACGTGGTAAAAGTGCAATAAAGATATGCAAAATGTGTAGCCATCTTGTCTAAATGGATTCATTCATCTCGCTCAGAGCAGAGCTCTGTGCACCAGCCAGGTGCCCCAGGAATGGTTCTTCAAATTGTCATCCCCTTCTGTGGCAGCAGCAAATGGAGCTGGAGCAGGGAATTGGTGATTAATACACACTGCAGGGCTGATAAGGGCCGGGGTGCTGAAAAAGGCTAATCTTTCCTGTGAAAGCATTGTTTTGACTGTCATTTCAGCATCCCTTCCTCTTGCAATGACAGCTGTGGAGCAACACCTCTCCAAGATTATGCCTTGACATGCTGCCCAGAGGATTTAGAAACACCAGTGCCTCTGACTTGGGCAGCAAAACCCTTGCACAGCCTAGAAAATCTCGGCCTAAATTAGCTGGAAACATGGTATTCTTCTCCAAATAGTCTTGGACCATGCTCAGCTGTGTTCATTTCAGATGTGTGGAGACTTTCAGCCCAAAAGCAAGCTATAAATTGAACACGTGGCTGTATTTGACTTGTGAAAACATGGTGTGGTGCAGCAGGAATCCCTCATCACTCCTCTGGGTGAGGAGAGAATTTATTATGACAATATTCATCACAACTATAATTCAAAGCTGCCGTTTGTTTCATTTGATGTCTTTTTTCTCAGGCATTCATAACCATATACTTTAAAAGTCAGGTAGACTAAAATGTAGACATTTCAGCATATTAAAGTTATGAATGAGAGAAAAAGCTGCTGTATGGGCTCATTCACTTCTTAGGTTGATATATTATCACTAAAAACCACATGTCTTTTATATTTTATGGCCCATTTCGAATTCCCATGGCTCTCACATACATGGCATACAAAGACAACAGAATATCTCAAATTGCACCACTGTGCATGAACTTGGAAAATTTCTGGTTTATCCCATGGCTTTTTTTCACTTTTGAAGACCCACCTATCACAACAAGGATTCCTCTGCAACACAGTGCTGGAACTGCAGTGCTCTCTCCCCATTAGCCAAAAAAAACCCAAAACGTGAGATTATAAAAAGGTGAAATGGGTGATATTATCCTTGGTCTGTCTTCAATGCCTGGCTGTGGATTTCCTGCAGGTGCAGGTTTTTCTCGCTGTGAAATTGTGCCAGGACAGCAGAGGAGCTGTAAAATCACCTTCTCTGCTTTCTGCTTCCAGGGCCAGCTCAGCAATCCTGGTTTGCTTTTGGAAAGTAGCACTTGGAAGCCTCTTAGCTCAGAGAGGATCAGATCAGTGAAGGTCTTGGCTCTTTAGAGGCTGGGTGTAGGTCAGGAGCTCCTGGCAGGGTGGTTCAAGCTGCACGTCTGTGCAGAAGGCTGCCTGGTGCTGTCAGGGATATGAACTTACTGTTTGGATCTGATTCTGAATTCCTATAAGCAAAATTAGCAGTGTTTTTATAGATAGAGTGTTGTTTAGTATGGAATAAGTAGTGTTTGTGTAGAGTATAAAGAACTAAAGGTCGTTAATCCTTGCCACACTGTAAAGAGTTCTGAGGGTCTGCAGTTTCCTTCTTCTCCTGGACTTTGATGCTTCCCCTCATAAACTCTGTGCTACAGCTTTCTAGACTTATAAAAATTCTTCCCGTTTCCAGTCTTAAATTAAGCATACAGAAAAGCTGAAGGGGAGCCTTTTCTTTGGCATGAGACCTGCACGTACCTTGGAAGAAGGGAGACGCTGGCTCACACGCTGGAGAGGTTTCCCTTCCTCGGTGCCTCTGATGAGAAACTGTGGTGAATTATCCCCCCGTGGGCAGTGCAGGTCTGAGCACACTGCGGGGTGCTCAGGAGATGGATGGCAAGGGCTGAGTCCAGACCCCACCTGTGGCCAGGGTAGCTGAGGACACGGCTGACCTGGAGGATGTTGCAGGGGTGGAAGGGATGATTAATTAAACAGGCCGTGGAGTTGCTTCTCGGTATCTACCAGGAAGCTCTGGTGTGTTTGCATTCCCGCTGCCGGGCAGCTGGAGCTTTGACTCGTGTTCATTTTCTAGGCTTCTGGGAAGGGAAAAGAATTATTGACTTGTTCTGCTGTTCCTTTTTTTATGTGGGTAGGGGTGAGTGGGCACGAGAGACAGGAAACTGGAGCCAGGGAGTGAACTTGTGGCTCTGCTTCTCAGTTCCTGGGGTAACACAGCCCTGAGGATGGCTCTGTACAACCCAGAGAGGGCCAAACCCCCACTTTTGGGGTGCATCTGCATTGCCCCGAGACAAAGCTGGTCTGAATTCCTTCTGGGAACGTCGTGGGTTTGCCTTTAGGCAGAGGGTGTTGCCGTGAGGCTCTGAAAAGGCTGTCACTGTGCGTTTGGTCAGTAATCCAGGAACTGAGGAGGATTAGTATGACGTGGTGTATCATCTCTTTAGGAGTCCTACATATTTACCAGACAAAAAGATTCGCTGTAGGAAGATAAATAAATGTCAGAATTCAATTGGTTTGTGTCTGAATCTCAAAAGTGGGTGTAGCAGCAGGGCCCAGACAATTAACACACTGAGAAATCTGCGGTAGCCTGTCAGGGGCATAATGTGTTCAGCACAATAAATACAGTGTGCACAATAAATAACAGATAAAAATAGATAATATATTTCTAAGAGCACCTAATTACAGCGGTATCTGACAGGGCAGAATAGCTTACAGTATTCTCCCGAGTCTTTCAGAGGAGAGCCTCGTTTGTTTTTGTGGTTTTCCTGTTATTTGAGCATCAAAGGGAAATTGAAGGCGAAAAGCTCTCATTGTTTGAAGTAGGTATCACTGTTGTGATCAGCAGAGCCCGTGATGTACGTCCAAGCTGGGAGCCTGAAGCAGGCTGCAGTGTAAGCAGCAGCAAGATGTGCTGTGTAGGAGGAGGGAAACTGGGATTTCAGCCTGGCTGCTGCCCTTGGGCACTGCACTGAGAACGAACTTGTTTTGTGTGGGCGTGACAGGGAGGAGCATCCAAAGGGTGTTCTGGTTCCATCCATGGGCCTGTACGGGGTGTAGGTCCAAGGGGGACGTCCTGCTATCCTCCACTGCAGCTATGGCGTCGTCCCCTTCGTCCCCTGGGCACATCCAGACTCCACCTAATGACTGTCAGCAAGACCCCATCCTGAAAGTGCTAAGTTTCCATCTCGGAGTTGGACACACACTGGAACGTTAATAATTTGCATCCTGAGGAAGAAGACTTTTCTTCTAGTACTGATTGTATAACCACAAAGTTCATTTTCCAGAAATAATTCCAGCTATCAGTTGTTTCTGTGGAGTTTCTCGCCAATGGTTGTTTACCGAAGTATTTGGGGCTCAATACTCAAATGCAGAAATAAGTGCACACAAGGAAAATTCTTTTGAAACTAAACTGAGCATTTGGAGGAAATTTTGAGTGTTGTGGGATGAGTTTTCACATGGAATTTCAAGTTATTACCAGCTGGAAGCTGCTGGATTTCTTGAGAATAATATTTTTATGCTCAAAGTCCTTCATAGGTAGCCTCCAGCCATAGCTCTGTCTGACCAGATCAAACTCAATTATCTGCTCCCTTCTGCATTTGCATCAGTAAAGTACCACTTCAATGCTTTTGGGGGCTGGCTAGGAAAAAAATTAAAAGCAATTCAATTTGGTGGGTCAAAAGACTTGAGAATTGAGGTCAGACTGGTTCTGGCCATGGTTAGAAATGAAGCATCAGCAAGAAGGGGGCTGTTGATTTGGCAGTGCCCATTCCTCTTCCTCCAGTGCAAGGGCAGAGCAAAGATTTGTGTCTAGAAAAGAGCTGCTGGAATACCTGCTGCTCCACCTTTTTAGACATGTTGAACACTTTCCAAGGTTTTCCATTTACGCAACTTTGATGTAATTATGATGACCAGCTAAGGGGGTTTTGAGCAGGATGGGGGCAATGCTCACATTTGTATCCAATCAAATGAGGATTTAGGTGCTGGGAGATCAGCTCCTCTCGTTCAAATGACCTCAGTGCACAATCAGCCCCGTGCCTTGTCACAAGTAACTCGTGTCATGCCTTGAATCTTGCTCAGGTATGGGCCCAAACCCAGCAGCTTGCAGATGGAATTGGCAGCTGGAACCAAAGCAGAGCATCTCCGAATTGGAGATGTCAGATCAGAGCACTCTCCCCTCCTGTGGATGTGGGAATCTGGGTCACGTTGTGCCTCGGCCACAGTAATGAATAGCGTTAGGATCTCATCAGAAATTCCTCTGACGCTCCTTCTGGAAAGGTGCTGACTGACAGACACATGCACATAACCACCTACCACATGTGCTAGCTGACCTTGACATAACTTAAAAACACATCCCAGGGTGACTTAAGACAGACAATTTAAAATCTCAGACCCCCCAGCTGCTGGGGCTGTGCTAACACGAGCCGTGTGTCACTCCAGAGGTGGTGCTGGATTCCACTGGAACGCGATGATCCCCGTACACTGGATGATCCCCGTGCTCGCTGGAGCACCTGGGTGCCTGCAGAAGGAGCCATAAATCAAGGTAGGACAGCAATCTGCCTGCATCTCCTGAATCCTCATGCACACACGAATGAGAAATGAGAGCTAAAGCCGTCAGCAAAATGTGAGCAACGCATCTGGGGAAGAGCAAGCTGGGGGAAAGAAACAACCCAAAATCACAGAGGCAAGTTGATGGCCAAATCCGTTCTTGTAAACACCAATACCTAAGCCAGGAGCAGCACTTATTGCTCTGGTCTGAGCTTTGGAGATGGAGGACAAAGCTGATTTGTAAACTAAGCAAATCAGGCTGTCCAAAACTGTAAACGACTTTCCTCGTAGCTTTTCCTGGTAGTCCTTCACCATAACAATTTATGCACCAGGAATCTTTGCCACAGGCAGCATTTATACATAGCAGTGATAAAAGGCATTTCTGGTTCATCCATTGAGTGAAGTTTGCATTGTTTTCTAGACCAAATTAGAACCCTTTCTGCTGATTTTTAAGCAACTCCTTCCCAATCAGTGAAGTGAGCAAGAGTTTTACAGATGCAGAATTTAGGTGCCTTATCTTCCTTCACTGCCCCATTTACAGATGAATGGTCTCTCTGACGTTCCCATGGCTTTCTTAGTTATAAGCTTTAATAATTTATTATTAGTGTTTATCTTTTCTCTCTATTTCTATTCTAGATGTTTGCTTCACTGATTTGCACTGGATTTCCATTTTTAATGGTTGTGGTTTTTGCCTGAATAAACACCAACATTCATTATTTATAACTCGAGGCATCTATAGCCAACTCTTTGCATTGTAATTAGAGCTTTTTTAAAATAATGGCAGTGAACTTTAGTCTCTACTGTTTGCAGCAAGTTTCCTTGCATTGGTTGTGCCTTCAGAGCCCTCACTTTTTGACATGTCTGGTAGGCTGAAATAGGAGCTTGTGTGATAATCCCTGGCAGTGTTCCAGGCCAGGTTGGATGGGACTTTAAGAACCTGGTCTAGGGATGTTGGAATGAGATTATCTTGGACATCCTTTCCGACCCAAACGATTCTAGGATTCTGTAGCTCCTCTGAAATCACTTATTCCTCCTTGAATTTATCAGGAGGGATTGTAAATGCTGTTGGCACAAGCAACCCCCTTGTCTGGTGTAAAAAAAAAAACCCAATCTCATTGATTCAGTACCTACAGATCCTCCTGACTCCAGTTGTTATCCTGTCACTTGCACTGAACCTGGTGTTTTGAACTTCCAGCACTGCTCAAACACCAGAGTGTCTGTGTGGGGCGTTCCCCCTGTTCCTTGCTGACCTGAAGGCTCCAACAGCTGTTCAGAGCAGGGTGAGCAAGAGGAGCCTGCTGGTAGCCTTCAGGTTTGATGCAGGAAATGGAGGGAAGCTCTTCCTTCTGGAGGAGCTCAGATAAGGCTAGAAAACGTGTCATGACTCACGTTTCAGTGGTAGTCAAGCTCTGGGACAGGCTGTCCTGGCCACCATCCCTGGAGGGATTTAATGGTGTGGCTGTGAGGGACATGATTTAGTGGTGGAGTGGAGTTGGCAGTGCTGGATTAATGGTTGGGCTCGATGATCTGAGAGGTCTTTTCCAACCTAAACATTCCTGTGATTCTATGGCTCTAGTGGAAAAATTGGTTTTGTAGTGTTCAGGATGTGTGGTGCTCACAGTGCATTTTTTCACCTCCTTAAGAGGCAATGGCAGAGCCATCCCATGAAGCCTGAAATTAGGAATATTTTCCTGTTACAGGACCCAGTCTAGTGAAGTTAATGGAAAGCTTCCCAGCTGTTTCAATTTTCTTTGGATCCAGCCTAGAGCAGCTGCAGAGATACAGGAGCTGCTCACCTGAGCTTCTGAGAAACACCCTGGAAATAGGGATGTTAAAAATGAAAAGTGTTGTACAAGTGTTTTATTTGACCTGGTGGTGGTATGTCTGATTAAAGAGTAACCCCTTAGCTGTTTACCTGGGGTTCAGTGCTGCAACAGGAGAAAACAGATGTTCCCTACTGAGAAGGGAGGGTAAGAAGTCAGAACTAAAATATATGGGCTACACCATCCTGTGCAGTCTGCAAACCAGCTGGCAAGGCTGCTGCATATTTATGAGAGCATCTCACACATGCTCACCCTTATCAGAGCATCCTGCCTCGAGCCTGTGATAGCTGATTGGCATTTTGAGAGGTTCAGACCCTTTTTTACCAGGTCTCCACACTTTGCACCCCAGACTGAATGATTCCAACGTGGAGTGCTGGCAGTTTGCAGGGATGTTGCCTGTCTAACAGCATCCCACAGCAGCCTGGGAGCGCCTCACGGTCCCCTCTGTAGCTAGAAATGTTGGTGAACTGACTGGTTAGACACTGCTTCAGCCAGACAATAATCTTCTTATTCATTCAGCAGCCTTCAATCCCCTTTGCAGCCATTCAGCTAAACCAGCACAAGGTTTAGCGTTTGGCCATCTGAGGCACCTTCAGAGCAAAGCTGTAGGGACACCAGGAACAGTGGTCTCCTGCTGCCACAAAGGCTCTGGCAGCTGCCCAGGATAATTCAGAACCCAAATAAGTTTCAGAAGTTATGTAAAACAAGGAAACATGCTTAAAGAGGACCACTATTTAAATAAAGTCAGCGCTCCACCAATATCAGGGAGTTTTAAAGAGCAGCTCCCCCTTCCACAGCTTCCATGCTGCATCAGCACACTTGGCACACCCTGCTTCCCTATTCCCAGGCACACGTGGGTGTCCAGCTTTGGCTGGAAGTGAAGTCAATAGAAGGACTGCAGCAATTATTCTGGCTGTGAATCACAACTTACGAACGTCACTTGAAGGAAAATGTCGTTTCTGTCAACCTGTTAGCGAGACTGGTGGTGCAAACACGTCAAAACCCAAAAGCTTTTTTTCTGGAAACCTCTTAATCACAGCGTTTGGAGGTGCTGGTGCACACCCTGCAGCTGTGGAGCTGGTCTGTGAGAGTCACATGGGTCACTTACCATGGACCTAAGTCCTGCTGCAGGAATACCCTGTGGGTGCTCTCCTGATGGGTTTCTAGCATATGAATTACTCTGGGAAATAATATATTTTTAGTTTTATCCTCTGAGTCATTAAAGGGGGAAATAAAAGCTCGTTATTTGGTTCACTTGAGCAAGAAAAGTTGCTTTCCTTTGAGGGGAGGATCATGCCTGAGCTCTGGGTACATCCTGGAGTGGAGGCTGGTGGAGGTTGTCCATGTCTACTGCTGTGCTTTGGACTTTGCTCTGTCTATGAAACCATGACATGGCAAAACATACTTGGAAGCACAGCTAATGGTCCCTTCCCTTGCTGCAGCATGGGTCTGGGGGTGACTGGGTAAGCTCCCTCCCCTGCATTTCTCAGGGCATCTGTCCAAAAGCATTTTTCTCCCTCTCTTTCTTTCAGGGAACGTACTGTGGGGAGCTGCGTTTTCTTCTTCCTCTGCAGCATGTTCTAATTTATAGGATGAGATTTGTGATAATTGAGTTCAGAGCTGAACGCTGAGCCTTCTCCACATCCCCTGGGGTTTTCCTGGGAACAAGATGGATTGCCCAGTATGCTTCACGGAAGAAAAAAGTAATGAATGAATAAATAAATACATGAATAACAGCATGCCTCATTTTGCCTATATCTTAGCGAGAGGGAAAGCTAATTCTTTAAGTATCAGGAATGTGCTCATTATGCAAAAATGACAGAGCAGATGCACATATTCAAAATAAGTGTATTAAAAATCCCACTTTAGCTCCTGGAGGACAAGTGCAAGTGCAAAATTGGGTGCAATTGTGTTTCTCTTCCCACCTATGGTGTGTTCTCGTTTGAATATGCATTTGTTTGAGCTGGTTGCATCTAGAAGCATGGAGTTTCCTGTGATTGAAAAAGCAAATTATTATCACTACCAGCTTGTGATACTTTACATCAGAGGCTCCTCCGAGGTTGTCTGAAGTCCCTACAAAGGCTCTTTTTGAGTCCAGCTGGCTTTGCATGCAGGCAGGGGCTGGTCTCTTGAGCAGCCAGTGCTAGGCATGTGTTGATGGCCACACAAAAGAGCAGAGGACACAATCCAAGCGGGGCTGTTCATCATAACTATCATTTAACCAAAATAAAATGATGAACTGATAATTGGATGTCCTTGCGATGACTGCCCAGAGCCAGAGCCCGGGGTATGGTCCCTTTCATACACACAAATAAATCAGACAAGGAGTCTGCTGTGGGCAAAGAGATTAATCTTTGGCATGAGCATGAACAATGGTGGAAATAAGTGTTGCTCACGAGACCATCGCTCCGTGTCCGACTGCAGAAATATGCTTGGTGCTTGCCCATGAAAGGAGCTGCTCTTTCCTACCCCTACAGTAGCATTAAAGGTTGTTGGAGTTCTGATTTATGAAAAGGCTCTGGTGGGGAAAACCTGACTGGGTCTAAGGCAGCTGCTTTAATAATGTTCACGCTTCCACTTCAGCAATACAAAACAGAGGTGGAGATATGAGACCGAACCCAGACAAGGACAGGGACATTGGGAAGAGCCCTGGAGAATGGACCCACCCAGGCAAGGAAGATGGACAAAGTTTTCCATGGAAATTTAGCCTCAGGAGTTATCCTACAGTTTGATTTTTTTCAATTAACAGTAGGATTTTTCTCCCTGAGTCCCAATCCCTACACTATCTGGAAAAGCCTAACCATTTTTTTTTAAACTTAACATAGTTACGAAAAACAGGGCTCCAAAGAACAAAAGTCAAATGAACAGTAAGGAAAAGAGCTTTTCTTTCACCAGAGAAAAATTAAGAAGAGCGAGAAGATGATGCTGAAAATTCTCATTAACAGAACTGTTTCCTAACACGTGGCCTTACAATATTTTAACTGAGAATTCTGCTCATTCCTGCTCAGCTGTGATACCCTGGCAGTGATGCTGCTGCCACTGCTGGGGTGTTTGGGCTCCCTCTGGTACCACCCTGTGTGACTGACATCTGATCTCATACCCAGCCCCTCACTGAGCGCTGAGCAAAGCATGGATTTTGTGTGCAGGTTATCTTTATTCCCCTTTTAACCCATCCCATCACCCCCATCCCACTGGAGCAGGCAGAGCCTCAGAAGCAGCCCTGCACTGTCAGGATCAAAGGCACAAACAGCCTGGCTTCCCACAGCCCCTTCCTTCTCGGGAGCCCAGCGTGACCCGAGAGCTCTGTCTCCTGCTCAGATCAGTTCTGCTCTCGCAGACAAATGTTTTGCCAGAGGAACGGAGCTGCTCCCTGCCTAGTCAAGGTGCTGTGTAACACCTATCAGCTGAAAATCTGCTTTTCAAGCTTTGGTGGGCCAGGATTAATTGCAGTTTGGCGTTGCAGCCTCCCACTTGGCTCCATTTTTTCAGTCAGATATTATGTGTAATCTGAAGCCAGCGATTTTTTCTCCTATTTCTTTTGCTGTACCAACAATAATTCTCTTACCTTTCCTCTCTCTCCCTCAAGCAAACAAGTTAATAACTACATTTGCTGTTAATTATCCCTAAAATAAATGCAGCTCCATAATTTGAGAGTTGGGATGCCTTTAATTTAATAAGAATTGCAAAGTTAAAAGAAAAAAGCAGACCAAACAAAGCGTAGCATTTTGAATAGTACAATATTCAGCATCTGTGTCTCTAATTTTATATCTGAAATGAGTGTTGAAACCAGGGTGATGGGTACCAGTGAGACACTACAGCGAGAATGATGGTTAGTTATGTGAAGAGAAGAATCTCTGTTAGATTATTCTGGAGTTATTGTAAATATATCCAGAAATAACAGAAGACAAAATTAGCTGCAATTGTTAACAGAGAAACCTGTGTGGAATAGGAAGAAAAAAAACCAACCTTGTGCTTCTGGGACTATTTTTATTCCTATAAAGAAGACTTTTACGAGATCTTTCATCCTCACCATCGTACAAGGGGAAGGTTGTCTGCTTTCCAAGGTTTAATGAGCAACACTTTTGAATACTGCTGTGGACTTAGAGACCTTTTAATGAATATGGTGCCAGTGGAAAGCCGCCCTTGTCCAAACTGAAAGGAAATATGGCTTAAATAACAGAAAATCTAATGTTCAGGACTGTGCCTGGGAAATACAAGAGCCAAGCCCTGTCACAGGACTATGAGGCTGACACAGACTGCAGCTTCAAGGTGTTTAATTGGGGCTAGTTCCACCCCATAAGGTGCCTGATGATTTGGGCCAGATCCTGTGTTTGGTTCCTGCTGGGGCTGCTGGGCCAAATCCTGCTCTGTCTTGGTTTGTACCTGGGCATAAATCCAGAGGGGATTTGTCAGAGGAGAGAGATCAGGGTGGCAGAAATCAGTCTGTTCTCCTTATGAAAGGGTGAAAGAAGGAGACAAAAATGCAGCTGAAATCAGTTTTCTAAAAGAAAATAAACCAAGATAGGTTTCTTTGATTATTATTTTTTTTTTGCAATCTATTCTTGATTTCCTTAATTAGCTGGGACCAACGGCAGCAACACAAATAGAGAGTGTGGCATTTAGCTGGACAAAAAGCAAGATGGACTAAACTTCTAATTAGACCTCCTGTATGAAGACAAAAGACATCTTCCAAAATAGCTAAATATTGTACTTCTATCCATAATTAGGGCAGGATATTGTCCCAGAGGATCATGAAGGTAAGAAGACATAGGGAGAGAGGATTTTTATAGCTGGGTTTTTTTAAGAGATTGTTTAAATTGTCACTAGAAATTTACTGAAAAAGACAAGTTTGTGGGCAGAAGAACCACAGAATGAGGAAAAAAATGCCACAGGAAGGAAGAAGAGTAATTCTAGGAGTAAACAGCTACTTTTAGAAAATACCATCTGTCCTGAATATGAATTTGCCATATATTATGACTCAAAAGATTTTTCCATTGAATTCCCAGCTTGGCCTTTGTTCAAAGTCCAAAACCTTAACCCGACTTAGATAAGGTCACATCCCATCATTAATGCATCCCTTCATCTGGAGCCAAGGGTTACTGGGGAGGAAAATCTCCATTTCCACAATTCATCTCAATTGCTCCTGTGATCTCATGGTGTCACTGGGGTTCTTTCACCTCCATTTGTCCACCTGTGTCCCCTGGCAGGACCTGAATCCCTTGGGAAGTGTGGCTTAGCCTGGTCCCACTTGCTAATGCACGTGGAAGACACAGCAGCACGTAAACACCAGGAGTCACCTCCCAGCAGACTCTAAAAATATGATATTGCTTAAAGTCACAGCTGGCAGAACATGGACAACAGGCAGAGAGGGAGTGACCTTTGCCTTTTGCATGGAAAAGATCCTGGGATGTCCAAAATGCACCGAGAAATGGACTATTTTAGGTGATGGTAAGAAAAATACGTTAATAAGCAGCTTTGCAAGCCATTTATATTTGGTCTTCTAATTATCCACAAACACTGGAGGTGGGAAGTCGTCTTCTGAAATATGTTATTCTCCATCAAAGATTGTTTTCTTCAGGGTTTTCTGTGATATCAGTAGGAAATCAGAAAATGAGAGGGAAAACAATTAATAGATATAAACATCAATCAAGCTGGAAAGCGGGCCTAATGGATTTGATCCTTTGAGGGAACGAGGCAGGCTTTCATCCCTGAGTCCCAGGCAGCTCTTAAAGGATGAAGAACAGAGCAGTGGAGAAAAAAAAGCCAGGCCCAGTGACATGGGAACGAGCTTCGACAGAGACTGTCCCCAGATGGCCTTGCTGGGGACAGAGACTTCTCCCCTACGTTTTCCCTGGAAAGACTTCCAATAATAAAGTTGAGTTGGGGACAAAACCAAGCAGGAACAAAGAGTTGTCTTGGGTCCAGCCAGTGATAGCTCCCCACGCCCTTCCAGAGGCAGCAAGGGGACTGTCACTGTCCCACCCACCATGGAGGGGCCCAAACTGCTGGTGCCTCTCGCCACCCACCCGAGCCAGCACCAGGGAGAGGGGCAAGAGTGCCTGAGAGGGGTGTGTCACACCCAAAGTCTCCTGTGGTTAATCCTGACTTAATGTGGTTTTTAATAACACCTTTGCACGTGAACGTGGTGGGGGACAACGGATCCATCAGCAGAAAGTGAGAATGAGGGCGAAAATGCTGATTTTGGCTAGAATATAAAGCAGGAGGTGCTGTTCCTCAGTGTTCGAGGTAGAAGTGACCTTGTCTGGAGATTGCTGAGTGTAGTGTAGCACATCTGGGATGTGGAGCCTGGCTGATTCCTTTTGCTCTGGTTTCACTGTGCTGGAACTTCAGTGTTCTCCATGAATTTTCCACCTAATTTATCCAGACAGACTTGTGATTACAGGTTTTTCTTCATTTTTTTGTGTTGACTCAGCAAGTCCTGCTCCAGAACTCTGCTGCTGAGCAGCACTTTCTCCCACCAGTGGCTCTCTGCCTTTAAGAGGATTATTAGTGCAAAAAAAATTATCTTCCTTCCGTTGATGTAATGGGCACTGCAACACAGTCTTGCTGAGTTTTCTGACACCAGCTGCAAGCACTTTTTGGGCTGGTGGCCTCCCATTTGGACATTCAAAGTCCATGGAAATTCTCCAGTTGCTTCCTATCAGCCACCCACTCTTCCCTCTTCCTGCAGAACTGGAGTAGGGATGCCCAGGACTGTGGTGTGGCTGTGGACAGGGGCACTCAGCACACACACATGGGCTGTATTTTGTATAAACACTGCCCCTCCTCCAAACCCCTGCTCAGCAGAAGAGTCCAACCACAACCTGCTCCTGAACACCAGCACAGAGAACAAATGGTGCCTTTCAGTATGGATAGAAAAAGAGGGAGGGCACTTCAGGGAGCCACCCTGCTCTCAATTAGCAGTTATCTCCAGCAGCTTGTCTGATTAATGGCTGCACCTCACACTGTGCCCGTGTAAAAGGTGCAGGGAAGGTGCTTGAAAACTGCTTTGCCCCCCATAATTATTGTGGAGACGGGAAGAGTGGGGATCTCTTCTCAGAGTAAACATCTCAGTCCTTCCCCCAGCTCAGCTCTGTGCAAGCACCACGGACATCAACAGGTCTTGGGAGCTGGTTTGGATACTGGGATGTGCTGGTGCAACTTCCAGGCCAGACCAGTCTGTTGAGCTGGTCTCAGCAACGTGGGACTCTGGCACGTCGGGGAGATGAGAGTTGGAAATTGTGTCCTCTCCACCGCAGATCTTCAGGCATAAAGATGAAGGTAATAATAGTCACCAGCCACAAATTTGGAGATCTTGTCAGAAAAGTTGCTCCACCAGCCCCAAACATGGCATTACTATGAACAGGAATGCAACAACATTTCCCAATCAAAGCTGAATTACATGAAAATTACGATCATTTCATGGCTATCGGGGCGGCTCGATTCTAAACCTTGCTTCCCTCTCCTTTTCAGTAAGTTCACTTAATTGCACATTCACTGCAAAGTAAAGAAAGGTTTTAAAGTACATTTACCTTGTAAAAATATCAAATCTTCTTTTGAAACGAGCACTGGTGAATTATGAATGAAGGCATGCAGTGCTGAAAGTCCCTGCTTATACATTTTTAAATGTAGCCTTTCACTTCTGATAATACTTTTAAAAACCCACTGGACTGGGGCTTACGTTCTATTGCAAAAACCAGCCACATTCTTTGCCACCACGTTCCTTGATCTGAAGGAGTCACAGCTGCTCCAGTCCTGCTTGTCCCCCTTGCAACCTGGAGAAGGGGCCAGCACGTCTCAGCAAAGGTCACTTCAAAGGGCAGGAGAGGGAGAATTCATTGGAAACAGCAGTTGCACACTGAGAAGAAAATGTAAAGATTTCAAAATGAAAAATTAAAATCCCACAAAAATTAATTCAGACAAATTTTCAGCTTTCTATTTTTGATTCATTGCTGGGCAGGATGGTTGCTGGTGTGGACATGCACAAACCCTACCCAAGCTCAGGATAAGAAGCAAGTAAATTCAAGTTACATGAACAAGGGGAAGAATAATTGCTTTCCTGTTGTCTCTATCAGTCTTTCTTCAGAGACAATTTTCATCACTCCAGAGTTAAAGGCCAGGAGGAGGCCTTAGACCAGATCTAAACCTGATCTTCCTTCTGTCAACATTTCACCCAGCATCCCCAGACTGACCCAGTAATTACACGACCAAAGCAGTTACCTGAAAGGCAACTACAGTCGGTTTGAAGCCACAAGGAAATTACAAAGTGATTTGCTCCCCTGGCAGTCCTCCTAATGCTCTCCATTCAACATCAGTGCCTCCTCTCCAGCCTGAATGTGTCACTCTTTTGCTGTGTCCCTTTTCCCCACGTTATATATACCCTGCAGTCACGTCCCCTTGCAGCTTTCCATTCAGCTCAGCTTTTTCAGTCTGGCAGTGCCACTCTCCCCTGAGCTCCTGCCAGCCCTCCCAAACCCCTCCACACAGGAACAGTCCCATCACAGGTACTTAGCAAAAGCAAACCTTCTCCTGTCTCCCTCCTCTCCAGTCAGATCCCACCTAGGAAATTACCAACTTTATAAATTCAGACCTTATCTAGAAAATTCGTTTTCTAATTGATTGCCATTAATTATAGTCCTGTCCATGCATTTTATCTTCATGGGATTCACTCTTCACCTCTTGGATGACAAAAAGTCCCACGAGCAGGAGTGGCTGGCCCCATTCTAACACTGAGGTAGCAGTAGCATCCTTGTAGTCCTGTGTTCAAGCTACCCAAAAATGATTCCTCACAGGCCAGAGACTTCCTTGGCCACTTCCTCCGAGATGCTTAGTGGTGAGAATAATTAAATCTGATTTTTCCTCTAGCAGATGATGCCCAATGTTTTCCTAGCTGGATGGACGAGGTAGCAGCCAAGCTCATGTGAGAAGAGATTGGCTTTCCAAATACAGAAAGTATCTTTTGGATACCTCTCCCTCTCCCATGGCTGCGTCAGCTTCATTATCTCCACCTAATATTAGGCTGGTGATGTTGCTAGGATGTGTTTTTGCTTGAAAACAAATATCTTTCTTGTTTTCCTTAACCCTTCCTGCTCTGGATTTTTGGATATACATCTCCACCTCACATTCATTTTCTGTACCAAATGGCATCCAGTTTGAGCTGGCTGCTGCCCCTCCCTGCACACACACTTTCCCATGTGGCGGATGTTGCTTTTTTCACTCCAGCTGGTGAATATATTTCATCAGTGGATCGAATGCAGGCTTTCACCTCAAATTGCTGTCTTCCCTCTTAGGTGGAGTTTTTGCATTTCAAGAATTGGCATATTCCTATTCCCATTTTCTTTCCTTTTTCTTTTTTTTTTTGGTTTTCTAATCAGTTCCACTTGACAGTGATCAGCTTAGAGAAATATTTCTTTTGCAGCATAACGTATACACTGCTGGGTTTGTTCACTAAAAATTTGCAGTCAGCAACCTGTGCTTCTGAGCTACAAATACCCAAAACAATTAAACCAGGTTTTGTACTCGGGTCTGTGATTATTTCCCAATCTGACCTCCAAAACACAATGCATTTCCTGACACAGACTCCTGGTTTAAAGGAAAATAATAATAATAATAATAAAAAATTCATACAGAACGGTATCAATAGAAATGTAGTGTGAAAAATATCTCAAGGTACAATACAGTACAGTGCACCAGGTTTCACAAAATATGCATAAAGCAGGTAGAGCAGGCTCCCATCCCTGCACCTAAGGGAATTACCAGCAGTGCAGTGTTCCAGTTCCCAGCCATTGACAATATGCCCTCCCGTAAATGCAATTAAAAAATCTCTGCCCAGTAGAAAAAAAAAAAAAAAGTCAAAGCAAATTACCGTCTTCTCTCAAATTTTTTATCAGACTGCACCATCTAGAGGGCGGCAGCAGCAGCATCACTCAGCTCAGGAGGGTACCAGTGATGGAGACAGTGCTCTGTCCCACGGCACAGAAAACACTCCCATATCCCTGCTGTACTCAGGGCAGCTCTGCAGGAACGCTTATTGCTGAAAAGCTTTTCCTGTCTTTGTGTGAGTTGCTGTCCAGGTGAGCAAAGGACACGACCCTGACCTGTGGCCCCACCATCTGGAGCCAGCAGCTGTGTGTGTGCTCTTATTAAATTCACATTAAGCGTGGTAGCGACCTCTCGCTTGGCAAGGGAAGTGTTTCCTGGTTTGCAGAGTGACAACGGATACATCAAAGCATTAATCAGTTTGTTGTTAGGTCATTAGCACAGATGAGCAGGGCTCAGTACCAGGTCCTGCATTTGGGTCCCAAGCACCTCCTGCAGCGCTGCAGGGCTGGGGCAGAGTGGTTGGAAAGCTGCCCCGTGGGGAAGGACCTGGGGGTGCTGGTCCACAGTGAATGAACACGAGCCAGGTGTGCCCAGGTGGCCAGGAACGCCCGTGGCACCTGGCCTGGACCAGCAGTGTGGCCAGCAGGACCAGGGCAGTGATTGTCCCTCTGTGCTGGGCACGGGTGAGGCCACTCCTCAAGTCCTGGGTTCAGTTTGAGGCCCCTCATGACAAGAAAGACACTGAAGTGCTGGAGTGTGTCCAGGGAACAGTGAAGCTTGGCAAATCCACCCATCTCTGCCTCCAAAATGCAGGTCCGTGTGGTGTCTCAGACAGCCAGGAAGGGATGTGTCCAAATTCAGCTTTCCCATCAGCTAATAAAGAAATCATTAATAATATTAATTCAATTACAGTTTCAACTACTACAGAAACTTGAAATAAACCTAGAGACTGAGGCAAGAAACTGCCTGAGGCACAGACAGACCACGTCTTCATGCAGTTCTCATTCCTAATGCGACCAGGCCAGCAGGGAATGGTTGGGAGAGTAGAAAGAAGACGCAAAAACAAATGGCTAGAACAGTGCTGCTTACCTTCATTTTGCAATTTAATAATTTTTAGCATCATTCTCATCCTTGCAAGACCTTGGTCCTTCTCCTCTGCTCAGGGAGTACAGCACAGAAGCTGAATTAAATCTTTCAATGGGTTTTACACAAAAAGCTGTTGATTCTTGGCTGTCCTAGGAGAGAAAAGTTGTGAATAAGCACCATGAGGGTTTTTTAGGCAGCTGTGCTTGGAAAAGGGCTCTCTAATGGTTTCAGATCTGCTCCTGTGTAGTGAAACTGAGCAAGTAGCACCTGGGGTCTTTCCCTCCAAGGGATTAAGAGGGATTTGATCCTGAGCAGTGAACAGCAGCTGACCTGAAGGAGTACACAGTGAAGGACCCCCTGCTCTTGCTCAGCGTGATAAGCACAGGGTGGGACAAAGCTGCACAGGGCAGGGAGGGGCAGTGGGCTCTGCACTCCCTCACCAGCCCCCCACACCCTGCCAGATCCCAGTGCTCCACTGATACCACGGCCTGGGACACAGCTGAGCCCTTCCTGGGGATATTTTTGTAGGGACAACCTGTTCCAGTGTCACAGTGCTGCCAGTTCCTGAGTGCAATTTGATGTTACAACTTGAAACCAAATTGCTTCTGATGACCTCATGCAATGCAGGTTTTTAGGATGATTTCATTAGCTCCACTGGATAAGCTTCCTCGGAATGGACAAGCTAGTTATTTCTTCTGAACAGTGAGCATTTACAGCAGTTCAACCCCTTTGAATCATATTAAATAACCTCCAAATGGATAATAAGGAGTTATTAATTGGAGTTATTAATTGAAGCGCCGTTCCCATTCCAAGATGTGCCCATTTCCCCTCCTATCACTTCTCCCACCGTGGCACAGGTTGTGCCATGTGAGCACCACGGCGTGGGGGAGCTGATGCCAGGGTAGGAGAACAGGATGAGAAAAGGAGGACTCTTCCACAAAGGTGCTGACTTTTCCTTAGACAACTTCAAGAAATTCAGAGGTTTCCCAATCTACCTCTCATCTGGTAGCAAAATACCCTGACAAGCTGCAGGATAGGTGTTTGTAAGCCTCAGGTTGCTGTGAGATGGAGATGTTGGTCAGATTCAGATGGCTCAATGAGCTTTACACTCTCCTAAGGAAAACTGGGGACATCCCTTCAAACGGGGGAATGGTTGCTCTTCTTTGCTTCCAAATAAAGATTAAATTCTAAACTGCCCAAATCAGATATGAATGCAGTGGGGTTGGAGCCAGGCGACGAGCTTCAGATCCAGACTTCAGCAACCAAAAATAACCTTGGGAAACAATCTTCTAAACTCCAAGATTTAATTAAGAACATGTCCATCCCCACCCGTGTGCCAGGGGAATGACTCTAAATACATCTCTGGCTCTGTGCTCGGTGCTCTTCAGCCCTGTACCAAACAAACATAAAGAGCTGCAATGCCTTTTTTTAGAAGTTTTCCCCACAAAAGATAGAGATATATAGGCCATTAACCACAAAAAAAAAAAAATTGAGATGAATTCTGCATGCTCCAAATTTAGAGGTTTTTGGGATCCAAGATTTCTACTGAGCTCTATTTCAAAATGCAAATAAGAGTTCATGATTCAGATAGCCCTTCTACAATTTTCTCATCCTGGTGCCTGATTTTTACTTATTGGACAAAATGAACAAAAACTTGTGTTCCCTCCCAAGCTTAGTGCAGAACAGCTCAAAGCACATTGTATGACCCATAAAACTCCCATGCTCCAGTTTCCTCAACCACCAGGGCACAGCAGATCCCTCTGCAGCACGTGCCAGAATAGGATTCTCTGCTTATTTTAAGTGAAAATTTGGCTTCTTTGCGTCCTGCTTCCTAGAAACCCTTTTCCCACCCTGGTGTCCTTGGTCAGCACCAATGCATCTGAGCAATTTTCATGATTGCTTCTGTTTGTAGGCTGCTGCCAGAGTAAAAAATGTCCTTTAGCAGCCCAGAGCCCCATCTCAGATAGCAAAGAGGCTGCTTCAAGTCTTTCCCAAACCTGCTGAGTAATTCACACAAGAGCCACCGAGCCCTGGTGCGTCAGCCAAGAGCTCTGCAGTTGGGTACTGTTGGAAAGGGCAGCTTGCAGAGCAGGGTCACTTGTCCTTCAGGTCACTGCTTATCATTTTAGCATGGGCAGTGTTGTTTGGGTGCAATAAAACCAGAGCAAAATAACCGGGACTGTCTTGTACCATTGCTTCCTCTCCTGGGTGTTGGGCAGGGGCAATACACGATTTGGAGGGGCATGACATTCCTCATTAGTGTCTTAGCATTTAAAATCCCTTTTTATGATGTTGGCTATCTTTTTGTTTTCCAAGTTGGCTGGTATTGAAGAACAAAAAACCAAAGAAACAAAAAAAAGGTCAATTTGTGGAGACTCCCAGGCAGCTTTAAAGAAACAATGGTTGAAAAAATCCCTCTTTTCCACTGCCACCCACTGATCACCCTGCTAAGGACCAGCCTACAAAGGGTAACCCTGAAATTCCTCCTTCTGACTGTCATTAACAACAGGATCTGCAATTAAATATAGATACATTCCTTGCTGTTTCCTGGCTCGTGTCACTGCCTTTGCCACCACCCCCACAACTCCTCCTGCCCTGCTCCCGCTCACCCCAGCAGCTGCCATGGTGCCAATTCATCCAAGCCCTCTGTGGCTCTGTTTTCCAAGTGCAGCTTTGGGTTATTTGGGTGCCCTTGGAGTTGTGGCTGCAGGCTGTGCTGTGGGCAGCAGAAGGGGCACAAAATAGCTCTGTTGCTGGTGGAGCTTCCTGCTGTAAAATACCCCCTAAAAGACCAATTTCACCACCTGATGGGGTGCAGCTGTAAGAAGGGATGTTGGGTTTTCTTCACTTCGGGGGCTGCTCACCGCTGTTGGAGCAGGTGAGCACAGAAGCTGCTGGATTTAGGAATATCTTTCCCATGGTGAAAGTGCTGACTTGGCTACCCTGTGGTTTCCCAGATCATATTTTTTAAGCAGCCAAATACAGAGTCCCTGAATCCTTGAAGTTTCATAAATTGCTCTTTGCCTGGAAATTCACACCAGCGGCAAAATACTTATAAATCATCTTCTATTATTTCCCTAAAAGCCTTCTATCCAGAGCTCAAGAACTAGGACCATAATTTCTAAATTCGGAAGTCCTAAGAATTATTCATAGGAATCGAGGAACAACTTGGAAAATGAGGAAGATACTAAAAAAAATAAACTACTCTCACAAATACTCATTTACAGGGAGATGTGCTCGTGAATAACCACTCCTTTGCTTGCACACAGCCAAAGGAGCTGCTGCAGAAACAGGTTAGTCAGAAAATACACTGGATTTGACTCTCAAATTAGGAAATCTACTCTTTATCAAGATGTGGTTTACTGAGAACTTACCTCTATATTCCTAAAAGTGCTGTACACCAGATTAATGGGAAGGAGCTGAGCTTCCATTAAAATACTCGACTTCTTGAAGGTCCCATTTTGTTAAATTCAGCTGCCTAAAAGACACTGAAAAGGAGAAACTTTTAGTGCTACAAGTTGGCTTCAGCCACTTTTAAATCCCAAAGACATTTCAAACCGAAAAGCTGATGAAGAAAAATAATCTGAGGTCAAAACTTAATGAGAAGAAGCAGAAACAAAGCTGGTTCATATTTTTATATATTACATATAATATATATTAACTATTATTAATTATATATATTATTAATATATTCATATATTATTAAGTATAATATATATAAAAATAGAATAATACATAAAAATATATTATTTTATTACACTCACCCAGCTCAAACATAAACCATGACTTCACAAACAGGCACACAGCAAAGCTCCCAACCCTGCCAAAGCCAGCAGCACTGAGGACCAGCATTACTCCACAAATATTTTCACCTGGAACTACCAATGGTGAGGATGCACCTGAGGTGGCAGAGATCAAAGCCTGTTTCTCTTTAGACTCTGCTGTGTGCATCAGAAAGCCTCTGGTAAGATGAAAAGGATGGGAAAAGCAAGAATGGAGCTTACACCTCCTTAAGGAGCTATCAGCAGTAACCTCAGAGCACAATGTCAGCTCTGGTTCTCTGCTGCAAGTGGCTTTCATGTGATGGAAAGCCAAATACTTGAAGGATGATAAGTGGTGAACTGTGAATGATTATTCTAATTCAGAGGAAGAGAAGGCAGCTTGTGTCTGGCATTGAGGAAAATGTAATCACACGTCCCTGACACCTTAACCACCAAGTGTGTATCCTGAAAGGAAGTCGAGTAGTTTAACTGGTATTATCTAAACATGAACTATTTTTTTTTTTTTTGTCAGAGTGCAAAAATTCTTGATAATTGAATTTGCTTACAGGAAGAAATACATCAAATCAGAATTATGAGTGAGGAGGGGTGACTCACCCAAAGAGAAGAAATCATGTTTGTAATGGTGAAATATTATTATCACTTGATAACAAAGATTTGGGAATCAGATTACAAAGTGGGATCCTATTATAAAGATGGGTATTGTGGAAAACTGGACTATCCTGGGAGGTTTGTGCAGCCACAGGTTGCACCTTATTGAGAAATGTGAAGAGAAACCAGTGGAAAGAGAGCCTGGGGAGAGGTAATCCTGCAGCTCAGTTCTGAAGGAAGGTGCAGTTCCTGCCTGCCATCCCCTTCCTCTAAACAAATAACAGCACTTGCTTAGGGGCCAATTCCCAGTTGCTTTTGCCCTGCCAGTTTGATCTGCATTGTTTTGGGATTGTTCATGCAGCTCCCAGAAAACTTCTGCGTGGGAGAGCGCAATGAGTAAGTGAACTGGAATGAGTTACTACTTTCAAACGAAAATAAAATCAGCAAAACATAAGAGTGCTGCCTCTCCCTGTCCCTCCTGGTCCCTGAGGTGCAGGGTTTGTGGGCAGTAAAGGTGGCAGCAGGGCACAGAAAGAGGCAGTGAGTTCCCACCCACTGCCCAGCCTGCCCTGGGTCCTGGGCCAGCACAAACCCCTGACCCGCCCAGGCTTGGCCAAGGGAGCTTCAGGGGATCCTTGAATCAAACTGACCACTCAGCCTGGATTCAAACAGTCCCTGCAGGGTCACAGCTGTTCCCAGGGACCATCTCTGGTGGCTGGAGACACAGACAAGCTGTGCCTGTGCTCCAGCTGCTCAGAGGCCCCCTCCCCATCCATCCAGAAGCTGTTAAACTGCATCACCATGGGGCAGTCACCTTTGCACTTGCAGGACCACGTGTGTCCAGTCAGCTGGGGCAAAGCTTGTGCTCCTTGCGCTTGTTTGCCTTGCATTTGTCCATCTTTTCCATATCAGATAATAAAAACTCCCAGATTCTCTGAAATGTGTGCAAGGCAGATGGGAGGGACAGGTTTGAATCCGTTCAAATTTGCTGCATTGTGAATCTGTCAAGTGTTTGTGTGACCCCCAGAAAAATCCCTTAAACCAATGAATCCCTTAAATGAATGAAGTGTGATAGAGAGCTGACAAAGCACCACAGACACTGGTCTGGCCCTCCAGCCCCTGAGCAGCTACCTAAATATTGCAATTTGTGTCTGGGCAGCACGAGGCTACTCATCCCTGAGCTTGATGGCCCTAGGAGAGACACACTGCCTGTGGGATGGCTGATAGGCATCTCTAAGGGATGATGGTACCACCACAGCTGACCTTTGCTCAGCTGGGAATCTGTTCCTTTGCTCCAGTGCTGCTCCTCCACGCCTGGCTGACTCCTGCCCTTTCTCCTCTGGAATAATTATGATGGCTGAAAATAAATGTGTGGGACAACTCGTGCCAGTTTCCACAGTTTAACAGCACATGGACATTTGTGTGAAAGTGTGAGCCAGGATGTTTCTAATTCCCCTAATTCTCTTGACAAAATGGTTTTATAAATAATCAGGCCTTAATTGTGTGATTCCAGTTAATGCAGAGAGAGTTAATTAACATCTGGAACAAGTTTCCTGGCCGGAGTTATTAGCTGTGTCTGGTGCAGAATTCAAACAATGTATGAGGGGAGGCCTATCGCCAAATGATTCTGGACAGCTGGAATGAGAAATGACCCGAGGAGGACGAGGTGAGGCAGCTGTGCCAGGGCCGTGTCCATTTCTGGTAAACAAGTGGACACTGAGGTGGGGTGTGATCGTCGTGCCAGCCCGAGAGGTGCTCTATGTGGCAAAGAATGGGCATCATCTCTCAACTCACCCTCGTTTCAAACCCTCCAGCTCTTCCTTCTTGGCTCCAAAAGCCTCATGGATCAGGATTTTGGAGGTTTTCACAGCTAGGGCAGGAAAAATCCTACTAACATAAAGGATAGATCACAAATTGAGAAGAAATTCTTCCCTGTGTGGGTGGGGAGGCCCTGGCACGGGGTGCCCAGAGAAGCTGTGGCTGCCCCATCCCTGGCAGTGTCCAAGGCCAGGCTGGACAGGGCTTGGGGCAACCTGGGATAGGGGAAGGTGTCCCTGCCCATGGCAGGGGGTGGAATGAGATGATCTTAAAATGTCCCCTCCATTCCAAATAATTCTACGATTACATGATAAATTTAAAAGGTTTGGAATGAAGTCCTAAACTGCAACCAAGTCTGAGAAACAGCAGGAGGAGTTGTGCTGCTGGGAGACACCAGTCTACACCAGTAAGAAGACTGGAATGCCAGCATTCAGTCCTAAACACTGAGGTGCTCACTGTTATTCTGTTATCCCATAATGAGCAGTAATTCAGCCCAGTTTGGATTTATGACTCGTCTGAATTTCATGTACAACTTTCACAATCTCTGTCATAATTACAAAGATTGCAAATAACTTTTTAATATCAATGTTTAAAAAATTAGTCAAACCTTTCATGGCGTTTTTATTGCCTATTTACTATCTCAAATCAAATGGTTTACAACTTTGTGTTCTGAAAATATACAGCGTAAGAAAACACTAGCCTGGCAAAATTATGCTTTTATGATAATGACAGGGGTGAGTTATGGTTGCTCTAGTTAAACTGTAATGGCTGCACAGATGCTGGCAAAAAAAACTATTGTACAACATGTTCTGCCACCATAAGCATGGCACCTGCTCCCTCCACCATGGTACATACAAGAGCATGTTAACATTTCTTTGTGAATATTATTTTCAAGGTTCAGAATTGGACCATAAACATTCACTTGGGGATAAAATATCAGCATGCAAGGCTTTAAAAATTACCTTGAGAAATATTCTGCTGGTTTTGGGTGTATGGATTTCAGAAGTGAGTTTGTGAGAGATTGTTTGTAATTTGTTTCTGATCTTGTAGGACTCAGAAAGGGTTTGTGTTCTTCTCAGGGTCTGTATGAATTTGCAGCAGGTGAATGCAGTGATATTTACAGAGGCAGAAACCAAATCCTCCAGCTCTCAGGAAGAGATGATGGCTATCCACAGATGATGTGTGGCACAAATGGCAATGGCAGGAATTTCCTGTGTCTTGCCATGCTGCCCCTGCACCACCCACCCGTGGTCCCACTCACTCCTGAGGTGCTGCCCAAGGTCACCAACACAGATTGTTATGATCTGACTCCTTTTGCTCAATTTAGCCTCAGAAACCAACTGCTGAGATGGAAATTTAATCCAAGTGTGTTTCCCACTGGCCTGGGTGAGGAACACGGTGGCCATGAGCTGTGATGCACATTGCAGAAGTGCTTGACAGGGACCAGTGAGTTACACTCACCCCTTCAAGAAAATACAGGAATAGAGATAATTAACATGGCTACATCCATGACACTGCAGTAATCTGCTCTAATTCCCATTACAGAAAACTTCACCTATTAAATATTGTCAGTAAATATGTGAGGATTTTGGTGAAAGGGTATTGTCTGACTTCCTTAGCAAGCTAATTTTCATAAATAAAATACAAAGAACTGAAAAAACGGTGTTTAGAGATTGGGTAAAATCAGTCAACCAACCCAGTTCTGCTTTTTGAAATTGTTATAAATCAGAAGAAAGATCTTTTTTAGCCTTTAGTTTGAGTTACTGGAATTTCAGGGAGGTAAAACACCTCCAAAGAAATGAACCACTACTAAAAATCAAAGTGGACGTCTACTTGAGTCTCAAGGATCATGGGTTTTAGTAGGGGAGAATCTTCCCAAATCTGTGACACATCTTTTTTACTTTAAACCTTCTAGTCCAGCTGGACAGAGCATGAATGAAGATCAGGCATTATATATTTCATTTTCCTGCACTGAATCTGCTCCATCTTACTCAATATTAAAGCCCTGCTAATGCCTTAGGCAGCAGCAGCTGACCCTTTGAATTAACACCTCCTCTGTAGTGGATGCCTCATGCATATGCCTATTGATGTATTTTAGAGTGGAGATAATTTTTATTTTGGCTATCTGCTCTGGCTTCATATTCCCAAGAAAACACCTCATGTATGTGGTTTTTCTCATGCCATGTATTTCCCCCTGTGCCCTGCTAAAATGTCTTGTTACATTCCCCAGGAAAAGCCTTCTCATGTCCATCTTTGTCAGAACTCTAGGAGCCACTAAAGCATCGTTTTAAAGGGTTCTTTGTCACTCAGATGAATTTTCACCTAATTGTATCCTTTAACTCCAAAAGGGGTTTGGGGACATACTTTGTATGAAAGATGGTACAGAAAACAAAAGTTGCACTGCTAGTGGTTCTGCTTTTATATTTCCATCCAGGGAAACTCTCTGCACACCAATTTGCTTTCTCTTTTCCAAAACCCATTTCCTCCTGGGGCTATTTCCTGGGACAGAGCTGTCTTCAAATAATTTAATTATCGTGTGGCACACACCTTTTAAGTCCCCCCTGAAATGGTGCGAGATGCCTTTGGTTTACATCACTTGTTGGAAAACACTCCAAAGCATTGAAAAACTATTAAATTGTTACAGTATTGGATGCCAACACACAGGGCTATTAGTCTAATTCATCCTTCAGATCAAAGCCCACACAGGCAGCTCTCCTGCCTACAGCTATTTTCCTTTTACTTTCCTGCTTGACAGTAGTCCCTCACATCCCTCTGTTCTACTTTCTTTGAACATACAGATTTTCCTTTAGTCATGGAAATATAATTTATGTCTATTATACTGTATTATAGATTGCAGATCGGGACGAGCGTGCAATACTGCCCGGAACGTCTGTTTATTGTACGTCGGTTTTCTAAAAATAAATAAATAAGAAAAGCCACCCTGCTCCACCGGGGAGAGAGAGAAAAACACGGAGGGGGAGCACTCGGGGGCTGTGGGGAGCTGCACTCCGTCCTCAAAGTTTAATTTCCAAGCGGAGACCTTGAAGCATGATTTATTAACATCATGCTGTTTGCTTTTGTCACGTTGTGGATGTGGCGGGGGGAGCGCTGGCCCCTCTCCAGCCTGGACCACCCAGCGAGGCGAGCGCGGCTACCGGCACCGCACACCCCGGCTCCAAGGGTCACCCCAATCCCCCAGCTCCACCAGCCCCCAGCAGCCTGCCTGTGCCACCCCACTGGNCCCCCCCCCAAAAAAAAAAATAATATCCGAACAGACGGGTTGTCTGGGACGCGAGAATTGCAAAAACAATCCCCACCCCATCACGGAGAGTGTGTGTGCACGGAGGAGAGGGAGTGTGAGGAGGGGGGAGAGAGGGAATGAGACAGACAGAGGGGAGGGAAGAAGGGAGGAGGGAGTCCAAGCTCTGAGAAACATCACTCCATCTCTCTCACTCCACAGGAGCTGAGCAAGGAGCAGGACGATGTTTGACAACACGCAGTACCCCTACAACTGCTTCAATTATGACGGGGATGATTATCCTACCTGTAGTTCTGACGAAGAGAAAAAATTCACCAGACCAGCATACAGGTAAGATGAAGTTTTACCAAGTCCCTCTCTCTCTGGTGAGGTTTCTGAGCTCTGGGCTGGTGGGATCACAGCTCTCAGGGGAGCGTGGGGCCAGCTGTGTGCAATGGGTGCAGGCACCGCAGTGGGCAGATTTCCTCCCTTTCTGGGTGTGAAGTGTTCATGATTTGTTTCCTCCCATGAGAGGTCACAGCAACTCTGGCATGCCCTTAAGCCTCCAGATCTCAGACTGTCTCCAAGCTCCAGGACCCGTGGGAGAAGGGAATTAAAGGTTCAACGTGCCAAAGGGTGAATGGGACGCGGAAGATCCCGGTGTGGTGGGAAGAGGCGCAGTGTAGATGTTCACAGGGACATCCGAGTTCCTTTCCACGAGGAGGGTTGGTCTCCAGTGACAGTGACTCTGAGCCTGGTTTGTCTCACTGCAGCCTTCCTGCGCAGGGAAACTTTTCAGACGGAGTTGGAGAGGTGTGTGATCTCTCTGCAGCCCTCCTGTGCTCTGCGCTGAGTGCCAGGGCAGGCAGTCCTGGGGACTCAGTGCCTGGCAGCACCCCCTCCGTGTCACCAGGGGCAGTGACCGCACTCAGGACTTCTCCCTGGGACACCTCGGGTCAGGGTGCAGATCCACCAGGGGAATTTTGGAAGCAGGATACAGGCACACGTGTACCCATGTGGTCCTAAAAGCTGAGTCTGTGAGTAGGGCGGTGGTGTAACAGCAAGTTTTCCTTTTTCCAGCTACATTGCCTTAATTGCAATGGCCATCCAGCAAAGCCCTTCAAATAAAGTCACCCTCTCTGGCATTTATGACTTTATAATGAAGAAATTTCCTTACTACAGATCAAATCAAAGAGCCTGGCAGAACTCCATCCGACATAACTTATCGCTTAACAGTTGTTTTGTGAAGGTAAGATCAGTTACTGTGTATTTACATACACGGTGTGCGTGGCTAAAAAAATACATGCAGCAATAATCTCGTCCCTGGGAACGAAGGGAAAAAACAGCTGAGCTGCAAATTACTTAAAATCTCTCTGAGTTGTCAATTACAGACATAAGGGGTATATCCTTGTCTGATGTGTGCTAATAGATAACAAATTGGAGAGGATGGGGCTTACATCTTACTCATATAATGACAGAGAATGAGCTTAAAAGTCTTGTCATATGTGTTTACACCGTTCTTGGATGTAAATGAATGCAGATGCTAAACAGCAGCATCTGTAACACATACAAATACTGAACTGCCTTTAAATAAATACAGGTTCCCAGAACAGAAGGGAATGAGAAGGGGAAAGGAAACTATTGGAGCTTTGCAACAGGATGCGAATCCATGCTGGATCTCTTTGAAAATGGGAATTACAGGAGAAGACGGAGGAGGAGGAACGTGAAAAGGGAACACAAGGAGCAGAGACCAAGCAGAGTGAAAAGTCCTTCATCCCCCAATATCTCTTCCGTGGACTCTGCTTTGAACAACATTTCCTCTTCTGAAAGTAAACATGAAAGAATTGAACCGGGCCCAAAACTTCTGGAGCCTTGTGGATTTGCTCCAAACGGTGTGACCAACAGGCAGAGCCTAAGCAATTCCTCCTTAGCAAAATCGGATTCTGAAATCAAATTCAGCATCGATTACATCCTTTCAGCCCCCGACCCTTTGCCTGTCCTGAGATCTCAATATAACATGCAAGAAAATAAATATCACCTGCTGGAGGCCCCGCACATTAATCTCCAGCTCTGGACAATGTGATGTTATTTATTCGTGGTAGCAGAGTCTGAGTCACAGTGTGTTCAGCAGCCTTGTGTCACTGAAAATCAGCAGCCTCCTTCCTTGCTTTCCTCCCAAGAAAGGGTTACAGACTCACCAGCTGATGCTCTGTCTGTACCCAAAGAACTTTGCTGAGATTAAAGCATAAATAACAGTTACCAATATCGGTTTTCACCCCGCTGAAATTTATGAAATTCTAGCTTTATTTTCTAAACTGTCTTGGACATCATTTAGCTCCACAAAGAATTTCCTTGGGCAAGCAGAATCCGACAGAGAAGAGACTTGCTTATCATCCACCGCTTTATTAAAGACAAAGTGAATTTGATCCCACTTTCAGTGGTGGAAATTAGGATTAACTCCACTGGAGTATATAGGTCAGAACTTAAGCTGATCTAAAACAGTGTAATTCTGTCGACTTACACTGGCTAGGAATGTGGGGGGGTGGGGGAGTGGAAATTTGTTTCTTAAAAAGAATTACAGAAAATCACCCTCTCTTCCCTTATTTTTTCTTTTAACATCATGTTTCAAACTGTTTTGCAGCTTTAATTCATTGTTCATTAGAAAACATAGTTATTGATAAGTATTTCAAGTATATTTGTGTTTATATTCGGGGCAGAATTGTTTAAATTGTTGAAGTGAAGTTGTATTCAAAATAATTCCAAGAGACCTAATTGCAAGGATGCTGAGCTCTGGTAGGCTTTGATAGGTAATGTGACAGTCAAAGAGTCTCTTAATGCCTTGGTTAAAAAAACCCCAACACTTCTTCCCTTGTACTATCAGAAATCTTCCTGAGATGCTGCAGGAAAAGTCCTTGACCATATTTCATTTAGCAAGTGTGAAGGGAAACCTGGCACTGCAAAAAGCCCTGTTGAGTGTTGAGCAAAGCTAAAATTCCACCTACCTGCTCTGAGACAAGTTGTATATTCCCATTAAATAGATTTTTACTGATCCTTCTTGCAAGCAATTACCAAAGTGGCACTTGATATGATTTCAGCTAAACTGGTGAGATTTATGATTTCCAGATATCAATGTTAGCTCATGAGCTCCATTTCTGAGAAAGCCACTTCATTACCATTGACATGCAGTGGGAGATTTTGGAACAGAACCTGATGGACAATGATGAACTGTAACAAGTTTTAAGAAGTTGCTTTTATACAACTTGTTCACAATGAATTTCTTCCCAGAACATAAACAGCATTAGCAAAGGCTCCACAAAATCCTGGCTTTGACTTGGCTCCTACAGTCTTCACCTACTGCAGATGAAAGGAAAAAAGACAAGAATTCTGATGGTTTTAAGCAATTAAACACAGAGATAAAATTATCTTTGCAACAGGAACTAAAGGTAAATGAAGGTATATGAGATAAGATTCAGCACAGAGGTATGCTCAGGCATGACTTGAATTTTTATGCAGAAGCTTTGACATTTCACTAAGTTATTTTACATTGTGTCTAATATATACTGTACATTTATACTATATATTCTTATATATTGTTATTGAGAAAGGGAGCAATATCACTGCACTTATATGTTGTAAAAATGCATGATGAATGTTGTCATGATGCTGAAACTCCTGCCATATACTTAAAATTTACCATCAGTGGTATTTCACACTGATTGGTAATAAATGCTCATTTTTTGGAAAACTATAAAACTTGTTATCTCCAGGCATTTCTGCAGCATGCAAAAGTCTTTGCTTCTTCTTCAGAAAAGAGAAAATGGAAAATCATGTCAATTTCATCACTGCATGTCTTCCAAACTTTGAAAGGATGATTTCTTGAGACCGAATTCTGCCTTCAAATAGGAGCTTTCAATTCTCTGTGGATCAAGTTATTCTGGGCCACTATCAGACCTGACTGATCTGCTGTTTGCACTGATAGCAGAAAAAGAAGAAAACCTCTGGGGGGACTGGACAGATGGATTCTCATTTGAAGAGGGACGAGAATTTGCTCCTTCAGTGTTTATGCTCAGTAGTAAATAGGTGTGGGAAGAGCATGTCCTCATGTAGTGCTTCAGTGTTTGCATGCCCTCCTCGTGGGTCGGTACTTGTGCACCTCCTGGATCCTGCCTACAGATAAATATTCGTGTTTGACACACAGGTCTTCTTCCTGGTTGTTTTAAACATGGCAATGCTGCTGTTGGGCTGATGGTTATAGCACACACCTGCAGTATATTTGAAATACATGTTTTCTGCTGTGAAACGTGCAAATATGGTTGTTGCTATGTGTTCTTGGTTGGTGCTGTTAGAAAGAGACAACTCAGTGACAGCAAAAGTTCCTCCTGAGCAACACCTGGGTAAGCTGAACACCGTGGGCTGCTGAGACTGATGGAAATACAGTTTATGGCTACTAATCAATGCAGAATTAATGCATTAGGAAAGGCAGAAATACACCCAAGTGCATTTACAGCAGAGATCCAAAGCCATTTTCTGTAAGATGAATTAATATTCACAAATAGCCATGTCCTTTGCTCACAGTAAAGTGCCTGCTAGGAGAGACTGTCATACTTTGGTTTCCCTAACATATAATCAAAGAAATTTGTGTACAAATAGGTGTTAACATTTGTTTTGCAAAGGGTATCAATCATATTTCGAAAAATGAAGGGACATATTTCAATTTACCCAGTATATTATATTCTGACGACTCCAGAAAGGTTTCCAGCAGTTAAAGTGAATGGCATTTAATATAGAACAACATAACAGGGGTGAGGGCTAGACGTGACCTTATTCAAATGTCGTAGCCATTACAAAGCCATTCCCAATGTAATTATAATTAAATACTTTATGCCTTTCTTGCAAATCCTCTGATCGATCATTGATATTAACATTAATATTGTATTACCCCCGAGCAAATGTCTCCCACACAAGTGTTATGGATCACCAGGTTTCCATTAACAAAGTTGTGAGCTATTGCTGTGTGCTGGTCGTGGATAAATTTACGTAAATTACTTTTTCTCAGGGAAGGGGGGAGAAAGTCTGGGTTTCTTTCTTCTCTGAATCCAGAGCTATTTCTTCAGCTCCATCACAGCCTGCCAGCCACTTGCATAAAGCTGTAATGAAAGAAAAAAAAAGAAAATCTCACAGGAACGTCCCTCTTTGCCCTGTGCTGAAGCAGGTGAATATTCTCCCCTTTGGCATGGAGCTCAAAGCTGAGCTGAAGCCAGGGAAGAGCAGTGCAGGGCAAGGCTCTGCACCCTCCAAGACAATCAGCAGGCTGGGCAGGCTGGGAAAAGGTGTCTGACTCAATTCCTCATCTCGTGGCACCTTCCTGACTGCAGAGAGAGCCCCAGAATGAGCCATGGGTTTCCTCAGCCCAGCAGAGGTGCCTCACTCGGGGGCTGACACTGTCCCAAGGCTGGGGTGAGGCAGGAGGAGGGGGTGGGACAGCAGCTCCTTCCCGCTGGGCTGGGGGCACGGGGAGGGGGAACGAGCCTTTAGACCTCTCCCTTTAGGATCATAAATACCTTTGCAAGGGAAAGATGAAAGGTTTCTTCCTGGGGAGAGGCAAGGCTTGGCCTCACTGAGGGACCCTGGAGGGGGGTTGTTTATTTATCCTTCTAAAGGAAAGCTTCCCAGGATAAAACAGAGATTTTGATGGAGCCACGCCAGGTTATTATGCAGCGATTTCACTTCTACTCATTTCATTCCTTAGGCTTTTGCCATTGGTGTCACAGAAGTGGTTTTTGCACAGCAAAATGATGATCAGCCTCAGAATGAAGTTCAAAGTACTTGGGCAAGGATGCAGCACTCTTTTCTCCCCCAGTGAAGAGAGGCCAGATAACACCCAGGGCAGGCCAGCAGCTGACCTCACTTACAGGGACCTCTCCCTCAGCAGAACCTCCTGCACATTATGGGAGCATTAATGCAGGCTAGGATAGCTGAAAACAAACCTTTTCTTTGTCAGCAAAGCCGAGTTCCCCTATTTTTCTGCCAATCAGAGAGATCTTATTAGTTGAGACCCATTAACTCCTCTTATAAAGAGAAGCTGTGCTCAAGGAGCGTTTGAAGGTCAACCCACACTGCAGAGCTGCTTCTCCCCATGCCTTGGCTTTGTTGTGCTCCATCCTGTGGCCTGAGCTGCCACAACATTCCTCAGCAGGTTGGTTTCTCCCTCAGAAATCAAGATTTCTGCACTGTTTTCTGGTCACAGAGGGTTTCTCTTTTGGCTACCACTTGCCTGTTCAGGTCCAAATCTTGTGAGTCCTTCCCAGTCTCTACCAACAGAGAGGACACACTGGGAGGGGAAGTGGTTTGGAGGGATGAGCCTTGGGGAAAAAAGCTCTGCTGTAGATCTTCCAGTGGTACAGTGCTGATATCTCAAGGGCTCTTGGGGTTGTGTGTCAAGTCTCTGCTGTGAATTGAGGGCAGCAATACCCCGAGTCCAGCTGCACTCAGGCTCTGGGAAAAGAGGGAACCTTGACCACATGCCCCTGAGCACACAGGGACCTGAACCTTCAGCTCTGGCAGTGTAACACAAATCCCTGTCTGTAATCAGCCCTTCAGATCCCGAAGTCAAGACATGGAAATCCTGTGCTGCTCATTCCAGCTGGCCTCTCCCCTCTCTGTCTCTTCTGGGCCATGTTCTCCTCCCTGCTGTGAGGGTGTAAATCCTTGCAAATCCATTAACTTTGGTATAATTACCTTTGGAATGGAAATAGCACGTGTGAAACCGACCTTTGCACGTTATACCCAACATCTCTCCTCACACAGTCTGCAAAACTGTGCCAGCACCTCCTCTCCTAGATAAAATTCTCAGAGCAACAAATGGTTCTACCTCTTTATTTCGCCTCAGCATCAGCTTCTAATTGCTTTCTCCACAACATGGGTACCATCTGCACTGCTCTGCACAAAGAACCTAGTCTCTGTCTCTGTTTTACTGAGAATGTCTTTCTTTTTGCACTTAGGGTCATTAAATTAAAGAGCAGGGTAGGTCCAAGTCCTACGGAACTTGCACTGGAATCTTTTTTACCCGGAGAGCTAACATAAAATAACAAAGTGAGTTGTGCTCCCTCCCACCCTTGCTACAGTGGTTGGAGGCAAATCCAACTGTGAGAATTTTGCCTGAGAAAGAACCGCCGGATTTCTCCCACTGTGAAATCCAGCTGTTAATTCAAACAGAAGGGATGGACCTGACCAGATAGGCCAACTGGCTTGCTTCCATCCTAAAGTCCATTGTGTTCTGCGAGTTCCTAAATTTATGGTCATGAAGGTCTTCCAAGCCCTGCAATGAAGTATGGCATGCAATGTTTTTGTTATGGAATGTGGGCTGCAAAGGGAAAAAGAAGGTTTGAATTTATCTTTCAAATGAAGATCCTGGAATCTCTCAGGATAAACAAGCTAAATTAGGAATCAAAATACACCATGTTTCTCACCATAACTATGGAACTGAAAATAGCCCTTGCAGAGCACTGACAGAAGAAGAAAACTTGAAGTTGCAGTGAGCCCAAACCAAGCTTCTTTTTGTCGTGTTTCTCTGCGTGTTCATTGCCCTTTGTGGAAGGGAATGAACCCTGCCATGCCAGCAACAGGAGCCCCCTTTCATCTTTTGGGAGTGGTTCTTCTGGCAGAATTTTTCAGAAAAAAAAAGTTTTGCACTGCAAAATTGAGCTGCTGGTCTCCATCATCAGCGTTTGCATCGGGCACCCACCACCTTGTCTCGCTCTGAGCAGGCTGAAGGTAAGGTACAGAAATGCTCTTTGACTTGTCAGCCCACATGGTGCAGCTCAGGGCAGCTCACTCAGTGCTGCAGCTCCACAGGCTGAATGTTCTGCACAAAAGCTGCTCCCTCTCGGGTCTTTGTTGGAGACATAATAAAGAATTAACAGGCTTGGAAGTTTGTTCAGTTTCCACGCTGGTATCAGTGGTTCTAATTAAAAAAACAACCGAAACCAAACTGGGCTTCCTGAATTTTGCACAGTAAAGAGCACTGCTCTGTCCCACAGCCATCAAACCCTTTTGCCAGCCCTAGCACTGGCCCCAGCAGCCCCATCTCTGGATCCAACTCCCCCCTGAAGCTGCACTTTCCACATGGTGAAACGCTGTTGTGTTCTCCTCGTGCGGGGAAAAAAATTAGGATAGAACCAACTTCCCTCTTGGGCCCAAAGGCTCTGCTGACCATTAGCCATCTGTCTCAAGCAAGGTCTGCTCCAGCTGAAAATGCTTTTGGAGGATTCATGCCACATATATTTAACCCCACCACAAAACTGCTGCCCATCTTTGCTGGAGGCACTACACTGTGCTGGTATTGACTGCATCCAGCATCCTCTGCTGCCATCCCATCCTTCCAGCACGGCCTCTCTGAGACTGGGGAAAAGAAGCAGCACTTCCCATAAAAGTGAATGTGGAAAATAGCAGGTGCAATGAGCTGTGCTTCATGATTAATCTGTCTCAGGCTTTTCCGAGGCTGAGAGCTATACGAGCAATTATCAAACCCTGGGAGGCACTTCAGCACTAATCAGCCCATAACATTTTTCTGCATTGGAGCATCTGGGACTGGCTACATGGCTTGAATCCCTACTCTCATGAAATGAATGAGAGTTTTGCCATTGGGTTCAAGGGATCAAAACTTCATCTTCTATTGCCAGGGCCAGAGATTAATCAGATTAAAGGCCATGTGGACTGCAGAGAAAATTAAATACCTTCTAGCAGTTACTTGGTGTCTTCTCAAGACAAAATAGCAGCTTGCTTCCACAGGTTTCTTTGGCTCTGTCTTTCAGCCAGACAAAATACTTCCTGAATTCAATGGGAAATGTGTCCAAATAGGGAATAAGTTCCCCAAAGCCCAAGGGCTGAACACAGCAGAACCAGATGTTGGCATCTGGGGTGAGATTCCTGGTGCAAAGATGTTTGTATGTTCTTTGAGAGCACCTCTGTTCTGGGGCTGGTGTACACACTCAAACGAGTCACACTAAGCTAATATCCAGACTCGGGATCTCAAATTTTCTTTCAACGGGAAACTGTCCCAAGATCTGCTACAGTTTGGCAAAGGGATGACATTGTATTACTTTCCATTTTGTTTTGCTGCTGTTGAAATTACAGGAAAATAAATATTTTCGAGATGATACATTGTGTATCCCTAATAAATACCAAGGGCATTTAATATAAACTATGGACACATGGTTTGCTTTGTTGTTCTAAGTAACCATTTCCTTTTAGCCAAATGAAAAGCCAGTTGTGCTGTGATGCTGCAGATTATAAATTAGCAGCTCTCATATGGTTTTGTGCAATTGTTTCTTGAAGAGCTTTAGGCTACTTCAGACAAAACTTTCAAATAAAATGTGAATTCATTGAACTGTAACTTGTGGTATTAGTTTTATAATAAACAAAGGTAGGTCACATAATCATGTCATGAAAAACAACATTTTAAAATTCAAGCAGCAACATTTTAATCTGTTTTAGGTTCTGATCCTGAAATCAAGAGGAAGCTTGGCTCTTTCTGCTTCCCAGTGCATGAAACCAAGACAAGCCTGTCCTGGGAGGAAAGCACACAGCCAGGCAGGCACTGCCAGCCAGGTTAGCTGGGGGTGGGAGAAGAGGAGACAGATTTCTTGTCAGCCAGAGAAGAAACAGCCCAAAGGCAGCAGCAGCCTGTTCCCACGCCAGGCCAGGATGGTGGGTGAGGCCAAGAGAGGTCCTGCTCCCACTGCTTCCCACCCCTGCTGGGGGAGCAGCTGGGGGAGAGCTGAAATCCAGGCTGGCTGCAGAGAGAAGGCAAGGAGCCCCCAGGGGCAGCAGATTCGAGGGGGACATGCCTGACTTCCAACCTCAGCCACACCAAGAACTGATGTCAAAGAGTCTGTCCTCTGCCAGTGCACACTTACCTTGGCGTGGCAGAGGTGAAGCTGTTCTCTAGAAAAACTCCCACTTGGGAACCTCATTTTTGGGGTGGGAAACACGTATTTTCCACAGGTGTGGTCTCCTGGGTTGTTTAACAAAGACCCTTGGGACGATCTCTGCCCCGTGGGACAGGTGCACCTCAAGGACCATCCTTTGGCTTGGCCTCACCTGGATTGTGTCCCAGCTGTGGATGGATGGGACAAGCCACGTGAATTGCCCCTCTGCAATCTCAGCTCCCAGCACCTTGTTCTCTCCCCTGTGCCCTCCCATCAGGTGACAGCAGAAGGCACACAGGGCTGCTGGGGGTGATGGGACGGAGCAGACCCCCCCAAGTGCTGGGGACAGACTCCAGGGTACCACCAGCAGGTCCACCAGCACTCACTGGCAGAGGAGGTTCTGTAACAAAGCCCTCTCACCTGAAACACTCCTTGTTTGACAGATGTTTATTTGAGAGGAGGCTCAGTTTTTATTTAGTGGGTATTTTCCAAAATGAAAATGAATAATCGTGTCAAGTCTGTGCCACAGCATCATAAAGCTGTAGCCTGTTACTTAACAACAGACAGAGAGAAAAATTAATATACCTGAATGCATATGAATTTTTTTCTTTGCTTCCAAGCCTGCCTGAATTTGAACTATTTATACCATGACAACAGCATAAGCTGAATTTGGAGAGGGAAGACAATACTTGAGCTTAAAATACACTGAAATTTTTTCCTGTAAGGAATATTCCTGCTAGCACAAGTGAGTTTTCTGTGTCCTGGCTCTACAGCCACGTGGGCATGTGCACAGCACATATGAAATTGATATCTCTGTGTCTTAATTCAGGGTTGCAATTACTGGAGCTGAAGTCTAAATTTTTTCCAACCACCAAACTCCCAAGCTAAATGACTGTACAGCTACTGAAATTGATTATCAGGCTTCCTGTTTCCTCGCTTGTGACCCAGTAATATTGACATAAGGTACAAGGAAATTGCAATCAGAACCACTAGTAGCAATAGCTGGAGGCAATTGCAAAAGAAGTATTGCTGGTGGTGGCACACTGACTCCTGTATTAGATTTAGCCATACTCTGATTATAATGCTCGAGATAGCGGGAAATTCTATTTTTCTTTTTTTAAATTACTGCGGAGAAAACATTTCTGTTTGCTTCTGTATTTCATCCTTTTCTCTGGAATAGCCTGAAACCTTCAGGCCTCAGAGATCCAGTCTGTTTTGTCTCCAACGTGGGCAACGCCTCGGGGTGAGTCGTTTTATGTCTCTGTGTCTGCTGCGGGCAGCAGAGAGAGTTCTCCTTTGCAAAGAATTGTGTCAGAAACCTGCTGTATCAGCACGCTGACGTTATGGACCTTCCACATTCTCTCCACTGTCCTGTCTCTGCTTTGACCTTCCCTAATGCTTGAGCATCTTCTCCACCCTGCCACTGACCAGTTGCCCCAGCTCAGTTTTGCGGTGCCTCAACGTGTGAGAGCTGACAGAGTTCTGCTTCCACGTGACTCCAGGAGAAGGATGGTTAAGAAACACATAAAAGTATAAAGGGATCGAGTTCCAAGGCTTGGAAATGTTGTTACTTTTAAGAAAATAATCTTCTTTTTCCTGGTTTTTAAGCTCATGTAAAGCAAACCCATGTCCCCAGCTAAATGAAAGAAACTTTCCATCACATATTAACTCACACTGCCACCTGCTCCAGCAAACATTGTGCTGCTGCAGCAAGGAGAAACATTTTACAGCTGTTTCTTTCAAGAAAATGCCCACAAAAACCCCTTCTACTGGCAGTAAAAATGAGCAGACAGCACCTGTAATTTCAAGAGGAGTCCCTGGCGCTGGCAACAATGGCATTGCAGAGAGTTATTGAACCACTCTCTTCACAGGATCTCTGTAATGGCAGGATTTTTGTTCAAATCCAAGGAATCCATGCAGAAACTTAAAATAATTTTGCCATGGTGAATGCTTCCTGGATGAACAATCTCCTGGAGGAGCCAGCTTGGCTCTTGTGATATTCCCCACGCTATTCCAAACAGGAGCAGGACACAATATCACAAATACACAAGGCTCTGCAAGCAGAGAGCTTTGGCTTTGCCTTCAGAGAAGTTTCCCAGGCCAACCTGGGCTCATTACATTTGCTGCAGACTCAGCCTTGGTGCCATCCTGGAGTAATGATCCGTGGCCATCCACCCTGCAGAGGCTGAGGTAAAGTGGATTGTCATGGATCGTGGCTCCCCAACAGCCCAACCTTTTCAGAGGAAAAGTTCACCAGAAGTGGGAAAGTTGTTTGGGTTGCTGGTTTTGGTTTTCTTCGGTTGTTTTTTTATTTTCCTGCTTGCATGTGTGACCTGTGAGAAAAAAACCTTTTATTAATGAGCTGTGCCCTCCTCTGCCCTTCAGAAGTCGCTGGGGCTTTGTGTGTAGGACTAAGCCACAGCAGAATTTAGCTGTGAGTGTGGATAAAACAGACAAATCCACCCTGGAATTACAGAGATTTTCCACCTGCAACTGCTGCTGAAGGTGCAAGGCAGCATCTGCTGAGGCCACTGTGAGCTGTAACAGGGATGCAGCGTAGCACTTTCTGTCTCTTTGCGCTGCCAGATGTTTGCAATTCAAACAAAAGCTTGGCTCTGATGAACCCTGACTTTTAAGGCTTGGAAATCTTCTGTGAACCTTAAGAAAAATGAATATTAGAGAGCGTGAGGAAGCAGACGTGCCAAAATGCTGTGAAAGTGACTTTTGTTACTGAACTTTTTCTTCCTCCAAATGGGACAGAGTGGAAATTTCACTGCTATGCTGAACTGTCTAGGAAAAAATAACTTCAGAAGAGTTGTACAAGTGTAACCAAACCTGTCAATTTTCTCAAAGCTCTTAGTTTTGGTCTATCTTTGATCACGATGAAGTGGAAGATGAGCATATCTGGAAATTGGGCGAGCCTGTCCTGTCTTCTCCACGGCTTGTGTGAAACCAGACTGTGTCACCCTTAACCAGGTGCTAATCTCCTTCTGCTTGCAATGCAAAAGTTGATGGCAATTTCGCGTTGATTAAATGCGTGCAAAATGATGCTTGAAATGAAAGGTCCCCCAGTAAACTGACTTGTCATCACTAAAATCAGTTCAAGTTGCATAATGTTTTCCTCGCTAAGATAATTAGCCCTCAATCAGAGTAATTTGGAGGGGTAGCTGGGTTATTTTAAGGCAGTGTTATTCTTTATTCAAGAAAACTCTTTTGTATCTGAATTATTTCCACAAATTGATGCAGATAATTGCTTGATGCTTTGTCATTCTAGTACATAATCCCTCAGCATCTGAGCAGTATTAATGGGAGCAGAACTTGGCAAAGCTACCTATACATTTTTTTTCCCCAATATTTTCCATGCCAAAGAGAGAACATGTCAGACAACGAGGAATGCAAACTTTCTATTTTTTTGCCTGCAAATTGATCCTGAAATAAAATGTATTCCCCTGGCTGACGCATTGGGACTGCTTTCATGTCACTTTGGGTTTAATACATTACATTTTAGCCAGATTTAACCCCAGTCAATAGGTGCACCTTGGTTTCCTGAGATAAATAACTTGACTGGCAGAATCAGGACCCAAGACTCATTTGTCCTTCATAGAGGTTTGTTTTGTTTGTTTAAATATTAGCATCCACCAGCTGTGCAAAATAGACCTTTTTCATTAGCTGGTTGATCATGGTGGGAAAAGCTATTAATTTAGTCAATTCCCAGCAATGAACTGTGGGGTTGCTACCAAACCACAAACTGATGAAAACAATGAATGTTAGACTGTATTAACTGTAAAGGTTAATCCATAAATCAAAGGGAAATGTCAGGTGCCTTTTAACATTGATTGAGATGTAATTTGGTGTTGGTAGTGCTATGTTTGTTACATAAATTCACAAATGCACTCAATTCCTGTTAGGAGTCCAGGTCTTTGTAACTCATAACAAATTAAGTAGTTTGCTTTATTTATGTAACCATGTAAAGATTGATTACCTCTTCCTGTTCAAGTTACAATATAGCACCAATTTTAAAATAAGTGAACATTTAATACCCAGATCTTCTTCCAGGGTACATTTGACTTGGTATAAAAATGAATACATTCTTGTTTTTCCTGAAAGCATGCCATTACCTTAAGTGTGTTTAAGGCAGTTTTTCCTTTTAATTTTTGAGTTTGATTCATGTTTTTCAAATTACAGCATAAGAATTAGCCTTTGTATAAATGTGCTCAGAAATATAGAACATATTTTCTATATTATGGATACATCATATTTCAATATATAGTATAAAACAACAAATATGAGGAGGAAATGCCACAAATTAGATCAGAATGGAGTATGGTTACTGATGCCAAAACCAGCAAGAAAAAGATCATTACAGTCACTCATGGAAACGTTTCTTTCCACTTCTCTTCATGAAAGAAATGCGAGGCCACAGAATTCTTCATTTGCTGGAATTGAGAATCAGGTCACCAGATCTCAGAGTATAAAAAAATGAAACCAACCTTTTGAGCCTAATCTGTCCAAGGAAATTTCCAAAGAAGGTCCTCAAGAACAGGAACGTCACTCCCAGGTCACTATTAGCCAAAAAAAAAGGGAGCTACTGAGCTTTTTTCCAGCTGCCACTTGGGTGGGCAGGGTGCTGAGCCTGCCAAAGCTGGGAGCACTCTGTGCTTCCAAACACTGCAGACTCCTTGGCTCAATCTTCACGTCCTGTTTCTTTCTTGGAGAGGATCACAAACAGTACAGTGCAGCAGGTAATGGCTGCGAGAAGTCCATGGGGATTTTATTTTAAAGGCAGACAGGTAGATCACTGCTTAACTTAGCAGAGCCAACAGTGGGAATGTTTTCCCTCAAATTCCTCAAGGGCATTGATCCAGGAAGGTATCCAGAATGCTTCTAGTGAGATTAAGATGTGCAAGGACACAAGACCCAGCCCTTTTGAAAATGTCCCAAAGGTTTTTCATTCTGCAGTAACGGGACTCTCTGAAGCTCAGCAGTGGCAGAGCGTGTCAGCAATGGAGATGGGCCAGGCAGCACCTTCCCATGTGGATAAACCAGTTAAATCTTTATGGCTTTAACCTCTGAGCCACTGCCTGATCAGCATTTAAAAGGAGATTTTATTGTCTGTCTGTCTCTGCACACACATTATGGTGAGAGAAAATGCAGCCCCTACCTACCTAGTTTTAATATTTGCTTGCAAACACCTCACGACTGTGATGGGACACTTCAAAAATGTTTCAGGTACCTCTGACAGATCTTGGCCTATATAGGAAATTCCAGGAGGGGCCTTCCAGGACACACATGAATCACAGAAGCATGGACCACAGAATTGCTTGGACTGGATGGGACCTTAAAGATCATCTTGTTCCAACCCCCCTGCCAAAGGCAGGGAACATTCCACTATCCCAGGTTGCTCAATGCCCCATCCAGGCTGGCCTTGAACCCTTCCAGGGTTGGGCCATCCACAACTTCTCTGGACAGCCTGTGCCAGGGCCTCACCACCCTCGCAGTAAGGAATTTCTTCCTGGTATCCAATCTGAATCTACCATCTTTTATTTGAAAGCCATTCTCTCTTGTCCTGTCACTCCGTGCCCTTGTAGGAAGTCCCTCTCCAGCTCTCCTGTGCCCCTTTAGGCACTGGAAGGCTGAATCCCCCTCTGCAGCCCCTCTGCCCTTTGCAGCCTGGTGCTCAGCTCGAACACCCAGATCAGAGGGCAGCAAGGACAGGCAGCATCCTCTGGCTCACCTGGCTGCATCTTCTGCTCCTGCCCTCCCACCCCAACTGCCTGCACGGAGCTTGTGGAGGCTGGCAGGGCAGGGGCAGGGGCAGGGAGCAGGGCACAGAGGGTGCTGTGCTCTGGCATGGTGCTGGGGCTCTGTGAGCGGGGTGTGAGCCTGCGGACAGCCCGCCGTGCCTGCCTAGATTAGGGCCCCGGAGCAAGGCAGGGAAGGAAAGATGCAGGAGGAGATTAAGACCACCCTGACCTCCAGCCGGCTCCCACGGCTCTGCAGTTTGTCCTCGGAAGGAAGCAGAAAAATGTCTTTGTAATCCGAAGCAATGCAGTCAGACATGAGCCCCAGGTCCACTGCAGGAAGGCATCTGATCAACACTGCGATGTGTTTGGCTGAGAAGAGCAAATCTCTGGGCTGATATAAGTCTGTCTCTCTGTCCATGCACCCTCTGGGGCTTTTTTCATTATTGGCTTTTTCCCTCAACATGATTTACCGATTCACAGATTTTTCAGACACATTTGTTTTATTTCTAACAGCACTCTAATCAAATGTTCAGCGCTCCTCACCTTCAAGGGTGGGATCATAATGAGTGTATAATGAGCTACTCCACAACCACGAGTTCCCATGCCTTTTAAACCAGCTTCAACAGCTCTGAAATCTTCAGCGTAGATTAGCGGAGCCCTGCTGACTCACATGGCTATTGTCTCTGGAAAGAAATGAAAATCATTTTAATATTCACAATGTCATTCACTTGTATGCTAATTGGAAGGATTGCAAAATAAACTGCAAAGACAAGCACAAAAAGACATGTGGCTAGAGTAAATCTCAAGGATATGAATAATAAAGTGTTGGATGGAGGGGGACCTCTGAAACCACCAACTTTTGGGAATTCTTCCTACATTCCTACAGTTCAACAGAGAGGGCAGCTATCTTACCAGGAGTCAAGGCCATGCCCTTCTCCCGTGGGCCAGAGCAAATGGCAAGGATGACACAAACCGGGCTAGAAACTCTGCAGAGGTCGAGGTCCCCTTGTAGGTGGAGACAGGAGTGCCCTGCTGGCCATCTGCCCCATGGGGATGGGTTTGACTGGCCACAGGCAGGTGTTATCAGCCTTTCATAGCAGTCAGCTCAAGGTGAGAATTCCTCCCTGCTCCACCTTCACCCCTGGATCACCTCAGGTAAAACATTCCGATCACTGCAGTGAGATTTTCAGAGTTAAATGTCACTGGATTTTCTATTTTCTTTATTTATTTTTTGTTTGTTTGTTTGTTTTTGTTTAATTTTTGGAGAATTGTTTCCTTGATTTTCCTGGCACTGATTCCAGCCCTGGGCTTTGCCAGCTCAGGACTAGAAAGCAGAGATTCCTTCTGTGAGGATCCTGTTCATTGCTTACATCTGGCCTCTTGTAGAGAAAAAGGGACATCACAATAAATTATACGAGCAGCTACAGTCACCCATGAACTAGTCCTCCCCTCAGTCTCACACTGGACACCAGGAGTGACATCTCCTGCTTCTCTGGGCCTGCTCTGGTGTGAGCCCATTCAATTATGTGCAGACCTCCCCATCTGAAGGTGTCGATGGTGTGGCAATACCAGCATCAGCAGTGTGGGAAGATAAGAGTAACACTGGGGTTTGCCCTGCTGCTGCCATCCCGGGATGCTTGAACACAAATGTCCAGAATATTTTCCCTTCAGAATAAACCATGAATTCCTCTGTCTAGCTGAATTTGTTTCATATATTAAATAAATCAATTAGCAAAGAAATGAAAACCACCAAAAAAAAAAAAAAAAAAAAAGAAGAAGGAAAGAGAACAGAGCGCCCAGACAGAGAAGCCGGAGTGGGAGGACCACTAATTCCCTGTTTCTCTTTTATACCCTGATCACAGCAGAATGCAGCTGGATCTAAATTATTAATTATGAATTAAAAGTCACTTGGATTTTTTTTTCTATTTTCTAATTCTTTTCTCAGAGCTACTATTTCCCTTCCATTGCTGATGGCATCGACAGCACCAAAACCAGACCAACACTGGGGTCCAGTCCCTTTCTCCATGTCTGGATTTAGTCCAGGGAGCAAGGTCCACACCTAGTTTTAGATGCCAGAGCTACTGCATGAAAACCAAGGAGTACAGAATAAATAAAAGGAGGGGGCAGGGCAGGTATGCAGTTTAGCTCTATAAATTCTTTAGTTCCCATTTTAATCTAATTCCCACATACTGGTAGGGTCACACCCTGGCAGAGGAGATTGTTTTTGCTGTGAGCAGAGTTTGCTGGAGCCTTCCAGTTCCTGAGGCTTTTTCTTTCCCCACACGCAAGCCTAAAGTGCTGGAGACCTTCCTTTCCTTGCCAGCCAAGGAGCCCCTCAGCAGCTCGTTGGGTGAAATGCAGTTTTCCAGCTAAGGGAAGCTTCTATGAATTGAGATAATTAAGATACAATTCAGTCAGATGGGTTCTAAAAGCTCTTGAGTTCATCTGTATCCTAACCAGTCCAGGGTCACATCCCTTAAACCCTGTGTAACCTCGCACAGAATTTCCAAAATCTGCTACACTGTGGGGAAAAAATTCCAACTCAGTCTGGTTTTGGCCCTCTCCTTGCCAGGATGCACATCCAGTCTCACCTGCTGTGATGTGCTCAGCATGTGCCAGGCACTGCAGCCTGGCCAGGGCAGCAGACCTGGAGTCCCCGAGCTGAGCTGAGGAGTGTCAATAAGGGACAATGTCGCATTTGGTTACAGGAGGAAGGCTGCCTGCAACAAGAGCAGCCAGGCTCAGACAAACTCTCCCATTGTTTGGGGTCATCTGGTCTACAAACTGTTTCACATGAGAAAATTAGATTATGCCAAACCAACTTCTTTGGAGGGTTTTTTGGTTTTTGGGTTGTTTTTTTTTTTTTTAATTCGGCATTAAAAGGATGGAAATAATCGTAAATCTGGAAGCAATCACACACACATCACTTAGAAATGCTCTGCCTCGGTGCAAGGGAAACAGAATACATCAGTGCTGATTGGCCTGGGGTATCTCTCCCCCCACCAAGCCCATGTCCCAGACAAGTTAAATGTTTCATTAATTAGGCGCTAACTATGGTTAAAATTAGGAGAGCTGCAAGGATGTCTCCTCCTCCTTCAGCCTAATCCTCTAATTAAAAGCAGGGCCCCCAGTTTGGGCTCTGGTTGTTGGCTTGCAGTTGCTGAGACTGGGGGCTGAGCCAGCCTGGGGGGGTCTGAGGGGCAGGAAGGGGTTTGGGTCTGGTGCCAGAGCAGGGGACACACGGTGGGAGCAGGCTGGGGACACCTCTCTTCTCACGCCGAGCGTGATGGATGTGCACGCTCCCAGCTGCTCTCATGAGCCCACAGGGAATCCCAGCTGTGGGTGAACAGAAACGGGGCAAACCATGGTCCTCCAAGGAAAGTATCTGCAGAGAGGGACACTTAGGAAATCCATGTCCTTTAGTCACACAGAGGAGTGGCAGAAGCCACAGCCCCCACCTCAAGTCCTCACAGAGCGAGGAACACCTCACAGGAACCCACCTGCTGCGTGATCCCCCCAGATCTGGGACATCTCCAGCTCCTCCACAGCCCTGCATGCAACATGCAAAGAAGGACAGTGCTCCAGCTGGGAAAAACTTAGATTTGAGGGTACATCTTTTTTCCTTTGGAAAGCTCCTTATTCCTTCCAGGTTCTCTGTTTTAATTTTGTCTGTGTGCAAAGGTGGCTGTTTTGCAGCACCATTCTCATAAAAGACATCAGCATGAGGAGAAATCCTATTTTCTTTTCAAGGAGCTGGAGAAGATCTCCTCCATCTACCCATCCAAAGTGCTGTCAGACTGTGATTTGAATCAGAAACCAGTGGTTTTGGCAAGGCATTCTGTCAAGAAACAAAATCAAACCTGGCCATTGAAGGCAAGCAGCGAGGGAAGAGCACCAGAAAAGAAAACAATGGGGACATTCTGTAGTAACCACAAAACCCTAGGTTTTCTGCCATATTCTGTTTTCCATAAATATTGGCCTCCCTTTAATTTAGAGCAGCCAAGAGCTGCTTGTACGAATTCAGCCTCCCTAACCAAGGGCTTTAATCAACTATAAATAAAGTTGCCATGACAGACAATAACAAATATAAATTAGCGGTGCTAAGGTACATCCTAGCACCTTCCAACAAACTGGAAAACCAGGAAAGGCTGCTCAAAGGCAGGTGCTTCCAGATAAGAAACCAGTATCTCTTTAGGGGTAGTCTGCAACATTCGGGGCACAGTTGCTTGCCTTAGTGCACCCAATACTTCAGGAATCAAACCCCTACATTAGTTAAAATACCTGGAGTTTTGTTCAAACCCTTCCTTCCAGGTCAACACCTTCTCTGCATTTTGGGTTTTCTCCATTTGCAGTTTAACTTTTGAGAATGAGGAGTGACTTGGGACACATTAAACAAGTTTTGTTCCCCATAAATCCGGAGTGTTGAAGTTGTCCTAATGAAGAGCTGAAATTGTCACATGGGGAATCAGCTCCAGGAGATGAGGCGTTTTATACATCAAATACAGCGAGATTTGCGTTGAAACCCAAAGATCTGGAAGGTCTGAGGATGTCACAGCCAACACTGGTCCTTGGTTAGCAAATGTGCTTCCTCAAGAACGACCAGGGGGTGAAGATCTACCACCAAAGACAACCTCATTTTTAGCTTTGAACAGCAGGTCTCAGGGAGTTCCACCTGATTTTTTTAACACCCACTATCTGGGACTGGAAAAAAAACACCTTAAATTTCACTCAAGCAAAACACTTTTAGTAAAAATCAACCATGAAATATTTAATTTCCATTAGTCCTCTCTCCTTGAAGCACAAACACATTTAGTTCCATCTCTAAACAAAAGTTCCAACAAAAATGTTGGAATCAAAGGAAAGCAAAGCAAAGCTTCATCTTGAGAGCATTGCAAGATTGGAGCATTATGAATTATTATTCTGAATTACTCTTAGTTATCATCTGCTCTTGGCTCAAGCACCTGAGAAACATGATTTAATTTGCAAGCATGTCAGGAGGACTCGCATCCACATTTTTTCCTTTTCTTCTGATGAAATATTTGGCCACAAACATTCACCCAGTTCCCATCCCAACACCCCACCAGCTCTGACCCTGTTTACTTCATGAGAGCTGATTCCTTCCTAGTCTGAAGTGGGGAATGACTGGAGGCAGGAAAGATACCAAATAAACAACATTTGTAAGATTTCCCCACAGCAAAAGGAGCTACAATACAGTATTTTAACTCCCCCACTGTGCCAGGGAATTTCATCAAAGTGTGTGACCTTGGCAATCATGTGCCTTGGAACCCTGCCAGAGCCAAACAGGGAATTTTAAGTCAAGTAATCATTTCAATGCTTTTTTTCTTTCATTTACTGGCATTGAACCCTTAATGGGAGTTTATCATACCTTCTGTCTCTAACGTTAACATGTACAGATATTTACAGAAAAAACAGGCTGAATTGCACAGGGAGAGAAAGATGCTGGAGTCCCACTGCAGAAGTTCAGCTCGTAAAGAGGAAAAAGAGGGCCCTGGTGTTATTTCAGCTGGAATAGCTGCTAAATTCACCACTCGCAGCTTTCCTTGGTGAGAACAGTATCTTTAGCCTGGTCAATGCTTCTGAGATTTTGGGATAAATTTGCCATTAATCGCAAGGAACGTTTTTCTAGCTGAGAACCTCACCTGAGTTTCCATCATGAACCTCAATGACTGTCATTGCGACCTACCTAAAATCCAGCCTAAAGAAGACTAAACCCTGGAGAAAGCCACAGTTCTCTCACAGCCATTTATAGAAAGGGAAATAAATATGTTTTTTCACTGACTGCTCAAGGAGATCATACAGAGTTTGGTATCTGGCAACTAGAGATCCTCTCTCTCCCAACAACAGAGCAAACCAAAAAAAAAAAAGGAGTAAAAATCCCATCTGACTGACAGAGCAAGAGCTCAGACTCCCTCTCAGGAGGCCAAGCCAAGGAGCACTATGAAGTTTTTCCATGCAGATGTGCCAAGGGCTGTGTTTGCCTCGTGTACTTTTTTGCTCAAGAGCACAGTTCAAAAGGGTGAGTCTTGCTGGGATTAAAGCCCCATTATCTTCTGACGAGGCTCGGGGCAGGCTCTTGCAGTGAACGGATGGGGCTGCGTGGTTGTTACAGGCACTCAGAGGGTTCCATGGATACATTTGATAATGTAAAAGGAAAAACACTCAACTCCCCAGCCCAGACTTTGGGCTCGGGGGTCAGGTTTGGGCAGGAGCACGACGGCTGGTTGGCAGAAGCAGCGGCGTAACACGAGCCGTGGAAAGAGGCGCTGCTGGTGCCACCGGACACGGGGAAGGTGAGGGCAACAAAGCAACTTTTTGGCCACATGGCTGCTTGTTATTATGTGGGTTTATCATACCCACATTCAGCCATCTGCTGCGCCTGAGAAGTGAGCAGCAGCTCCAGAACGTGAGTCAGCCAGAATCACAGAAAAAGGGTGTTCTGTGGCGATGCTGCAGGGATGATGGCACACATCAACAGACAGGTAAATACAGGATACAGGGAGGCTTTATTTCCCCTGAGCCCACCCTCTTCCTCCATTTGCACCTATAACCAGCTAGAACACAGATGTCTGCCTTTTAAATGGGATGGGAGTGTTCAGACAAACCCAATCTGGTCATTTTTTAAACACTATTTTTTGAATGAGTGAAAAACAAAAATACACCAGAAAACTTGTTCTGAAATCTTCCCAGTCATAAAAAAACCACCCCCTAAAAACTAAGAATAAAGGCAAAGGAATAATTTTCATGAATTTCAAAATATATTGTTTCAGTGATCCTTATAGGAAATGTCTTATTCTGAAAAAACTTCACAGTTCATGTTCTGATGCTTCCCAAAGTTCAACTCTTTGAATTGTTTTGCAAACACTGGTTTTCTTTTCATAAAAATCACTTCACAAGCTTCAAGAAGGATAAATAGCCTGAAAATTAAAGACAACACTGAGTTTTCAGTCAAACAAAACCATGCCTGGAACCGCAATGAAAAACTGGGGGCAAGAGGGTGTGTATCTTACTTCACTTCATTCAAAAACTTCCACAAGCCTCTTTCACTTCAGCCAACTTTTCTCCCAGATTGGCGAGGGATTTTTTTTTCCCCAATTTGGCTTTAGAACCACCTCAGGTCTTCCATGCCCACGTCAATCAATCAGGGGGTCCTCTCCCACACTCTTGATGAGGGTGGAGGGCAGCCAGAGGAGCTGCGAGGGGACAGGCTGTTCCCACGGTGGGCAGGAACACGGCAGCCCAGGAGCCATCCCTGGCTGATGCCTGGAGGAGCTCTTTGTTCAGGAGGGGCAGAGGCAGCTTCAGCCTGGTCTGGTCTGGTCTGGTCTGAGTTAAACCAAAGTTGAAGCAGCCAAGATTTCCAGCGACATCCCTCGCTGAGGAGGGGAGGAGAAGGCTGCCTGAAGATTCACTGCAGGGAACTGCGTGTAAAAATACAGATACATAGGGTGGTGTAGGGTGATGTATGCACCTCTGCAGTGTCTACATATGGATTGCCTGTTGTGTCCTTCACTGCCACGCCAGAGCCAGTCAAGACACTCCTGAGCATGGCTCGTGTCTGTTGCTGCAGCTTTCTCAGTCAGGTCAGCTGAATTCAGTGCCATAAATGCTCATTTCTGTAAGTGCACCAGGACAGGGGATTTAGGGTGGCTGACTGCAGTCGCTGAACTGGGTGAACTCGGCTCACACGCACACAGAAATAAAGGAACCATTAAACAGCCTGAATTGGAAACAGGCTTCAATAAATCTGGCTTGTGAATGAGGCAAGCAGTAGATGCCTTGGACCACCTGTTGGGATGGGGCGTTGGGCATGTTGGATGATTGTTGTGCTCTCAGACCTAACCCACAGCACAGAAAAATCCTGGCATGGCCACAATCCCTGCTCTTGTCCTTGCCATTCGCAAGGCCCTCAGCCACGCAAAGGGACAAAGGCAAAACTGGTACTATGGTTTAAATGTTTGAATCTAGGCTGGCTCTTTTTTTAAGAAAAAAAAAAAGGGCAGGGCAGAGGACAGGATTAAATGGAAAGAAAAATGGCATTGGGATAGGTATGGATCAAATGCTTGGTAACTGTTTTATCTGCTAAAATGTGCTTATCAGCAGTGGAGGAACCAGACCTGCGGGGAAATGGACATGATAATCCAACTGGAACATACATTGTTCTAATAACCTAATGCACTGGTTAAAATACTGGGCAAACTGCTGTAAAAAACAAAATACAGGCTTTGTGACCTTAAAAAGGAAAAAAAAATAGGTTTGCATCAGTAATAAGGCATCTTGCCAGTGTTCTTTCTGAAAAATCTCTATTAGACATATTTTAGGGGAAACAAATTAGAGCTCCAAAGGCAGCTGCCAGAACTGCCCCGAATTTCGGCCCTGTTGGTTCACCTCTCCTCCAACCACTTTTCATCCGAGCAGCACAAAAGGTGTTGCTCATGAGGAGGGTTCTCCCAGGAGCTGAAAATCTCCAGCCTGGTTACAAGTCCCAGTGCCAGGTGCCAGGGGTGGGCAGAGGAAGGGCTGCTCACTGTGCCCATGGAAAGTGGGTTAGGGGAGTTCTCCCGTGTGGAAATGCATTTTATTGTAGCAGTGCCCATGCCATGGCTGGTTAGAGGGGGATTATCGACAGCCTGAGACAACTGGGAGGAGTCTGAGAAAGCTGCAGGAGAGCTGGAGGGTCCCCAGAGCCTGAATCCAGCTGAAAATGCCAGCTCGTTTTGGGAACTTCACTTCAGCTGTGACTTGAAACGCGGCAGAACTTTCTGCATCTTCTCTCTGAGAAGGCAAGATAAGGACTTTAACTCCTGTCATTATTAAAAATAGAGTGGCCTCTAAATCTCTCCAAATACATCAATATGAAATAAATCACAACGAACAAATAAATTTTGTGGCAGCTAACGGTGCCTTTTGTCGAGTTTCACCACATGGTGGCAATAGCACTAAAGGTTTGATGCAAAAGATTTTTCTGGAAGCTCCCAAGCCATTTAAACTATAAACTGGGCTGCTGTTCATTCTACCTTGTGGCATAATATACTCTATTTTTTTGTGTGTGGAGAAATCAACTGTCACAGCTCCCTTATTCAAAACTATGTGCACTTCTCACACATCTGGTGAGGACTACAGACAATTTATGGGATTTTTTTGAATGTCTTCTTCACTTCTTTTTTTTTCCCTCCTATCTTTTCCTCCTCCAAAACACATAAGTGCAGCTTCTGTGAAATGTTAATTCACAGAAGGATGTATTCTCAGAATCAGGAAAATTGCGACATTCATTTCTTTAGCAAGTGAAGGAGACTTCATAACACGTAAGTTGCCCAAATGTTCCAGTAAGGTCAGATATTTGTATACCAGATTAGTTGCCAGCAGAAGAAAAAAAAAAATAGAAAAAAACCCTTCACAAACCAAAATAAATAATAATAAAAAACCCCAACCACCAAACAGAATTAAAAAGCAGTGCTTTGGAGCTGAAGTATGACTTCATTACAACTTCAGTTGCTAGTGGTGACTGACCAATATTGCAACATCATTTCTAGAGGTAATAATAAACCCCTATCATCTCTCATCCTGCAGAAATACAAATTCAGGGCTGATGTTCCCTCACCACCAGGGTGGAGCAGGGTTGTCTGGTTTGTGCCAGGCACAGCATGCACCTTTTCGTGGGAGAGGAGACAGAAGCCACAAGGAACACCAGGATGCAGGTTGTGTTTTAGGCAGTCAAATAAACATGCATATTGTGGTTTGTCTGATAGACCTGTGCCCCTCAAAAGCACCCTGCAGAGATGGTGAAGGCCTTTAGGGTGTTCATCCCAGCCACACTGATGTGTTGGTTGGTGCATGAGAAGAAGCACAGAGCAGGAGCTCTCTCCCATGCAGAATTTCAACGCGACAGCACGCACACAAGAGTTAACGCCCCATGCCCGTGAGAAGTCCCAGGGATTTATGGCCCTCCCAGGGGATTTGCTGCTGTTTCAGCCACGCTCCAGAAGGCCCATGCAGCGTTGTCTGCAGCACTGGATCAGCAGCGGCATTTCCTGGAGCACCTGTGTTTTTCTTGGAGGTCTCTCATCTCCACACTGACCAGACCTGATGTTGCTTAACTCCAGTGATTAGGTCAGCTCATATCTCTGAGACTGGGAGGAATGATATAAAAACATACCATCCTACACCATCTGGGGTGACCTGCCAGGAAGCAGTTTATTTATGTGTCCCAGGCACTCGTGTAGGTATGTGCAGGCAGACAGGTGCAGAGTGAGCAGGAAAGCCCCCAGAAAAGTGCTTTAACCCTGTGGTCAGTGTTTAACCCTGTGGTCACCCATTCCCATTGCCAAGGAGGGTCCAGTGCACACTCTCCACTGCATCACTTGGCACCACCTGGCAGCTTCCCAGGCTTTTGCCATTGCTCCAGTGGTGGCCACATCCATCCTGGCATGTGGAATATGGTTTTCACACCTTCTGGAGGTAACCAAGCTGCTGGGGTGAAATCAGATGTCACTTGAGCCAGGCTTTTTAAAATGGCCCTTGAATAAAACCCAGGACCACTTACCAGATGGTTCAGGATGATTTGTCAGTGGTGCCACCAAATCCTACCTCTGCTTGGAACCACCAGCCCAAACTGCATCATCTGGGACAGCTCCCCACACACCACTCCCCTGTGACCATCCACCACTTCTCTCCCACATCCCATGCTCTGCCTTTTCTCCCCCTGGCAGCCCTGAAGAAGTCAAACAGCCACTGGAAATTGCAATAGCATCACTGAAACAAGTGGTTCTTTGCCAGTTTACCTCAGCAGAGCACTTATTCCGAGCATCCAGGGCTGACAGGAAGCTTTCCCTGCGGTAGCTGTGCCACTGGTGTGAGCAGCTCAGGCCATCCCATGGTTCTGCCTCAGGAACAAAGCTGTTTGCAGTTCAGATGTCCAATGGAACAGGATTCCAAGAAGGGAGCCATCATTAAAATTGATCTCTGTGTCTGAGGAGGAATCTTGGATGAAATCTTTCCCTGCGAGTCCAACACAAACAGCACATCGGTTACTGCAGTGGATTTAATTTCACATGTAATTCCTGGACAGATGCCCTAAACTGGAGGAGTAAAATACTCTGCTCCTGGGCACTTGGATTGCATAAGAGTGCATGCCCACTGCTAAGCCATACACAACTCGTTATTTGTACTCTGCCTGAGACTGCCACAAAGCCCAGGCTCTCAAGGGACCAGTATTTTTATACTGGTTTTCCTAAACAATTAACATAAATCACTCAAAAAGGACCAGAAAGAAACAGTGCTGGGATCTTGTACTGAAACTGCCTCATGCAACCAGGTTAGCAATTATCACAAATGAAAATAATATGTAATAGCTGAAGGTTTGGGGTGTGCCCCCAGGATTTCATGGCTGTTTTTTAGATAAGGAGAGGCAAGATGGACTTGGACATCCCTGGAGACGTCCTTTGCTTTGGGCTTTGGAGTCTTGTCCTTGCTCAGGACAGAAGACATCCCTCAGGCACATCTTTTCTGTGTGCCCTTGGTCTGGTATTGGTGCTTTTAACTGAATTCTTTATTTCTCAAGGGCTCTGGATATCCTGGAGAGCCTAAATGGGAGGTGTTCAAACAGCAGAGGAAATCAGTAGGGCGATTTAGTGGGCTATTGACTTATATCACAATTTAACAGGTGTCTGAAGGTCTATTTGTCATTTAGCTCACTGAACAACACATTCAAGGAAAATACAGATCTTATCCTAATTTTCTCCTTAAGCACACCAATCATTGCTGTAGGAGCCCATCAGGGAGGGAGAAAACCAGCCAGCAGCTGCAATCCAGTTCATAGGCAGAGTGGCTTAGCAGGCACACATGGCAGGACCTGCCTCACCCTTTCTCAGGGTAAAATTCAAACCCCAGATTTTATAGTTAGGAGGAAATTACAGTTAAGCTTCTGGACCTACTTATTTTGGGGTTTTTTGGGGCGGGTTTTTTGGTGCATTGAAGTGTACTATGCCTTGAACTGCTGCTTGTAGGAACAGCAGAGCCTGCATATGCCTGGGATGTTTGCTGTACAGTCCATCCAGCACCCACCAGGGCACCAACTTCCTGCATCCTGAGGGAAGGATGATGAGGATCCCACAGTCTCACACTACCCACATCTGGGTTGTCCTCAGCAGCACCATTTAATTGAGTGCCATTTAAAATCAGGCCCATCTTATGATTTATTGGTGAATATGCATCATTAGCTGTGCTGTCAGTTCGCTTTACAAATGTTACTGCTGTTCTTTCAGTAGACAGAAGTGACCCTTTACTAAAGATTTCCCTTTTCACACATCAAACAGAGTTAAGCAATATCCAGCATTCAGTGTTGCATCCCTTCCCAGTATGAAAGACCCTACTGAACACCTTATCTGCCCGGCCATCACTCAGGCCATCAGAAATCCCTGATTTCTTCGGGCATTCCTCTTAGTTTTGCACTCGTCCCAGCTGTATTTGGCAGAAAGTATTTCAGGCAGCAGGAAGTGTTTAGATGTATTAGAACTTCCTCACAGTAAAAATGCTTGGTTAACACGGTGATAAAGAGCAAAAGAGGCTCAGGCTGACACCAGGAGCACACGGTGCCTCATTATTCCCTTTGTTAGTAGGAGGTGTCTCAGCCAGCTCCTGCAGGGACAAGGGACAGGGCTGTGAGCCCTAACCAGGGACAGTGTGCCCATAAACCTGAGTCCCACGTTTCCCCTGGACAACACCCACTTGCTGGCACAGTTGTAACTGAGTGCACGCCAGCACACGCTAACCCTGCCGTGCTGTGATTTCTTCTACCCCTTGCCTTGCTCAGCTGCAGAACCCAGATTCTCCTTCCATTCCTCCTTCCTTCAAAGAGGGGAGGTGGAAGCTGCTGAACAAAGCCAAGCACAGCCTATGGTTCTGCTTTTTATCTTGCTTTTGAAGACGCTGCTTAATCTCTCTCTGAACAACAGCCAGTTCCAAGAGAGCAAGAGAGAGCAAGGTCCTTAGGACGAGATGATGGATGGAGCCATGGAGATCAGAGCACTTTGTTCAGCCACTCAAGTTCTTTCTTTAGATAATGATAAAGTTAACTGGATCAATTTTAGAGGTTTATAACAGCGGAATGACTATGGATTGACAAGTCATGGAGTGCATAACCCACTTAGAAGTCATCAGGCTGACACAACACAGACTGTACGTGGAATATCCAGTCGTAGTATACTTTTAATAGACTAATTGTCCTATAGATGGCATGTCTTAAATAATACTAAAATCATGGGTTCCCTGTTCAGTGTTATCCTGGTTTTATTTTTAATATCACCACCTACTAACTGGGACAATACCCAGGCTTTCCTAAATCCATGCCAAAGCACCCATTAACTACTGTGAGCTGATACTTCTGAGAGCAGGAGCAAATCCCCATGGAGGTAAATTAGTGTGATTCCATTAACTTAAATGGAGCTTTATTTTCTCACAGCAAGCAAGTAGCTCCCTGCCTTGGGTTCTGAATTGTCCCACATGTCAAGCAGCACCTCTTCAATGAGTTGAATCGACTCATTTTGTTCTGATGCAACATTGACCATAGAGAAATGGTAGAGTTATGTCATCTTACACTGGACCATGGAGTCCAGAGACCTTTCCTCTTTGCCATGCTTCTCTCTTGCTCTTCCAGTGAATGTGAAATTAGGAAATAATGAAGGAAGTGGCCATGGGAGTGTATTGTCCTTGGAACTTGACCAACATTTTACCTGCCCAGCTGGAGACCCAGGTGGTCTTCTAACAGCAGAGAGTAGCCCAGCATTTTACAGACTAATGGTATTTTCAGCCCTCACCAAAATAGACAGCCTTAGAGTGCCCTTTCCTTTGTACTATATTTTTGTAATGGTTTAATTTCAATTAATAGAGGGTCATGTTCAACAATGTAAACAAGACCAGATTTGTGTCCACATCACTTGTGCAGCTCAAGGTACACTTGTTAATTTAGGCTGCAAAGAGGCTGGGGTATTCTTTGAGGAGCGCACTGCTGTATAAAAGTGAGCCAAAGTTCTTCTTCAGATCTGCACTGTGGTTCTATCCAGATACATCAATTTTTACCCTTTTCCTTGGGTTTGCAGTCTTCTGAAAGGGTCCACCAAAGGTGACCATGGAACACAAATGCACATTTCAACAGAGCAGTTTGGGAACATGAGATGTCAAAAAATATGCAGAAATAAAAAAAAAACCAAAAGCAAAAGCAAAACCAAAACCAAACCAAAACAAATCTTGTGAGCCACCAATTGAACCTGTTGAAAATTCCTCACCAACACTGTGAGGAATTCCTTGGAATTGCCAAGGATGTGGTGCAGGGGAGGGATACGAAAGGAGCCCTGGTGGAAGTCAGAGGGGAAATCCTTGGTTTGAACAAAAGCTTTGCAAATTGCGCTGCAAATTTTGTGTAGATGCAAGTTTGTAAAACTTCTCCTCTTTGAGCAGTCGGTTCATTTCTTCCGGAAGGAGAAGCAATGGAGTGAAACCTTGATATTGTTTAACAAAGCAACCTGTGCGTGAGAGTCAGGGTGAGGTCTTGGCTTTCACGTTGGCTCCTGGCACGCAGGGAAACCCAAGAAAAACCCACCTTTCCCAAACCAAGAGACTGCTGCTGGATTTCCAGCCTGGATTTTGGAAAAGAGATGACTGCCCCAGGGTTATTTTAGGTTCTACCCTGGTTACAGCAGTTGTGCTGCTGTACTGACACAATCCTGCTTGCTGCTGAAATGAAGCGACACAGCAGATCCGGAGCAACTTCCACAAACTGAAAATCAATACATTGAAATAACGGGGGCGAATTCTGATCCCAGTCACATCTGGGGCATTCTGGAAGCTGTGGCAGCATTGTTAAGTCTGCTTATTGCTGAAGCTCTTCTTTGGACCAGCTGGTCCCATGCTCCCATCCCACTTGCACACTGGGTTTGGAGTGGTGTAAGTCAACACCTCCACTCAGTTCACTCATTCGTGCTCTTTCCAGCTTTCCGTGCAGGGCCAGACGAGATCACTGTTTGTTTGCTTGTTATTTCTTGGTTAGTGCCTCTGACAAGTTCATAAAACAATATTAATGGATCAACAGAGAAAACAAAAGATTTACATATTTTAGCAAGCTGGAAAGCAAATAAATTTTCAGTTAGCACTGAGACCAACAGAATAGCTTGTTTGGGACAAAGTGTTATGTTTGCCTTCAAGTTTGAGAAATTTCACTGAGTTTTTTTTTTTTTAACTGGTGTTAAGGATGATGGCAAGTGTTAAGATATTTGTTCTCATCGGGAAATCAAAATATTCTGTTTTGAAGGGTGCTTTTTCTGAATGTTTGTTTGTTTGTTTGTTTGCCTCAGTGGGAACAATTCGGCAGAAATGAGGCAAATTCTCAAAGCGTTTTCATGCCCCTGAATCCCTGTTTAAAAAAAAAAAAAAAAGGCGAAAAAAAAAAAGCATCTAGAGCTGTTCCCAGCATTACTTCCAAGCTATCCCAGAAATTAGAGTAAAATGGTACTGATTAAGATGGAGTGGGGGGGCATCGCCCTTGCAGTAACTCTATCCAAGGCAATGGATTTACTCAAGATGACTTTTGGGTCGAGGTATTTCTAAAGCCTACAGTCTTCAGAGGTTCCTTTTCAGAGCATTCTTCTTCAATGACATGAGGGTGGAATACTGCAAAGAGCAGCCCCAATGTTTATAGAAGACCAAAGAAGCAGGATTTACTCAGACAACAACATGCAGGTGCTCAGGTGTGGGTGCAGACGGGCAGTAGGCTCACTGCATGGGGCAGCCAGCTCGTCAGGACAGCAACACATCCAAAAGGGACCTGCCTTTTGCCTCCTCTTCCTCCTCTTACTTCTTGTTTTTATTTTTTTTTTTTTCATTTTGTATGTCAGGTCCTTCAACTATTAATTTTCACTGTGTCATTAACTCTCATTTTAGAGGTTCCACCCTCCCATTTCACGAGACTGTGGCAGCCCCACTTGTGCAGCCCATTTAGGTTACCCAGGAGCCAGACTTCATCCTGGGAGTAAGAGAGAGGACACCCATGTGAAAAGCCCATGAGTCTTTCAGACAGGGACAAGTGTCCTTCCAAAGAGTGCACGTGTTTCCAAAGGGGAGGCAGAGGAATTAGAATTAAAATGAAGTGTTGGTTATGGGAGTTAAAAAAATACACATAACTGGGAAACACTCTCCCCCATGAACTGGAAAAGTATCAGCTATTGTGGGCTGTTTGCCAAGGATTCAAATTCTCATGAGCAAGCTCCTCTGAGCTCGTTTGAAAATCCTCTTGAGCTCTGTTGCCATTCACCATTAGGTTCAGGATGAAGACAAACCCTGGAAGCTGCTGAGAATCCAGAGGGCTGCCAGTCCTCCCAAATCCAAGCGTGGGACTCAGCCAAGCTTTCCCCACCCCACAGAAAGCAGATGACATCATATTTGGGCTCTTTCTGTCCATCCCCCATGTGGTGGAAGCAGAGGCAGGGATCAGCTCGCTTTTGTTTGCAAGCTTTCACAACAGCAAAGAGGCTGGCAGAAAACCAGGTGTCTGCATCTGTATTTGCAAGGAAGCCCAAGGCTGCTGTCCAGCTCCAACTTGACAATTGTCCACCCTGTGGCACACAAACACACAAACTCCTCTGGATGGCCTGGCCGTGTGATGGTCACTGGGCCCTGATGTCCAGCCGTGGGCCTCCCTAGGGACATTAAAACCATGCCTTGGGTTTCACATGGTTTACACTTTGCCTGGCTACTTGTCCATGAGCAGCCAGATCTGTCCTTGTCCGTACCCAGGGGCTGGGGAGCCTGCTCAGGTGGGCACCTTTGGGCGTGAATAATGCATGCCACCAGCCACGGGTGCATGTGGCATTACCTGCAGGTAGATGTGTGTGTGTGTGAGCTCTGGGGAGCTGATCCAAGCATGCAGCAGGGAGGCAAACGCTGCACATTGCACAGGCTCCCTGAAGTGAGGAGGGAGCGTAGGACCCCCTGCCACAAAGTGCTTATTTGATTTCATTTTAGATAAGGACATTCCAAAGTTAAAATCCAAGCCTTGATAATGGTGATGAAAAATGAAACTAGTGTTGAATGCTCGCTGCCATTCCTTTCTTTTTCTTTTTTTTTTTTCCACAAAGACATGAGCAAGTTCTTTCTAAATTATAAATAAAATATGATACCTGGAAAAGAAGGAAAATTCAGAGGTAAGGCTCTTGAACTCATTGCTGTGCAGCTGAGCAGCCAACACCAGGACACGATTCCAAGACATTCTGTGGGCATGTCCATAGCTGTGCACAGCTGAGAAAATAAAAGACCCTCAACTAGGGCAATAACCCAGATGAAGCATCCCCTTTCCCCTCCACCCCAGCAGCTGGGGGTGTCACTGATTTCCCCAAAGCCACAGAGTCCAGTGTCACCCGTCCAGCCATGGCAGTGGGACACGTGGGTGGCAGTGGCACATGCCTCTGAGATGTGCTCATAAAGTCAGCCACCTCCTGATGTTCTTCTTGAGTAGATTTTCACAGCTCCAGCTGCACGAGTTGAATGTACTGTGTGTTTTCCCCTGGTGCAGGGTGATGCTGGAGACCTGGAGGCACAGCTGAGGATGTGTGGGCAACCTGGGCTGGGCTGTTGCTGTTTCCAGGGCAAAGCTGCTGAGGGGGGATTTGGAACATCCAGCATTGATTTTTGGATGCCAGGGTTCAGGAAGACAGAGCTAGTTTGGGGGATTTGGGGTGTTCTTTTTTTGTTTAACAGAAACATCATTTTAAGTGATCTTTTGGAAGCACTGCTGATAAGCCTCAACACTGCAATCCAGGTCAATGGAGTAGGGGAGGTTTGCATGGCACAGCCTCAGCTTTGGAAGAAAACCAACAAAGATCAACCTGTTTTAGCCACAAATCTCACAGAGGCTCACAAAGGGCCATTTCAGGCTGCTGTCTGCGCACAGGAGGTTTGGTCTTTCAAACTTGCTGTATCAAACTCTCTTCTGCAGTTTGCAAGGGACAAACAGTGATTAGCTGTGATGCAGAGGAGAGGCCACAAACATCTGCCACTGCTTTCCTCCCACTGTCCCAATGCACAGGGGGAGGTAACTCAGGGAGAGGTTCTGCATGTTTTCTTTGCTGCTATTTCAGAATATGGTTTGTAAATTTTAATTCTGGTGCTGGCCTGATGATGTTATCTGGTGAAATGCAACCAGAATTGTGACCTGCAGCAGGCAGAGGAGAGCCACTCGTGGGGAAGCTCTCGAGGTGTCCCACGTTAAGTCGACAAAGTCGTGGTGCCTTTCTGAAGATGAAAAACTTTAAAAGAGTGATTTAAAGGTAAGAACACACACTGGCTCAGTCAGGCAGAACCACTCTGCCTCCTCCGTGAGCCTACCTTTAATATCTAATTATCAGGACTAATGACTGATTATGTGTCTCCAGTGTTCTCGACCTTTAATAATTCCTGTCCCAATATGCTTTACCGCTTTCCGGGGGAAATGTTATCTGAAGTGTGAAATTAACCATTCTTTTGTTATGAACTCACCACTTGGCCATAGCTGCTACATAGTTTCAAACCTGAAACATATTTGAACTGTTTCCAAGTTCATCTAGAGCGTGACCTCATGCGTTTTAATAATTATAATTTCCTCAGTAAAGTACAACTCTAGAACCAGAGAAAAAAATGTACAGACAGCTGCAGGGGTGGGGATGGCTGACCTTAATGATGAGCTTTACAAATATAGCAGGAGGAAAGCAATAAATCTCCACAACCAAAGTGCTTTCTCATTTTAACCCCTAACATGCAGCCATGCCCTGATGGTAGAGGGGACCAGACCTTCCTGCAGGCTGCCCCAGTGACAGTGGAGATGGGAATGTGGAAGGAGACCACAGAGGAGGTATCGGGTTGTTCTTCCTTTTCCCACTGAGCTGTTCCTGTGTCAGACTTTCATCTCCAGAGTGGTGGTATAAATCAGCTGGAGGCAGCAGGATTTGCCCCTGGGTATGCCTGCACACGTGAGTAATCCCCTTGGAATCGAGGGCTTGAGAGAGGAGCGTGCACACGAGGAGTGTTTTGTAGATACAGGGGCTGGAATCTGGGCCACATGGCTCAGGACAAAGAGACATGTCAGTTCTGCATAAATAACACAGGCATTCGGCTTCCAAACTCCAACCTACTTAGCAAGTGCCAGAGTCACTCTTTCCATCCCACGTCTCGGCAAGCGGGGACCAGGACAGCGGGGTGACCTTCGCAGGAGCTGGGATGAGCCCAGGGACTGGCACCCAGGGAGAGGTGGGTGCACTGCAGCCAGCATGCTCTGATGGGGCAGGGAGTGGCATCTCACCGGGGCAGGGAATGGCATCTCGCCGTGCAAGCAGGAAAGAGCTGTGCTTTGAGCCATCGTCTTGCTGGGAACAAAAGTCTGCTGCAGCCTGCTGTAGGTACCATCTCTGCTGCAGGGGAGTTTGGACCAGAGCAGGAGGAAATAGCCTCTGTTTCTCCTCCAAACACTCTCCCTCTGTACAGCAATCAACTCGTAAAGCCTCAATGAAAGAGGGTTACAAAACAATCAAAGGAGAGAGCCAGTGTGAGAGACCACCCAGGTCAGGGTGCGTCTGCAGGCATGCATCGCTCCATGCAGTGCAAGACTTCTCTGAGCCACTTCTGGGAGATTTTACCATAGGAATATGACTAACACAACACTTGGCAAAGCAAAGACTAATAGTGTGATTGTTCTGCCGGCTTCTTCCCTTCTTGAGTAATATCGTGCTGAGCAGCGTTCGAGCGAGCGATCTGAAAGGCCTTTTCATTATTGTATCGAAAACTCCTCTGACTGCAGATCTCTTAATCAAAGGACTTTTATGTAAAGTCACATTTTTTCCAAAACCAGAAAAGTTCAGGCTCAGAGCATAAACATTAGACTCATTATTTAGAAATAGCAAGTAAGTCCTTTGGGTTCTGGTATCAGATCAAAGCTAAAAAATTAAATTGCTTCAGAAAAAAAAAAATTAGCTCATTTTGGGAATCAGCATATTTCTTGTTTGCTTTTTCATTATGGAGCTAAAAAAAGGAATAGTGAGATTCTGTCGGTGGTTTTCAAGTGTTTTCCAAAACTGGATGGATGCTGAATGCTAAGTACTTCCACAGTCTGCGGAGGCAGAAAATATTTTGTTGACATGACAATAAAAACATTCTGCAGACTTATCGAATTATTTTCTCCGTCACCATCCACAGCCACAAGAAAGCAGCATGATCCCCACACTGCCATGGAACAGAAACCTGCTCTCAGCTGGCACTGCCTTTGAACTGAAGTGCTGGAATCTGCCCCGACACGAGGAGGAAGAGATTTCCATCCAGGTTGTGGGTGACACTTGGGAAGAGGCCTCAGGTCAGCAGTGTCTCCCACCAACACATGGCCTGACCATGTTGTCCCAAAGAAATCACTCCTTTTGGGACTGCCCAGTGGTAGCCACTTTACTAATGGTGGTTTGGGCAAAGATAATTAGTTAATAGCAATAATTATTGCTAATGGGTTTAGCACCACTATTCTGGTCACCAGTGCTGTCCATCTTCCTCCAGCCCTACTTGTACTTCTGTCCCCTCCTTGCTTGTGGCCCCAACCTGATTTTTAGGTTGTGGACACACAGGTGATGGAATTGGCTCTTGGCACAGGTGCAGGATGGAGATGTGGGGGTGGTGGAGAGCCATGTCCCACAGATCAGGCACTGCCAGGACAGACACTTTCTCCATCCAAGACAAATCCCACCCTGGAAAGATCTGCTGCTGACAGCAGCTCCCACCCTTCTGGTGGTGGTGGATGCTGAGTCCATGGTGCTGACTGCCATGTTGGGGTATCTCAGGAGAGAGGGCACAAGGGGACAGGCCACGCTAATATTTTGGATTGTTTTTTTAACCATTGCCTTCCTGATTTTTTTCCCCAGCATCCATTACCTGTTGAGCTCACAAGGCAAATGTGACCAACCTTAATTCCTGCTGATTTTTTGTGAACTCTGCAAGTGCCTCAGAGAGAGGTGGGACTCTCGAGAAGTACCAGGGAGAGCAGGCTGCTGAGGGCTGAGGAATGGCAGAAATGCCCACATGCTTTCTGTTTGTGACACCGTGGCTGATGGGAATCATTTAATCACACAGCGAGACCGGCTCACTCTACCTTTACACCAGTCCTTAAGATGTTTGCCTTATCTCTGCCTTTCTGTGGGCTGCTGGGGTTTTCCCTTCCTGGTTCCTCTGTCACCTACAGATGGCTTTCAGGGCTTAATCCTTGGGAAATGTGAGTTGTCTCCATGACTCAGCCGCAGTTTCCCTGCTTGGCTGTCACAGGGTGTTTCATCTTTTCACTTCTCAGTCCCCATCTGTACAAAGAGGTCAGTAACGAGAGGAAAACAAGCATAGCAGGGCCAGCTACACACAGATCCCCAAGTGTTGAGGGGCCATATAATTTCTTAAATGAATTGGTCACATGATACTCACAATACACTTTTTTTTTTCCTTTTTCCTCCTTTACTGGGTAATTGGAACTTCACAGACATTAAGAATCTGAAACATGCGTAACAGTTCTTTATGTACAAACAGCTTTTTCTCTGCAAACTGAGGGGTTTGTGGGGAAGAGAGTCCCTCTGTGAACACTGGAGTGAGCAAGCACCTGTTTCCCACAAGTGTTACAATTCCCACAACTGGCAAGAGCAGTTGATATTCAGGGTATAAAGGCAAATTTTCCATCTCTGCATCTCAGGATTAGCTGTGTTGTCCCCAGTTAAACCTCCTCACCAAATATATAACTAAATCTTTCCAAAGGACCATGCCCTGCTCCCTCTAATAAGTTCTGCCTTCATCTGGCCTAACTTCTGCCCAAGTCTTTGCATTTCCTATAGGCTCAGCACTTGAAGACCTCAATTAATCTCCTAGACTTGGAGGTCCCCAACTGGAGGAGACAGGAGGCCCAAGAATGGCGGGTGGGTGAGTTGGTCCTCCGGGTCTGACAGAACGGGAGACACGCAGCCATCAGATTGGCACGGTGCCGATGGAAAGGTCCCTGCTGAAGCCAGGGTGTGTAATTCGACCTTGTAAGTTCAGTAACATGGGAACCAATTACACAGAAACCCAAGCTTCAGCAGGCAGGGCTGCACTCTGCTGCTCCTTGGCGAACGACGCGCAGCGAAGGTCGGGACTGAGCTGACGCTGAGCTGGCAGCAGCGCTGAATCCTCTGGAATTCATGTCCTGTCTTCAGAAAGGAGGGATAACATATGAAAACCTCTTCTGGCCACCCACTTCCACGCTGCCACTCAGCCCTGACCCATTATTTGGGAAATTGCTACTTGAGGAAGGAAAGGATAAATCAGTGTACATTAGAAAAATAACTTGAAACTCTGGCTCAAGGCAAGGAATCAGAGGAGAGCGGAGTCCAAACTTTTCTGCTAGTTTAGTAAAATGGTGTGATATGATCTATTAAGCAAGGAAAAGGAAAAAGACAAGCTGCCCTGCAGGCATTGCTGGGCAATGTGAAGAGACACCTGGGAAGAGACTTTCTGGCAGAAGGAACTGGGCTCAAGGAGGTAGAAGTGGTTCTTTCTTAGGTGTTATTTTTCTTCCCTACATTCAGCACCATCTGATGGAGCTCGCTGATCACACCATCACGCTTCCCACCGTGGGGAGATCGTGTCTTACAGACTCTTGAACACGGAGAGCTGGTGCTGGAAGCCAAGAAAGCAGCTGGGAAAACACACCACAGCCAAGGGACCTCTGCACAGGCACCGCCAGATGGGGTCTGGACATGGAGGGCCAGCCTCCAACGAGCCTGCACCCCGCTCTGGTGACAACACAGCATCACACCATGGCAGGAAAGCTGTTTTTGGGGAAATGGGAATAACACCAGCACAAATCACTCCCAACTGAATTGTTCATGGACCTTCAGGCACCGTCAAAGTCAGGAGCACAGCATGTTTGTGGCCAAAATCACTCACTCCGTTCTCACACTGGGAGGGGGAAGGGGCAGCAGTAAAGAGATGTTATTCTGTGTTTGAAGGAAACACTCAACCAGAGACCTATTTTTCATTCTATAAGAGAGTAAATTTGCCATAACTGCAAATGATCTGCAGGGATCCACTACAGACCAGGAAAAAAAATTCATTTTATTTCATTGCAATCAGACGTTTCAGAATTTAGAGAGTAGAAAGTATTGATTTGAATAATTAAACTATTTTATAATCTTATACTTAAAAGTGTCTGTCTGTAAACATGGACAAAAAGGACATTATAAGCTTTTGAGGAGAACATAAGAGCCTAAGACTCAGGGAGACTTCTGGTTCTCTGAAACTCTTAATTGGTCACCTAAACATCTTTTAAACTCTGGCCTGCTTGCATTTTTGCAAGTGGCAAAGATGTTCCACTTGTTGCTCATGCCCAGACTTCACCCTTCAGTGCTCCACTTGCTCCCTGCACACCTTGAGTCCTGGCTGTCTCTCTTTGCCTCTGTGTCCGGAGCCCCTCTGAGCAGTTTTTGTGTCTCTGGGCTGCAATCTCTCTCTCTGTTTCATATCTGAACCCATCCCTTCCCTTCTGTATCTGCACTTATAAAGTATCTCTTTTCTGGTATTACTTACTCCTAATCACTCTATAATTACATTGTGGAGCCCCGTCAAGCTCCCAGGAACAAAGCTCATATGAAGGATGCAAAAATGGACCTGTATCTCAGGGGAAATTGTGCCATGGCAGAGATGAGGAAGTTGTTTGATCATTAGTCTTATCTAGAACAAATTGCACATAATAACCTTTAATATTTTCTATCAGATTTGGTTCCTTTTTTTTTTTGAAAATTAAGCTGTATTTAACTGAATCATCTAAGTATATCTGAGTCCCCAAAATAAGATACTTAAGTGTGCATTAAAAAATAAACAAATCACTAGTTCACTGAATGTGGCCCTTGTCTCACTGCCCTTGACACAGGCTTTAGAACTCCAAACTTTTGTATTGACTTAAGATAAATGCTGCAAGACCATAAGCAATCCATTGTTCTTATGGTACCCAATAATCTAGTCCTTTTATTTAAGTATGATATACTTAATCCCAGAGCCAATGAAAGCATGGAGTGACTAGGTGCTACGTTCCACAAATACTGTACTGCGTAGAAGAGTTTAAGTCCTTATCTGAAAAACAGTTGGCTGTGACCGCATTAACAATTATATTATCAGTTTTCCTTGGCAACATTTATGTGTCAAAATGTATCATGGGTTTCACAGCTTAGTTCCAGAAATAGCCTGTGATCCGGGTGACATCATACCTCTCCGTAAAACCTTTATGGTTTCGGCTTTTCATCCTTCCATAAACACTCATAACTCCCAGCCCTGTGCTGGACCCACTCAGGCCATTAAGGCATAATGAGCTCTTCCCACCGTTCAGCATCACAGCTTGGCAGGAGGGTTGAAAAGTTTACCAAAACAGCGCGTTTTGTGCCGGAGAACAGGAGGCTTTGCGGCTCTGCTGTGGAGAAGCGCAGAGGCCGCCTTAAAACCGTGACCACTGCTCAGTGGAGAGGCACCAGGGGCTGTGGGTGACTGAACGGGGCTGTGGGCTCGCTGTGTGATGTCAAAGGATAAGAATGGGTCAGGATGGGGAGGCGCAGCTCCCTCCCTCCATCCGTACCCCTGGATGAGCCGCGCCAACGCTCCGCCCGCGGCACGGAGCAGGGGAAGAACATGAAAAGCCAGGCAGAGCTGAAAGCCTCCTCTCCAAAGCCTAACTGGGGTTTTTAAATACCAAGGAACATGATTCTCACAAAGGAAGCCTTAGAAAGTGGCATTGTGAAACTGCATTGCAAAATTCAATTAAGTGAAGTTGCAAACGGCTACGCAACGATGTTGTGTTGGAGGCTGGGTGCCATTTGGGTGATTCATCAGCAAACATTGCACTGTCTTTTCAATTTTATTATTTTTTTGGTGTCTTTTCAGTTTTTTCACAAGTGTATATTAAGGAAAAAATTCTAGGAGACGTTTACAGTGTTCAAAGAAGAAAGGATATAAGGCATCCTGTCAATCCTTTCCTTCAAAAATTATTGAAGGATGAAGTAATAACTAAAAACATGTAATATGTTGTTATGGTCAGTTCTGTGCCTTCATGAAAGAAGCCACAGAAAAAAACATTTTCCTCTATTTTGAAGGACCAGTTTCCTGGATCTCAACATAATTGGCTTTTACCCTCAAAATCTAGGAAGTTATAAGGTGGGGCAAAAAAAGAAACCAACCAAACAAAAAAAAATCCACCACTGAATTGAAAAGTTGACTTAGGAATCAGTCAGGAAAACTAAAACAACAAAGCTAAACTTTGAAATTGAGTGTTTGGACCACGTTAAACTCTGGGACAGTGTTACTCAAGTTTTAGCCATTCCAGTTTTGATTTCATTTACTTTGGAAAAGAGTTCAGCAGCAGTGAAGTTGAGGCACTTCTGTCAGTAGCTGAAGAAAAGCTTTATAATGTACTTTAAGATCTTTAGGGGTTTTTTGGAAGCTTCTGTGTACTTCTTCATGAAAACAGCTCTTCACTGGACAAATAGCATCTGAATATTGGGATGTTCCTATCAATTCCTACAGAAGTTTGGAAGTGACACACAGCCCAAAATAAAGATATACTTAAAAATTTCTTTGTTTTTTTTCTGTTCCATTTCCTTTTATTTTTCCCTCCAAAAGCCAGAGGCATAATTTAAAAAAAAAAAAAAAAAAAAAAAAAGAGAGAGAGAGAGGGGAAAAATACAGTGGAATTGCAGAACAAACAAGATGGCAAAATAACAGAACTATTTTTTAATAAGCTGGGAATTTGCCTCAGAATGCAGTTCTTGGAGGAGAGGAAGTTTCTGTGAGCTGGCCAGATTCCCCGTTGCAGACATATGGACACCTGGAAGAAAAGACAAAAGAAAGTTTTATTCTTGTATAATCCTAAGGTTACCTTTTTGTGACAAGGATAAGTAATCCTTATTAAGGAAAGCTTGAAAGATTGCAGAACCTGTAAATTGCAGCTTTCACTGGTTCAATGATAAAGAAGCATAAACCTGGGATCTTTACTCTTCCTGTGAATGCAGGATAACTCCTTTAACATTGGTGGAGGAAACTTGTTTTTGAGAGGATAGTCCAGCTGGTGAAAATAAAATACACTGAGAAAAATGAGGTGGAGATGGGGAGGGAGAGGAAAGGGAAATTCTATAAATAAAACCTATATTTGAGTTAAGCTCTTCTTGATCTTTATGAGTTATGTTTCCTAAGGGAAGAGAGGAATAGGAACTGTGATGAGGGAGACAAATGCTTGTTGAAAATTCAGAAGATGTTTTCCAGGGTCCCAGCCTTGAGGCTGAATGGGAACAGAGCTGGACTCGCTCAAGGAAAAATACAAGATGAATGAGGAGAACTGTAAAATCCAGAAGAGAAGAGAGATGCAGAGGTGGGTTCCTCTCACTGAGACTGAGCACGGGATAGAGGAGGGTTAGAACTTAAACGTTGTTCGTGTGTCAACTTTTCTTCAAACCTAAGCTATGGAAAGCTTCTTAGCTCTGGGATGATTTTGCTGGTCTTTCTAAACCTTAATTAGTTAGCTATTAATTCCCTATCATCATTATTTATGCTAATCTGTTACATGGAGGCTGGGACCAGCTGTGGAGCTGGTGGGAGGGAGCTCTGGAGCACCACAGTCTCTGTTCCAGTGGCACTTTGCTGTGGGGGCCCAGGACAGGAAGAGGTAGCAGTTGATGCAGTTTATTCTGGGCTCTTTTTTAGTATGAGATGACCTGAATTATGCCTAAATACTGGCAATTGGCCTCAGCTGCTTTACAGGGTTCTCTGGTAGCTCTAGGCACTCTTGCTGGGGACATCTGTGGTGAAAAAGCAGCAGCAAAAGAGCTGTTCCTGCTTCATCAAATGTTCCCTGAGCTGTGTGTGTTATTAAACACATTCAGTGTGTCAGTCATCTTTTGTTCTTGGGGTGCAATGGGGCAGGATACAGAACCCTCCCTTGATACAGGAGTGCTGGAAATGGGCATTCAATGCTACCTCTGGCCTTAAAGGAAGATGAATTTTAAGAAGCAATTAGGAGAGTGGGGAAATCTCAAACCTTCTTAATGCCCCAAAAAGGAAGGAGAGTATCTCCTCCCCTTCCCTTCCCTTGCAGAGATTTTCTTTAAAATGAAGTCATTCTATTTGTGTGGAAGTGTGTCACTCAATTAGGTGCCACCCACCACCTGTGACACTCAATTTTTAAAGGAACTGTGTTTTGCCATCAGGACTTACAGCACTAATGTTACCAGCACTCATTTTCATACTCCACAATCTGAAAGTCCCTCACCTTGAAGAGCAAGGCTGCTGTTACAAGGGAGCATGTGATTGTCTAAAGGCAACACAGAAGTCACACAGGCTGCAGGTGTTTTACTGGAGTGCTCCAGAGGCACTTTCTCATTAGGGGCTGACACAGATGTGTCTGTACATTTCAGAATTCATATTGGGTTACCAAAGCTCTTAACGTGTGCTTGCTGGGAGGCATTAAAAACGTTCCCATCCCCCTCATGAAGTCCTTGGATAGGCTGTGTGCATGTCTCAGTGCAAGCACAGCTCCTCAGGAGGTGTTTTTGTGCCCTTGTGACCAGATTTAGACTGTTTGTGGATGGCCCAGCCTCTGGCATGGGTAAGGATGGGGAATGCAACCACCTAAATGACATCTTTTAGCATTGGAATTAATTTCTCTCACAGAGCCTGAGAAACAGAGAATCTACCAGAAAAAGGCATCTCCCTTTGCAGTTAGAAATAAATATTTTCATGGTATCTCCCAAATATTTGATGAAGGCAGAAATACTGAAAAGTCTACGACACTGAAGGCGCCTTTTTCCTACTGGCACACTGGAAGCAGGTCTTTTGGGAACCAGTAGGACTTTAGGTCCACAGAGCTTGTATCACTTGGCCACAAGACAAGGTGGAGGTGAATCTCTTCGTGTTCTGAGTATTGTGAAAAAAGAGGAGGTGGAGCAAAATGTCCCCTCTCAGAAGGACCTGCCACACTCAGCTGAACTTGATAAAAGACACAGCCTTACTAACTCATTGGTTTGAATAGAAATATCAGGTGTCCCCTGCCCTGGAATGGTGGGCGTTGGTGCAGAGGAGCAGGAAAGGAGGTTTCTGCTCATTTAGTCCCCAAGGTTTTCTTCTCTCTCTGCCAGTAGTGTGCGAGGGCACTTCTGCCCATAGATCATTCCCATGATTGATGGCTTTTTTTCACACCAGAGGTGGGGCAGTGGGGAACAGGTAACAGCACTCCTGCTCTGTCTGGAACTCCTGCAGTCACACACATCCTGTCCTTGGGTGTCACAAGTCAACTCGTGTCAAGAAAATGCATTTGTCAAACACATCTGTTGACTTTTCCAAGCAAGTTGCACAAGATGCTCACCTCTCCTTTCTAAAAAAAGGATTGTGTTGCAGCCAACATTGCTATCAGAGCTCAGGAACAAACAAACGTGTGGCTCATCTCCAAGGGGCTTTCCCCCCCGTTTCCTCACAATTGACAAAGAAGCCAATGTTGTTTAAGAGTAAGACAGGATGACAAATCCATGCATGTGCTCTACTTGGTAGCTGTCTGAGCCTGCTGCTGCAGAGTTGTCTTAAGAATGACGGCATTATTATGTATTTCCTGGCACAGACGATCTAAACTGATGCCCATTTTCTCCCATCTGCCCTGGGAACTGCAAGGAAAAGAATGCACAAGTGTACCCCGGATGGATTAAAACAGGAAATGTCATCTAAAGTGACGGAAAAGCTGGTTGTCAAGCAAAACAAAATAGATTAAAATGATAATTGAAAATATTAACAGTGGACGGATTTCTTTTATGGTTCATAAGTGGATGAAAAACTGGAACAATCTCAGTAGAGCAATTGTGTTGTGTTATGTCACAGTGTGGCCCCAATTACTCCAGTTCATTCAGTGACATTCTTTGGGATGCCTACAAGCATGAAATAGTTGAATAGGGGATTGATTGTTTTTAGCTGTTTGAAATACATATCCAGCAGAGGAAATTTGGCCAATTAGAAAAAAAAAAACCCACAGGCAGGTGCCCATCAAAGAATAACAGCACAGTCTTAATGTCTGTCAGGATTCACCTAATAACAAATGACAAATTAACCTAATCCATCTTCTCGGGGAACCTGTCAGGCTTGTAGGCAAAGGAAACCAAGCTGTGCCATGCAGGGATCCCTCTCAGTTTGCTGCAGGCAGAAAGAGCCGCCCCTCTGCCTTCTGAGCTGCTCTCCTGTGCCTGAACGTTCCCATCTCTAGGGAATCAGGCTGGAAAGGAGTTTGCTGTGGAAGCTGGTCCTGCGAAGTTAAGATCTGATAAGAGGGAGAGAGAAACCAGAGCCAGCTAGCAGCTCTCTTCCTCTTCCTGCTTCTGCCACTCACCTTGGGCTGCACTTCTCCCACATTGTGTGCAAGCACAGAGAAATATGGATTTACAATTGTACGGCAACTCCTTGTAACCTCTGACAGGACTGCCAGCTCCTCATCTCTTAGAAGCCTACTTAAATTACAATAAAACAGCCCAAAAGTCCCCCCTTCCTCCTCCTGTTTCCTGTAACTAGAATTAAGCTCTACCCTGACTCTCGTAACAACTGTGGGTTTATGAGCTACCTACACATCAAGAAATTCCTCCTGGGAAATCCATTAATGAATGAGAAGCAGCAGTACTGAGTGAGCTGGGGAAGAGCTTGCACCTGGCAGAAAAGTCTGATGGAATCATCACTGAACTGTGATGGTGAAGACTGGAGTGTGTCCTTGGATGTCCCTGTGGAGTGGAGCCATCTGGACACAGCCCTGGGAAGCCTACTTTACCTGATCCTGCTTGGGATTGGGATGGACATGGTGACCTCCACAGCTCCCTTCCAACCTCAGCCTTTCTGTGATTTTGTGAGCTCACTGATGAACTCTGTTTTTCCCAATTTATACAATTTCTCACTGCCTTCGTATCTCATGGCTGTAGCCCCCATTTCCTACACTTAGTTATCCATTTTATGCATTAGAAAAAGACAAGACCTCCCTGCCTCACACATGTCTTCTGCTGAGACTTACCCCAAACACCTCTTACCTTGACAGACCTGTAAATCTGATGGCACTCTCCATTTGGCTCATGGCTTTGGCTTGGCGGGGGAGGGTTTGTGGTGAGATGAGGGACTGGGGGCTGGAATGTCTTTTCTATTTTGCTTCCTGGGGTTAAATATATTGCTTTCTCTTGGTTTAGACTGGCAATTTTCCCACTGACACCCTGGGTGGTAACATGGCCACGCTGAATTCAGACTCCCTCTTGGGCTCACTGGAGACAGAATTTCAGCCAGTATCTTCTGTCACATTGCCCTAGGTCAGCTCTAACATTTAGGACTTTTGAAAACGACATGTAGGTCCCCTGGAGCTCCCTCTTCCCACTGAAAGAGGGACATGAAGGTCCCCTCTTCCCACTGAAATAACTGATTCAGAAAGATCTGGTCTTTGACTCCTGGAAATTTATTATCTGTATTCAGAGGGATGCATATTCTAACAGCTGAAGGTTTCGTTAGATGATCTGATCTCCTCTATGACTCACTCAGTGTCATTTAACTGCAACTCCTTGATTAAGAAATGTCTTATCTGTAGGCATCTAGTCACCATCTGAAGACTTCAGGAGACAGACAGATAAAAGACACTCCTTCATCTCTTTGCTGTATTTCTTTCTTAGACTTCAGTCTGTTACATCCTCTTTACAGCCTGTCAATGAATGCAGTAATGGGAGAATATGAAATACAGGGAGAGCTTAGGGTGATTTAGAATCAGAATGAATGGTAGCCCTCAAAGTTAGGGGCATGTGAAACTTGTCAATATGTATTAGAGTGGTTTTAATTTGGGGAGAGAATTTCCATAGGATCATTTGGGAAAATAAACAAACTTGCTTTCACATTGCTGAGATTTTGACTTTGTTTTTCAGTTATCAAAACACGCCAGCCAGCTCAGAGACTAATGAGAATTCCACCCACCAAAACCAAATTATGTTTATAATGAGTAGAAATGGTTGAAAATTCAGACTTTTGAGTGCTTGATGAAAGTGTGTCGATCATTTTTCAAACAGGAAAGAATACATTCTGATGTAAATATGGTCAAAGACTCTTTTCCACACCAATTTTCTGTGTAATTAATAACATGTTGGGTTGGGTTTGTTCATTTTTTAAGTACAGAGATCTTCACAAAAGCTGTGGTTGATCCTGAATTAGGATATGGCTCACATAAAAGTAACACCCAGAGAAAGAAAGCCATAAATCAGACAGTCTAGTTTATGATCATAAAAAAGTTATTACCTTTGCAATAATGCTTTGTCTTCACTAGAAGGAAAACAAAAGGAGCTAATTTATAAAAGACAACCAAAAAATTTACTTCAAAATGAGTTGGTTGCAACTTGTGCACCTCTCCAAACTCCACTAGCATTTGGCTATTTTGGTGTAAAAATACATAATTTTTTTTCCTCCTGTCCAGTTATATGCTAAGATCAGGAGGAAGATATGGAAAAGGTCAGTAAGGATCAATGTCTGAGAGGGACAGATTGCTCATTAATGAGTGCAATAGACTGATCACCACAGAAAGAATAAAATTCAGTGATTGTATCTAAGAAGTATGAGTGTTTTTCTTGTCAAATGTCATTCCCTTTAGAACTTGGCAATAGCAACTTACTGCAATTTTCTTTCAAGTGAATTTCAGCTGGGCTGTGACTGTGTGTGTAATCTTTTTCTCATGATGGTAGTAAAATTTGACATATCAACTGTATATTTACAATGGAAATAAACTTCATTATGGGTCCCCAAAGGGATCTGATCTAAATCTCACTGAATGAAAAATGGAAAGACTCCCATTGACTTCTCTGATCTTTGGTCAAACTATTGTAGCTGTAGAATTCTCTCACTTTCCCCCTTTATGCTTTGCTTTTGGAAACCACACGTATTTTAAATCTGTGTATCCGAGCCATCTCTTGTTTTGTTCCCATTGTCTCACAGAGCATTAGAGGTGCACTTGCGATGTAAAACTGAAAAATTATCATCTTGTTTCAGTGCTGTTTTCTTGGCAGCAGAGTGTACAAGTATGACAGGGCTGAAATCCCAAGTTTACATTAGGCTGCACGGAGCAAATTTCACAGGAAGGTAACTGCTGACTTCTGTAGCGCCACGACCAGTTTCAGGGGAGTAGAATTTGGCCCCATTTCTGCAAAATAACTGTGGCTTTCCTTAGCAGTCTGATCGTGTCATAATTCACTTTAATGCTCATGTATACTGGCCCAAGGGCTTATATAATTATTGTGCCTGTCTCATCATGAAAGATGGATAACTCACACCTGAATACAAGAGCAGTAAGTTGTTGTTTTGTTTAGATTTTAAACATTTTAAAATCATTACTAAATGAGCAAATTACACATGCCCTGCAGAAGAGGGTACAAGTCAAAGCTCTCTGGGTACTTCTTACTGCTCCTGCCATGGATGTTGAAGAGTAATATTTCATTAGGAGGAAACATTGATTAATAGGATTGTGATGAGTTTATCTGAATATAATGCAAGGAGTAAAAAAACAAAGAGAAATTCATTGGACATAAACTGCATTCCAGTGGGAATTCAGAATATTTCATAGATCAATTAATACTTTGCCCTAAGCCACAGGATGCCATATTCATGAGGGACTCTAATTATGCAGTTATGTGTCAGGAGTGTTATTTACATAAAGGTTTCTGAACAACCTAGATGATCATTTCTAGTTAAGATAAAGTCCCAGAAGGTGGGAGTGGGGAAGCAGAGATTCCCACATTAGCCGGGTCTGCAACACACATGAAAGCAACAAAAAAAATCAAATATTCTATGAAAACAAGTGTCAGGGAGATGATGATATACAAACCCTAGGGAAGTGGGTAAAAAGGATCTCTTTCACTTCCACAGCCTTATACCAAGGTCTTTGGAGGTTTGCAAAGGGAAGTATTAAAACCCTGGACTGCGGTAAAATGAAGAAGATGCCGCAGACATGGGATAATACAAGATTCCTCACGAAGGAAATGTGCCACGCTGATGGAAAAGCACTCAAGGGCACTGAGCAAGCTGTTTCCAGTCACTCCACATAAATTGCACAGTTTCCTTCCTACCTCATGGATACATTCAGACCTTCACTGTTAACAGGTATATATTTAACTTTGTGGGGGTTTTTTTCCTGATTAATTTAATACTTGAGCAGATAACTATTACAAACACCATGAGTATTGGTTGTTGTAGGAACTGAAAGGAGCAGGAGTATGGGACTGTAAAAGGAGTTTCTTCTTTTTATTTTCCCTATACCTTATGTTAATGATCTTAATTTTCTTTCTTCTCCAGCCAGATCAGCAGAATTTGTATTAAGATAGGTACTAAATGACTGCATTATTCAAGGCCAGCTCCACTCCTGGGGTCACTGTTACAGCTGAATGACTGTGGAGTTACAACACCCTCCTTCCTCACAATAAAAATGTGGTAATTAGATCAGCTTTACCTCCTGTGAGGAAGAGGACGAGACGAGGGCTCAGCATTCACATCCTGCCTTCTCTGACTCAGGGAAAACCAAGTTTTGAGCTGCCACTCAGGCAACTTCTGCTCCTCTGCTGCTCTGACACGGTCAGTTTATGCTGAGATCTACAGCTTTTCTTCCTCTGCCACCCTGATGGGAGATGTCATGTCCAAAAGACTTTGGGGGAATTACAGATATTATAAAATCCAAAGTCCTCCTTTGTGGCAAAGGAAAATAAATAAAAGCTAAGGAGGCCACAAGAGCTCCACTACTGACTGTGCTGGTTCAGTGATTCCTGTCAGCCACGGTCTTGTACTTGTCTTTTCCCATGCAAAGGAAGGTTTTAGCTGGAAGATACTTGGGTTGATGGTAATTGACCCACCCTGGCTGCAGGAGCTTTTATCTTTGTGGCAAAGCTAATCCTAAATCAATATCATCCGTTTGATATTTACTTTCAACCCAGCCCAAAGTGAAAGCTCAGATTTAGGTAAAGTTGGGCTCTGCTTTACACTCTAAGAATGCTTAGAGAGGCTACAGAGAGGCTTCATTCCTGAAACCAGCCCTCCATAAACCCTTGTGACCTGCTGAAATCCAAGTCAAAGTGACACCTCTATCATCTTCTACAGTACTTGACAAGTAAAACTCAATAAACTGAGTTTATCTCCATTATTCCCTGCAATTTTCCTCATAACAGTTGTCTTGCATTTTGTCTGAATGCTACCCCGTCCTTCACCATGCTCCAATGGGAACAAAACCCAGCTCAGTCCTGTCATCTGCTTAATCTTTTTCTACTGTCACAGTCACCTGCCATGGCTGACTGACCTCAATCCTTACCTTCTGTCAGATGTTTGTTCTCTTGGCGAAATATCTCTTGGTGCATCTTACGAAAACAGGTCCAAGGATTTGCAGGGAAGCAAAGGGAAATTTCAGACTGAAAGCAGCTGAGGCTCTGACTGTAAACCCACGAGGATGGCAGGGAGTAAACAGGGTGATTTGTCCCACTGAAATGCTTCAGCCGGGTTTGCAAAATCCTGGTTGGCAACTGCAGAGCGCCCAAGTATCAAAGGGAAGCACGGGTTAAAGGGAGAAAGGCAGTAAAAAGAATGTATCCTTTGTGCAGGGAGGTTATGCTTTTAACAGATCTCTGCTGAGTTACTTAATAACACACCAGATGCCAGCGACCTTATGGAAAAATGGAATTACTGAGGACTTCAGTGTCAGAACATTCGCAGGCATTCCTCCTGGCTGCCCCTACTTCTGCCGCGGTCGCTCGAGTTTTGTGTTCTCTCTTCTTTTGTGTTTTTGTTGTGGATGTGTGTAATTGTCATGGCTCTGTTTGCCATGGAGCAAAGGGACATTCGTGTGCCATGAAATCTCAAGCTGGGGGCAGAGCCCTGCCCTTTCACCACTGCTGTAAAAGGGGGAACCCTCTCCCCTCGACCATCAGGTCTTGCACGTTACCAGGGGCTGTGAGTAAAGCTGAGCGGGATGAAAAGCGTTTCCCCGGCACTAATCACATTAAGAATTTCAAGCCTGGATGCCAGGAGGGTGATGAATAAGAGCTAAACCACCTTGATGGATCTTGAAGTTTCACTGGAATTTCCCTTGCCTTGAAAATGGAGTCCAGCCATGATAAGAAGTGCCACAGCTTTCCTCACTGATGGACCTTCAAAGAGATTCCTCCTTCAAGGTGTATCAGACAGGAGATTCCAAGGAAAAGGGGGGTATTGGGGCTTCATTGAGGTAGTGGTTAAAATTTTAGTTTTATCTCCTGTCATGAAGACAGCAAAGCTGCCCCTCTCACGCAGCTCTGTCAGACCGCTTCAGAGACCGAAGCCACCCACTCCATCTCCTGCAGTCCTCCCTCTAAAACACTCTGTATCAAAATGGTTTGTGAAGCAGCTGCCCCAAATTCTCCATCAGCACCTGGCCTCTTTGTTTTTCCTTAGCCCAGCACTTTTCGGAGTCTTTACAAATATTATTGCAGGATATCTGCAGTGACCTTACTGGGAAAGTGAAATTCTGGGAAAGATGGAATGTGTTTGCAATTTTTAAATCTTCTTTTGTGATTCCTTTTTTTTTTTTTTTGTTTCTTCATGAGCAACAGGGCATTAAACTTTAACTGATTAGGCATTTTCTTGATTAACTTCATTGACTCACAATTGGGATTTATCCACAGGAACCAACCTCTGTTTCTCCATCAAGTCCAGCAGCATCAGCTCTGTCCCTGCTCTCAGCTAGAAGACTTTTTACCTTCAGTCAGGTCCTTCCTTGGGTCTTTGCTGAAATAAATCTCCCTCCAGCTATTGTTTGACCTGCCCAGGGTTTGAGATGTATTAAGTTTTTATTTTGCAACCTGCAGACCACTCTGGCTTTCTGATTTAAATACGATCTAGATGTAAGGCCAGTCCTATTCCTGCATGATTTTGCCAGCAGATTATGAAAGCTACCAATGGAATGCAAATGGTGTTAAACGAAAATTGAAGACTCATCTAATCCCATGTCAGCACAACACTTTAAAGAGGGCCTAAGAAAACACAGTTGGGTTTTATGTGAAATAGATAGGTGCATTTGCTAAAAAATAAACTGCACAAAATGTGTGTGCACTTCAAAACAACTGACCCTTGGGCACATCAGCCTGTGGTCACACACATGAAAGCAGGGAAAGCTGTGTTATTTCTCTGAACTGACAGACGTGTTAGGAGGCACCTGGGTAAGGAGCCAGCACTTTCACTGCTGCTCCGAGCTCATCTTGGCTGCATCTGCTCAGTGAACAGAGGTCTGTGGGAACAGAAAGATTCCCAAACTTGCCTAGCTTTTTCCAAACGCATTCATTTTTCTCTTTAAATTCCTGAGTCCTCTTCTGAGAGGCTGTCAGAGAGAACAAATGGAAACAATAGTTTTTTTACAGATGGGAGGAAATCTGAACTAGACAGATCCCACCCACTCTTCGTGCTTTACCTTTTTCCTGCCAGTCAAGTCACAGCTCTGTTTTAAGCAGATCCTTTGCTTGTACTGCATTTGTGATCCTGCTAAGGAAGAGCAGGACTCCCCTGAGCCATCAGATTAAGTAGTGGTTTAATTTAGAAGTTTAACACTTCCAGGATGCTTTGGCACAAAGGTGTGAGGATCTAAATAGGTCTTAAATTTCAGGATCTGATTCCATGAGCTCTTGTCTCCTGAGCAGTCAACAGGAGTGGAACAATAGGAGTGGTGATAAGTTTTCCTCAGGAGCTCTGGCAGGGATATTATCTTCCTAATGGGATTAGTATGGCAAATACCTTTATAGTGCAAAGCTAAATAAGAAGATGTTGATGCTGTGAAATAAATAAATACGTTATTTTTTAAAGAGTCAATGTGATTGAAATATGAATCTCCCTGTCTGCCTGCGCTTGTGATCTTATTGCCAAGTAGTCCATGGTCCTGTTAAAAGAAGGGTTTTTATTGGCTTCCCCATCCTGTACATTCATTTTACCTCCTCTCCAGCTCCTCACCTCAGCTGATTTATGACAGGCACCATCTACCCTGTCTGGAAGAAAAATAAACTGTCCTTGTGCCCTCATTCTATAAAAGCAAGTTTAGCTGGTGCTCCAAAGCCCTGAACTGGGAGAAATTGATTGATTTACAGTATGAGAAGTCTCATGAGGAGTCCCTTACATCATCAGGTTGTAGATTTAATTCTATTGAAAGTAACTTTCTCATCCCCCAAGCATAAATTAATGACTCAGTAATTTACTGAGTCAGTAAATGCTAAATCTTTCAATAGAAGAGAAGAGGTGAAAAAGTATTCTTCAGAGGAGCATTAATGTGTTGTCCTCCCTATTTGGTGCAATAATCACATTAATTAAGGCAATTTTAATTAAATTATTTTCACCCAGACTGACTCCCAAAATTGCAGTTATTAACGATAAGAACCCTAATGGCTCATCTATGCTGCAGTGGGTTTTAATAAAAGCTGTGTTAACTACGAGAGCTTGCACCCCACAAGATTTTCAGATTAAGCAAGTGGGTGTGCTGCACCCACTGCACCGACAGAAATGTCACTATTGTCCACACTGGTTTTACTCCTGCTCCTTCTCCACAATAGCCCAACTCACTGTACACTTGCCTTCTTTGTCCAGCTTGACATTTGGTCCCACACGACCAAACAGTGTCTGGTTTGAGGTAACCAAGTAGGAGTTGGTTGCGCTTCAGGTTCTTTTTTTTTTTCTTTCTTTTCTAAACAGGTCTGCTTGATAACAGAGCAGGGAGGCATTTCTGAATGCCACAGGGGCACCCACTGCGGAAAAGAAGCCCCTACCTACATTTTTATGGTCTGTCCACACATGAAAAGGTGCCTTTACACCATGTCCTTCTCTGTACTCTAAACATGAAACCTGTAATTAAAGAGGAAAAGCGAAGTTACCGAGCAGTGAGCACTAAAAAAGCTCGTGCTTCAATGGTGTTCTGTTTCTAGGAGCTCAGCTTCAGCCTGAAAGGATGGAAATGGTGCAAAAAAGCAAGTCACAGCTATTTCTAGAAATTGTGGAAGTGATCGGAGCCCCTTGACGCCAGGAACTGGAATTTCCAGACAGTAAAGCAGCACTAAGGTAGACTGTATCTGATGCCAAGGAGCTCGCAATTATTATTAATTCAACCACAAGTAAGTGCATTTCAGGTAGGATTAAAAGGTTGAATTAAGACTACAATGGAGTGGACAGTCAGCTGAGGATGGAAGTCCAGGCTGGCAAGCCAAGCCAAGCTCTGCCCATTGGAATGTCTCATGGAAAACAGGCAAAATGGCATAAACAGAGATCAAAATGATTCAGCTCTTGAAAGTCTTATTTTCCCTCTGCTTTGCAAATGAAGGCACTTCATAATATAGAATTTCTTGTGATTAGACTAAGTTTTTAATTACTTCTGCAATCTTTCTTAAAAGGAGCCCTGAAATAGAACAGTGACTATTACTTACATATAATACACATTTTACAGTCTTCCTAATTACATATGTTTCACCAATAGCTATTATGCACAGTCAATTAAACGTGCAGTTAAAGCACCTTAAATTGCATACCATGGACAATACCGAGTAAATAAATAATTAGGGAGTTATTAAAATGCAAATTCATAACATAAAGGAGCAATTATGGAAGAAGAAAGTGTTTTAGTTCATGACTGACTGACCATATCAGCTCTTCTGGTGGGTCCTTCTGCGTTAATGTGAATGCTGCTGACACAAAGGACACAGCAGCAAAATGGTTTGTTTTGGTCAATGCTTAATTACTTACAGCTTTTAGATCCTGAGGTCTTGACTTAATGGATTTTAATGGCTCAGAAGGAAAAAGGAAGATCTCTGCACGCCCAAAGTCTTCATAACATTCTGGAAAACAAACTTTTATTTTCTCTGTACTATATTTCTATATTACTACATGTTTTCTCTAGCTATCTTTGCCTGTCATTCAAAATTAGTCAATTTTTTCACTTTTTTTCAAATTTTGCTCACAGGAAAGGAGCCATCCTATTTGCCAGACTTGTGTCAGTGAAGTTTGAGATCAAATGGAGCTTGGACATCAGGAACTGGGGTAGATCCCATCAGGGCTGTGATTTTTCAAGCTTCAGATGGGTCCTACCCTATGAGTGGACTCCTGCTTTGGATTCATGGGACCACCCTACCCAAGATCTCACCCAAAGCCACATCAGAGATTATCTTTCATGGGCAAACACAGTTAAATCTCTTCAAACATAAGTCATTGGATGTTCACACATGATGATGTCTTGAAAATGCTGACCAGGGAAGTCTTTGCAGTGCTTTGGGTTGTTTCAGGGCCTCTTTTGTCCTGTTTAAATCATGGAGAGACAATTTACAGCTCGAGCAATAAGGCATGCTGTGTGTGCTGAATGAATTTTATTCATATAAGGAATTGACTCAGATTTCTTAAGCTGATAGTGTTTTCAGTATTACCTTAAAAGTCCTCTATAAAATGTTTAAAAAAAAATTTGAAACCTAAATTTCTTATAATTATATTTTTCAAGATCTAGGAGGAAATTTCTGTGTTTCTGCTCCCACAAATGATATTGGCATTATTTTATTGACATTGATTCCAGCTTTGTTGCAATAACTTTCTTTTGATGCCGTGTTCTTTGCTATGACTTGGCTAGACTTGCCTAGAAAACCAAAATTAGAAGAGGAGTTGCAGTTCAGAAAATATTTATTGCTATACTAATTACGTATAAAAGTAATTTTTACAAATCATATATTGCAAAATTCCTCCAGGAAAAATAAAAAACCCCCACACAGTAGTTGGAATAAAACAGCTGGTTACCTTTCAGTTTTATTGGCATGTAGAATGTGATTGCATCAAGCCAACTCCTCAGCTAATGAAAACTAGCAAAGCTCTATTGCCTCCAGTACCCACTGCTTCAACCAGAAATAAATCTTTGGCTCTTTCATTGTATGTGCAAGGCAAATAAATTTAGCGATTTTTTTTTTTTTTTTTTAAGATTATTGCTTAATGAGAGGAGGAAGAGACAAAAGCTGCTGGCTGAAAGTTTACCCATGTAGGGAAGTAACACACTCCAGGGCAGGCACCTCCCCGTGGAGGTTGAACTAAAGTTGGGAGGTCTGGGATGGATACTGGGCAATGAGCAGGAGATGATCCCACACCTTGTGCAAAGTGTCCTGCCTGTTATTTATTCAGTGCACTGATTATTATTTTAAAGTTTTTATTTTCTAATTGTTCATGGCTATGCCAGATCCCATCTTTAGCCAGCAGAGTTTCCCCTAAATAAAACTCAAGTTGCTTCTTAAAACCCCTGGAAGTTTGGAGGTTCAGGCTTAAACAAGGCAAGACAAGAGGAAAATTAATGAAAAAGGAGAAAACAGGACAGTGTACATGTACTGTCATCTCTCCAATAACTTCAGCTTAACAAGGTTAGAGAGGAAACTCAGCTAATCATTGTACATTTTTCTTATTTAAAAAAAGTTCCTCAAAACCCATGGGAATTAATGTAACTGGTTTCAGTAAATTAAGGAAATCATGTGTGGCGTTCTTTTGTGAAAATAAAATTCCCTTTGCTTTTCCTTAGCTCCCCATTTTCAGCTCTGTACTTTGAAAAACCATGTGGGTCCTACCTAATTAAATGTGGGCTCCTCTGATGAAGCATTTTTGCCTGGTTTTAGATAGCAGCAATCTGTGGCTGATGCGATCAATTCTCCCAGATCTGCAACAGACACAAAGAGTTCTGTGAGGCACAAAGGGCTGGAGCTGTGAGAACTTCATTTCAGCTCCCAGCTGAGCAACATTCACCCAGAATTGTTCTTGTCTGCCCAGTTTGGGTTTTCCCCATCCATGAAAGAACTTCTCCAGCTCCAGGTTCTACTGGCTGGCTCAAACATGTTAATGAATGTAAGGTGCTTAGGTGAGTCTGTGGACAGATAAGTGAAAAGAGAATTAAAACTCTTCACTTCATTAATGTCTCAGTCTTTAACTGCCTCTCCACACTAATAAAATGTTGGAAATATATAATGTACTCATGTCATGTTATCTTCCAAGCAAATGTTAAAAGAACCACAGTGACCAATTTAAAATATGCATGAATACATATAGTATGTTTACATTGGTAAACCCAGCCTGTTTGTACTAGGAAACATTTTTAGCAAATAATTTTATTTATAACTCCTGTGCAAGCATTCCAGACAGAGGTGGTCTGTAAATTCCAGGAGACTCTGTTTAAAAGGGAATTCTTTAAAGAAGAAATGAAACTAATAATAACTCCTTGAGGTGCTAGATACTGCTGCAGCTGATACCAAGCGTTAATCTTTGGAGAAATGAACTCAATTTTGTTTTGACACGAAGATAATGCTCTATGATTTCACTGTGAAAGCATTATCTATCCCCACTCTCTCTACCTCCAATAAAGTTTTACAAGCAATAAAAGGGCCTGGAGATCAGCTATTTTCCTGTGGGTGCTGTTGGAGGTTTCCTTTTGATGCCTACCGCCAGAACCCTCCCTGGTGAGTTATTGCAAGGAGCACTTCAGTGCCACTTCTCCATTTAGGTATTTGGTCAGAGCTGCAGAGTCTGGGGATGGACAGGCACTGGGAATGGCACACCCATTAAAGGGAAGAATGTTCCCAGATAGAAGGAAATCCAGGTTAAATCTGCATTGAAAACAACTCTTGTTTTCTGAGTACTGATTGTTGTCTCCTTGGTTTCTCCTGACTTGTTCCCTTCAGAGGGTGGCAGCGTGCCTTGTCCCCATGGCCAGGGGCTGGTGGCTTCCCCAGGTGGCAAAGCAAGAGCTTGTAACAGGCTTCTCTGTGTTTATAATGACACTGGAGGCAGGGGAACTCCCACTTCCTACCCTAAATAGCTCCCTTGGGGCTGATCCAGTTTGTTCTGAGCCAAGCACCAAGTCTTCTCTAACTGGTGTAGCTCTCCTACTAAAGTAGCAATTAGGAGAAACATTGCCAATTAGCTAATTGCATTTCTCACAGCTGCCTCAGTACAGATTGCCTTATATGTCATAAACTTCTCTAAGTTTATAAATGACTTATCTCGGAAGTACTTTTTATGAGCAACGTGTTCATTTATATTTTAATTCCAGGAAAGTTGTTGGCTTTCCTGTTCCAGCCCGTGTAGAACAATGCACCCATCCAGATTTCCTCAAGGGGTTTGCTAGCCCTGTGCTCACAGAGAGCTGAGCAAGAGCCACAGCACCCTCCAGCTCAGGAAATAAACCCCAGTTCCTGCTGCACACCAGGGAATATCCACAGGGACACATGTCCATAAAGCCATGTTGCCTCTATTCTCCTTGAGTAGCCACCTCTGCCCACTGCCAGGAACAGGATATGGCTCCATGTGGCCTGTGAGAGCTGGAACTACCCAAAATGGCAATTTTTCACTCAGTATGTCTTAAGATTTTAGCTGGAGTCCACCAGCCATGTTACTCACTTCCTGCCCTTCCTCCTGGAGGCAGCCACAGGAAAGGAGGAACAATGAACCCTTGGGCACTTCAATGCTCACCTGGCAGGCAACACGGGGCAGTGGGGGCACGTGGCACTGGGACACTCACCCGAGCCCAAGACGGAGCAGGAGCAGTGGTGGGAGAGCCTGGTCTGAGGGGATGTTCACGATGATGCTCTTCAGACTTCCTAAGATGGATTTGAATTCCCAGGCATCCTCATATCTGCTTGTTCCAGTGCAACAAAAGCTGTGGTTGAACTGCTGCAATGTTCACAGTCTCCCAGAGAGAATCTGGCATATTTTTAAGCTGTTATCTGTCCTGCTTCTGCCCAGGTTTGTTGGCACCACTGCACAGAAAGGCTCTTCCCCAGGGACATCTCCCATCCCATGACTCCCCGTGGGCACAAAGCAGACCTCTGCCATTCCCATTGGCTCCAGCCAGTGAGAAAAGCAGAGGGATTGAATTCAATTGCAGGAAAAAAAAAAAGATAAAAATGCTTCCACTAGAGTAATACATCCTAAACTTTGTGCACAATTAGGTCCAGTCTGTGCTGCAGTCTTATTCCATCCAAAGCAGAGCATAAATGGTCTTCCTTTCCTAAATTGCCCACAGATATATTCTGTAATTCCAGGAAGAATTCTCATGTTTTCCAGAATTGTACTGCCTAACCTTTTTTACCTCCTTGCACTGTATCTTTTAAGATGGCTTTTTATTGGCAAAGACCTTTTTGTTATTTTGTGTGAGCTCAGGTCTTGCCAATGTTTCAGTGCAATTGCTACGTCCTGCACATATTTAAAATGATAGGCTTGAGCCATCTTTGACCTGAAGCCAAATGGGTTTTAATACATTTATCTCTTTAAAAGCAATGTTCCCCCTCCTTCTCTACTGCTTCACCAAAATGGAGCAGGCAGGAAATTCTTCATCCAGCTTTCATTCACGAGCTGGTTTGTAGTAGCTGCTGCAGACAACCAGATCCAAATCCTATTGAAAGCAATACAAAAAAAATCCCATTAGCTTAAACGGGCTTGCATCAGGCCCAAATTGCTTTCTGGACCTTTACCTAAGTTTTGGGAATTTCCAAAATATTTGTAAGGTAACACCACTCCTTGGCTGGCTGAAATTTAACCTTTCACATTTGAGGAGATGGTTCTTTAGGCAGCTGGATAAAAAGTACTGGAGACCATTCTGAGGTTCCTAAAAGCTGAATGGAAGGCCTTAATTTTAAACCTGCTTGTTACCAGGTAGGGTTTGGCACGTCCCTGTCCCCCCTTGGAGGAGGATCTGGGGTTTGGCACAGGAGAACCAGTGCTGGGCCCTGGGTGTTCCCAACCCATTGTCCTGCTCCATCTGAACAGGAGGGAGGGAAGAGAAGGCACAAGTGATGGTGATAGGGGTGAGAAACTGCCCTGTTTAATGAAGAAAAACTACTCACTGTGAGAAAAACTACTCACTTCTCACATATGCCAGGTCATAAAGGGACCATGTGTTAGTGCAGAGCCCCAGCAGCACAGGGTGACCACTCTCCCAGAGGACAGGGCCTAAGCAGTGAAAAACAAGAAGAATCCCCTGAATTTGGGGTTTTTCACTAAATCGGGAGAGGTTTAAATGTCATTTTCAGGAATCAGAGGACACCAACAATCTGCTCATAGAATGAAAAGGATGCCAAGGAATGGTTTGCGGAATGGGAAGGAAGAGAAATGTCCTTAAAACCACGGTGTAAGCCCATGGTGCTGTTTGCATCCCCTCACCCCTTCAGACCCTTCTCCTTGCAGGCCCAACTTGCTCGTGCAGGTCCAACTTTCCAGGCTTGCAGAGGCTGGAGCTCCTCACATTTTGATGTTTGGTTCGGATGACAAATTCCCCTTTATTCCCAGGGTGTGTTACTAAATCACTTTGTGCCACACTCAGAGTGAGTTGGCCTTTTCAGACACGCTGTGCTCCAAGGACAGACATTTGTATGGGAGTCTGTGCAGTGCATATGGGCATTTAGTGGGGAGATTAATATTAAAATACTCGGCTATCCAATCAACTTATGAGGTTTTAATGCAATGACTTGAGTCTAGATGTTAGAGTTCACTTAAAGTTCACTGACTATTATGGGACTGATGGTATATAGAATAGCTTAATCTTACCGTGGGAAAACGAAAATCATGTAGGGGAAAATTAGGCAAGACATGGAGGATAAAGTCCCATTCCTATGAGAGATACCAGGGGACATGCCAAAAAAGGCAGGAAAGGAACCATTTACTTCCAGTGCAGTGGGAAGGATGTGCAGCTACCAACATTTACAGGGGCCTTTTGCCACCCTGATCTGTTTTGTAGAGATTTTGCAAAAGCAGGGAGGGGGAAAAGAGCTGCTTTATGTGTCTTTTACAGACACACACACAATGCAGAGGGGAAACCAGAGATTCAAAAGACAGCTCTGTTTTGCAGGGTAAAGATTCTTGCTTCATTTACTGACAGGACCTTTCTGTGCATAAGAGGAGACCTCCCACACCTTAAATTGCTGCACTGAATGGATTTACATTCTGCTTTATCCTCTGCATTCCAGCTCCTGCCCTTAGCCTTGTGATTGTGTGCATGAAACTCTGCTGGCTGCACAACCCAGAGAGCTCAGGTCACCCCCCAGCAAAAAAAAAATACCCAGACCCAAACCCACAGGAAAAAAAGGATCCTGATTTAGACACATGCTTCCCAAGGGCCCCTGCGTCCCTAAAAGAAATTAAACTTGCAGAAGAAAACATTTGAGAGAAAGTTGGAGCTAATGAAAACTGCACAGGGTTCTTTGGCTTCACTCATCTGGAGAAGAAAAGTATAGCTCTAGGCAAGCAGGAGCTTGTTGAGCTTGAAGAAATGTTACCTGCTTAAAGGCAGGTAAAATCTGGCATAAGCTGTTAATCCATCATTCAGGTTTTTACACGCCAAACTCCTGTAAATGTTTTTCTACCACATCCTGTCTCCTCCTTCCCTAGCTGAAAAATAATAATAATTTTGGAAGAGCATGAATTAGGCCTGTCATTCTTTTTTTTTTTTCTTTCCCTTATCCTTGAACTACATGATACACACTCCCTGTCTCTCAGAGGACTTGATCCTGCACTCCTAGTGAGGGAGCAAAACCCACCATGACTTCAACTTTGAGACTCTGCATTTTCATTTAGAAAAAAGCTAAGCCTTCCTCCCTCCCATCACATATTCCTGGCAGTCATCAGGGTGGTGCTTTGGCCAGCTACCAGTGACCCAGACTGAGATTTCCAGCACGAGATCCTGAACGTGTTCACCCAGGCAGAGGCAGGGGGGAAGGGGAAGGGAGAGCGAGGTTGATGTTGGAATGAAAAGTGGGGCAAGGCCAGATTTGAGTAACCTCAGCCTCTGCACAGCCAAGTGTTGAAGAAGCAGTGAGCCCATGCCAAGGCATTATTCTGGATGAACAGCCCCTGACAGCAGGTTTCAGCACGGCCCACAGCACCACGGGTCCCTTGCTGTGCCCGTGCTCACTTGGGCAGCACTGATGCTGTCCAAGATCCCTCGGACCTTCACATCTCCTCTGTGTGTGCAAACAAATCCATCCAGCCTGCTCTGAGCAAGAGGGAAAATTGCTTTGTTTTTTGCTATGAATAATACAGATCCTGTGAAGGATTTAGCACCCTGTGTTTGCATGGAGACGAGTGGGGATGGGCTCCACTGCTCATTGCTTTAAACCTGTGCATTGTTTTGGGGCCAGTCTCACCTTTTAATGATGGTTTCCACGTCGAGACCAGCAGCACAGTGACTCTGCAGACATCCCCATCTGATCTCTCTGGCATTACAGGCTCTGCAGAAGCTGAGTCTTACAGCAGAGGTGCCACACCAAGCCCAGTGGCAGCCCCCTCCTTGCCAAGCTCCCCTCCCTGTGGTTTTCATCCCTCCACAGGTCCTGCAGACGCCCTGCTTCCCAGCCCACCTCTCCAGATGCAGGCAGCAGCTGAAGCACAAAACACCTGGACTTTGCAACACAATTCTGCTGCGAGCCAGACACTAAAAGAAATATGCTGGTCTAACAAAACATCCAAACTCTTCAGAGCACCTGCAGGTTTCTTTACATCGCTCCTTCTCATTCCTTGGTCAGAGTCCTCAAGGAGGGGCTTGCACCCTCTCCAGCTGCACAGGGCTTTCCCACCAACTCACCCCTCCCTCAGCCTCATTTCTCTTTGCTTAAGGTCTTCTCTCCTCTGTAAGACAACTCTGAAGTTAATGTTCATTTCTGCTCCCATCCTAAGAGACGCCACTAATTTTTCCCAGTGTCCAAGGATGTGACCTGATATTTAGTGCCACACTTGCCAGGCAGGCTGGTTTCACTGGGGAACTCCCCAGGAAGCAGCCCTTTAAGTGCTCACATCATTACCCACGTGTAGGACCTTCTGCCACCACGAGAAGATAAAGACTGCAGAGAAAATCCAAGATTCCCTCATGGAACACACAGTTGGCAGAGTGGTGCAATTTACTCAACCCCTGTTTAGATTCTTTGGCTTGTCAAGCTGTGCTTCTTTTCCGTGAATTTCATTTTCCCCAGAAGGAACAAAGTGATGTATAGCACCTTTTAAGTGGCATTTGGCATTTGCCATATCTATGGAAACACGAGCTGCCTCCCTGATTTCCTGTTTACTGTGCCATATCTCTGGGGGACACATAACCTCACAGAGGCCCTGGTCACTCGCAGAATATTTCCCTTTTAAGATTTGCATGCACAGAAGAGATCATTGATATATTCTAACTTTAGGTCCAACTCAGGACCAAGCTCCCTGTGGTGTCAGAGCAGCCTCCAGAGAGCAATTCAGGATACCTAAGCCAGAAGTCCTAAATTAAGCCATGTGAATGCTTCCCAAAGTGCCAAGAACTCCACGCTCGGCATAAGGAGAGATCCCAGCATGAATGAACCAAGAGGAGCCATTGACCTTAAAAAGATCAGGATTTTCATTCACAAATCTAATGATATTTTGTTAAAGTCGGTTCTGGGGTTTTTTTTAAGCTTCAGAGCTTTATGAAGCTGCATGGAATAATTAAGCAAACAAATCTAGTCCCATGCTAAGTTAATTACATGCCTTGTGGTTTCATATATATTTTTCTCCCTTTCATAGTTACTTTTTAATATGTCCCCATATTTCTTTCTGACTTTTCTGTGTTACTCCCTTTAGTCTTCAGGAAACCCATTATTACTCAGGGGAACAAGTAATCAAATAAGTCTCACTGAGTGCAATTAATCTCTCCAGCTTGGAGGCTGGCTGTGAGATGCTGTTCACCTTTACATTTTCCAGTTGCTATGGATCAGCACAGCTCCCCCTAAATTCACTTGCCTGTGTCACTCTGGTCCCTGGGTCATGTAGGACCTTGAGCCAGGAAGAGTTTCCAGTGCTCCTGGGCAACCATGAATTGCCCCCTCACATTTGGGAAGAGAGGGCTTGTTTCAGTGTTTCAGTGACACCCTTAATGAGGCAAAGGATTTATTTCAGGATGGGCGGATTAATGATAGTTCTGTTAAATGTGTGGATTTAAAATGTTAATATTGCAGCAGGGTTATAGCTAAGCTCACTTTTATGCCTCTTGGCAGAGTCATGATTTTGGGGACAGGGCTTTAGGCCTGAGCTCAGAAGACCAAGTCTGGGACCAAAAATGATCATGTGTCCTACAGAAACATGAGAAAGAAGAGATTTAAATCTTCCAGGCTATATACCTTGGCTTCAGTGAAATTCTGACAGTGCCTTGTGGTACTCTTATCAGCAAATTTGAGAAACAGATTGAAATAGACTTATGCAAGATGGGAACACAAAGTGTGAAAAACTGTTCTCAGGAAGACCTATCCACAGCTTACTCTTAGAAGAGAAGTGTAAGGGTTAGGAAATTCTAAAAGCCTGTTACTGATCTTTAAATACATTACATAATAGCTGGTACAATTGACTAGATAACATGCTTATTAAATTTGGAGATGGCATCAAGGTAGGAAGTGTGCAGTGTGCTGGAAATTCATAAAGATCTTATAGATTGGGGCAATGGGCAAGAAAGGATGAAAGTCAATAAGAACAAATAGAATTTTCTCCAATTAATAGGAATAAATGATTGCACAAATGCAGGACGTGCCTGACCATCAGCACACCAGTCCTGCCTGCAAGAGCCTCAGGTTTATAGGGCATCTCAAGTGTCAGGAATGTCCATGTTTTACAACAAATTCAGAAATGTACTGGAGATGTAATGCCCAGGAGTCCTGTCTCTGACACGTACAGCCACACAAAATCATTTCCATCCACATCATGCTGGGAAGGCCTCAGCTGGAAAACTTTATCCTATTTTAGTACTACAATTTAAGAAAGATGTGGGCCATTGGCCAGAGTCCAGAGGACAGCGGGGATGACCAAAGGTCTTGAAAACAAGGACCTCTGGAGTCTGAGGCCTCCTTAGTCTGGAGGAGACAAAGAGTCTTCAAGTATGCAAGAGCTAGAGGGGTGGAAGTCACAAATTCTTGCTCTTTCCCGTCACAGATGGGACCAGAAGAAATGTTCATGAGTGGCAGCAAGGGACATCCTGCTCAGGCATTAGGAAAACTTTCCAGTGGCAAGGAAAACTTTCCAGTGGCAAGGATAACTGGCACTGGAAAAGATTGTCTAGGGAAGCTGTGAAGTTCCTTCTATTAGAGGTTTTTAAATAGCTGGCAGAGCACAGAGGGCAAATAATCCTCCCCTGGAGCAGAGGGATGAAGTAGATGACCCCCTGAGGCCCCTTCCAGCCTGTTTTCTGTGCCTCTATGTAAATAAGACAAGAACCAAATGAGCATGGGAAAATATCCTGTAGTAAAACACTATTGATCCAGTTCACCCAGCTTTAAGGGACAAGTCAGAAATTAATTGATCTTCAAGGAATTTCGAGCAAAAATTGTGCTCTTGCTCTCCTAAAGAGAGCTTTTCCACAGCCGTGTAGTACTTCTAAATTATTCCACTACGCTGTGGAAGCGAGTGGGAGGACAGTGGGAAAACGGAGCTACTCCGTGGTGTGGCTACAGCCTGGCAATTTTAGCATAAAGAGAAGAATCAAATCCTCCCCTGTTTAATTCCACAGAGCAAAACTGGCCCATGCATTTACAGAGGGGACACCCAGGTACGAGGCACTTCCAGATGGCCCTGCCTGAGCCCCAAGCACAGCAGATGTTGGCAGAGGGCAAAATCATCTCCAGGGTGGCTCGTTTCCCTTTCTTGAGGGACCTTGAGACCTCAGCTGAGGCTGCAGGACAGGAAAACCACTGCCCTGAGCTGGCTTTAGACCTGTGGAAGAAGCTGCAGAAAGCCTGGTCTGCTGCTGGAGCAGAGAATAAATTACAATCGGGGTAGTACCTGCTCCTGCTTGTTGGTGCATGTGCTACCAGTATTTGAGCTGTTATTGAGCACCTGACAATTATTAGACAATTATTCAGAAGTGCTTAACCTGGCAGACATTTATGAGGAAGACCAGCAGTAAAACTGGTCAGGCAAACAAGAAACTGAGAGGTTTGCAGGCTGCTGTGTCTGACCAAGAGTAGTTTAGTACCAAGGATGCAACCTTTTTCTATATTTCCCTCTAGTCACATAAAAACTGAACAAAACACAAATATTTCTGATGGCACCTTACCCATCGGGAAGGTTGGGCTTGGAGCCCATTTTGAGTGGAGCTCGTGCTGCTCAACTGGCCATGAAGATAAATATTAAAGTAACAACTGAAAGAAAAAGATCTTCTGGGCTGTTTAGAGATGGCAGCACAGTGACCACTCAATATTTGTGATGTTCTCACCACTCCAGTGGGACTCTGGACAGCTCTTGTTCATGCAAACTCATGCAGTTCACAGAGCTTTCTTGATTTAATGTACATTCTGATAGCCATACAGGAAAGTGTAGCACAAGACAGAAGGGAAGAGAATGATATACAAATGCAGGGACATTCTGAAGCCAAAAAAAAGGGGAATAAGAGAGGGGGAAAAAATTACCTTTCAGAACTACCCACTGCAAAAATGATGCTCGTTATGTAAGAGAAGAGCTTGCTGCATTTCAGGCATTTAATTTTTATTTTGGTTTCTTTCTGCAGGAAATATTTTTAGCCCTCTCTTTCACTTGCAAGAACATCCAGTGGTATTTTAAAAGAATCTCAGCAAGCAGTGTGTCCTTGTTAATATCCACTTTGCAATCAGTTTTGCCTCAGTTTTCTGGGAGTTATTTTTTCTCAGAGATGGCAAATGAAATCTTCTGCCAGACTGAGATTGGATGTGTCAGATGGGGGCAAACAGAGCATTGTGTTGACAAGCCAAATGGATTTATCTGTATTTTAATAAATTTTCAGTTCAGGTCATATCAATACACAAGGAGGGGAAGGGGAATTGTTTCAGGTGCATTTTGCAATTCTCAACCATGGACCTTCATTCATGTTTTGATGCTGTTCTTCCTTATCCTGCTGCTGAGGGTACACGGAGACAATGACACGCCACAGTTTTCCACTCAGGGTGTTCCCTGCACGTGCACCAGGCATCACCAGAAAATCAGAGAACTGCAGCCTGGGCTGGGTGAGAGCACCTCTGAAATCTGAACCTGATGTATTTTTATGCACCTTACAAGTCTCTGCCAGTCCACAGTGGGGTTTTTTACATCTTCTGGAGCTCAGGGCTCTGGGAAGCACTCGGGGGGCAATTTTGAGCTCAAAGGTCTGTGTGAGTGCCCATGGTCACGGGCAAAGCTGCAGGTAAAAACCAGAGCTCTGTGCTGTTGTCCCATCAATCAGTGCCCGTGGAAAGCACTGCTGGGATAATGCAATCCCTGTCTGAAGCTCATTCACTCACTCAAAACCTGAGAGGGCTGGATGTGCTAACCCAAACCTTTCCACAACCCATTTACATCCCTGCACCGGGCCAAGTGTCCATTCCAGACCTGATAAATGGTGCTGATAGATCAGGTTTCCTTTCAGAACAGGCAAGTTAAATAGCATCAAGCTATTGTAATTGTTATAAGAAGGTTGCTCTGTTTTGGAAAGACAGTAAAACATTTGCAGCATTTTAGGCAGGGCTCATCCCTCTGAGTTTTGCCACATTGAACGGGGATAAATAATTTAAACAAACATTTTGAACAGTTTTGCAAAATGCATTTAATGAATTATTCAATGAGCTCTATTTGATCCTCTTCAGACACAATAGTGCTGTCAACAGCAATGCAGAACTTTCTAAGTAGGTCTTAAATATTCATTTTTCCCCATTTGAGAAATAATGTGTACTCTGTCCTATCACCCGTGTTAGCATGTCTTAGAGAGAAATAGTTTCACAAGTTGTCATCTCTCCCTGTATTTGTGTTAAACTTTAAATTTAAGATTAGATTATCTTTTACATATATTTTTTCTAAAGATAAGCGTAGGGAAATGTTTGCTGTGCCAGTTAAAACCATGTCTACAATGTAAAAGTGAGTGCATCTCTGGATTCGAATAGTTACATAAAAACACAAGAGAAACAATGGAGAAGGAATGGCATTCCTGGAATGCAGTCCAGATGTATATGTGCTGGGTAAGGCCAGATAAAGTTTTAGAATAAACTCTGCAGTAATAATCGCTTAAGACAAAAGGTCTCTAAAGCTCTAATTGCTGATGAAATCCTTGGGTCTTTAGGGGAGATGTCTGAAATTTAGATCAAGAATGAGTGCTGTGTGATTTTGCTGACAGATAGTGAAAAGAATTGTGCCTATTGAAAGGGGAAGCATGAAAATGAATATCCCCCCAAATTTTGCGTTAGGGGTGAGAAGCTGCTGGAAAGGAAGCAAAATTCCCACTGGGTTCCCTGGGGATCAGGATTGCTCCAGATTTACACTTGATATCTGTCTGATGGGGGCAGCTGGATGCAGAATCCTGGAGAAAGAAGAGATAAAAGGCACAAAGTGGAACAAAATTGTAGCACTAGGTTCTTTTTTTTCTTTTACCATCCTTTTACCAATCCTTTTTCCTTTACCTATGCAATAAAGCTCAAAGCCAAGGCAGTTTCCCCTCTCAATCCATTGCTGGCAGGGGGAAGGCAGAAGAAGAGGGAGAACATCCCATGTGCCAGCTCTGGTTCTGTGGTTCCTGGGCTGGTTTTATGCTGGATCTGTCTTTTTCTGACTCCGCAGCAGCACAGCAGCTCCTTTGGGATGGAACAACTTGGGAACCAACCCAGCACCACCGACTGAGGCAGTGGCTTGTAGGACTGAGGGGCCTGTCCCTTGAAAGCCAGAAAGTGCCCCTGCCCAGCCAACAGCCCCAGGCTGTCCATGTTTGGGAGCCTGAAAGGCTTCCAGTTCTGTTGCCATAAAATAATGCTGTTCTACAGCGTGGTGAATTCAGGTAAAATCAGCCCCGACACCTCTCCACGCCGCCGGAAACAAGTGACATTCCTTCAGCATGGTACGGCTGGCCCTGACTGCACCATATCCCATTTTCAGTATTTCCTTCCCCTGTAACATCCCATGAATATCAGATGGAGAGATCTGCTGGATATTTGGCTCCTACCTGCTGCTCGAAAGCCAGAAAGGAACTGGAGCAGGCAAGAGAAATCTGACTCAGAGCCTTGTAAGGAGAACGCTTCCTTATAGGAACAGCAACACTCTTCCATATCCTTAAAGAGATACTGTAGTAACTGGAGATCTTTGGAGAGAAAGAGTGTATTGTATAAATTCATATAGAAAAATGAATTTTTACATCTAAAAATGGGCACATTGGATGTTGTAGGAAAGACAAACTTACTCATGACAGGGCCCATATGCACTTTTTCAACTCATATTTTCCTAACTTGAAAGTTTCTGACACCTGTTAGCCTTTCTTTCTTTCTTTACAAGTATCTCCTCTTCCAAATACAACTGAGTTTAAAAAAAAAAAAGAAGGAAAACATCGCAGCTTTTACCAAAAACTCTCAAGTCTGTGTGTGCTGTGTTTTTCTTTTAAGACGAGGTGAAACTTTAAAGCTTCTGAAAGGAAGTTAGTTTAACCTCAGCATCAAAAAGCTTTGTTTGCACGTTAATGTACTGGTGTTATTTGAATTGCAAGAGCACTACAGCTCCTGCAGTCTAATGGCTCAAAAGAGCCTGAGGATGCCAGACTCCTGAGGGCCTCTGCTCTCCATCCCAGCTGCTTTGTTCTGAAGTCACCCAAGACTGCTATAGAGCCACAAAGGACCCCAAATCTCCCACATCACCTTTGTCTTGCTACCAGATGAAATATTATGCCTGGTGGTGTAACGCTTGCTGGATTTAACTAATGCATGACTCTGCAGCAGCCAGAGAAACTGAAGATATCTCCCTCCCCATGCAGCAATTTTCCTGACGAGGTAAACAGCTGCTCTTTTTTTATTCTTGCATTTTACTGGAATTCGGATTAATAGCATCCAGGCCGTGTAAAGACCATAGTCTGCACAAATTGTTTGTGGTTTGTTTGCTTTTTAATCGGTGTTTTCGGGCAGCAAGTGGGCAAAGCAACAGTGTTTACTTCCAATGCGTGTTAACTCTGAATTTAAGTTCATGTGTCTGTAAGGTAAAGGCTGGAATGTTTTTCCAGAGTTTCCACATTAACAATCTCATTGTAAGACTCATAGGGGTGATTATATATTAATTTTCAACCCAGCCCTTTGGTAATGAATGCAAAGTAGACTGGTGCAGATGTAGCACTGATTTCTTCGTGCTTCAACAGTTTGCTAGTTAATCCAGAGAGGGTTTTTTGCCCCCAGAAGTAATGATGTTTCTTGCTACTTTTGCACATTTCTCTTTACTGTACATGGTTCTCCATTCTTCATCCTCACAGAAATGTGTCAGACAAGCCTTTGCTGATGGGAGACACTGGCTGCATTGTGGATGTGATGTGCTAATCGAGTTTTTGTGCATGAATGAGCACATGTAGGAGCTACACCTTACATTAAGTGTCCCCTTCACATTTTCACTGGAATGCTCTGCAGCAGCTCCTTTTCCCTGCCCAAAGACAAAATGTCTAACTCAACAATTTACTCCTAACAGGCATGCTTGACATCCCCCTGCACTTAACCCCGAATCACAGGAACCACAGTCCAAGGTAAGAGGGCAATTCAGTCCTGGTCCTCAACAAGCCTTAATAGTTCCTTTTTGCAGCAGCACTGCCAAATGTGGTCAGATACATTCCTGGACGGCGGCTTAGAAGTGCAGTTGGCTGCCTGCAAAGCACTGCCTTGGCATCACCGAGCCTTTGGAATTTTTCAAATGCTGCAGGAAGGACTCAGGGGACAAATAATAATAAAAAATAAAATTAAATTTTAAAAAAAAAGGATAAAAAAAAGAAGAAGGAAGAAGAAAAGAAGAAGAAGAAGAAGAAGAAGAAGAAGAAGAAGAAGAAGAAGAAGAAGAAGAAGAAGAAGAAGAAGAAGAAGAAGGAGAAGGAGAAGAAGAAGGAGGAGGAGAGGAAGAGGAAGAAGATGGAGAGAGGAAGAAAGCCAAAAGAGAAAGCTAAAATATGTCTCCGGTACAAATTTCAGGACCATCTGGGTGAATCCTGTTGAAGAGGGTGGATAGTGAGATGTTGGCGAGCTCTCACCCGTGTACCTTGCCCAAGGAAGAATCCAGAGCTTTGGCCCTGTTAGATTATATTTCCAAGAAATATTTTAAAGCAAGCATGAAACCAGAAATGTCAGGAAATGTAACATCTGGTGCAGGACTAGGGAGTACTTTAAAGAAATGGAATGTCAAAATAAATGGCTTTGTATCTCTATCTTCCTTAAGCATGAACTACTGAAAAGCTCTGTCTTATTAGCTCACACTGCACAAGTTACAGCTCGGTAAATTTATAGGTCTGCTGCCTTTTCTGTCTTTATGCACTATCAGTCCAACTCCAGCTGATTCTGGACTGATATTAGATACAACCCTGCTTTCCATCTGTGCTGATAAAACGAGAGAAAATGCAATGATTTCTACAATCTTGTAAATCCATTTCACTTGCTGTTTGTCAAGAGGTGGCAAGGGCAATGACAGAGGCAAAATCCCCAAGGTCACTCTGTCACACACTGTGCCTCCTTCTTTTGAAGGGCTTCTCTTGCTCTCTCCTGAACGAGTTTCCATGTGGAAAAAGAAAGACAGTGAAAAGAAAATGGAAAAGGGAGCACAGACATATCCAATATTGCAAAAGAAAATAACAAACCATGTCAGACTGCTTTGTGCTCCCTTCTGTAAGAGCATGCATGTTCAAACAGGCTCTGCAGAGGTATTTGCCTTGCTCGCTCTGAACAATGGGGAAGGAGCTCCTGTGTGCGAGGGGAAGCTTCACTCGGATTGGGATCACAGACTTCTCTTTTAAGCCAGGAGGAATTCTGAGGGGGTTAAGACCTGCAGGAATTGTGAGAGATCCTACCTAATGCTTACATCAAACTCTGTCTCCTAAGGAGAACTACTGTGTAAGACCTGCATCCACTAGAGCACATGCCCTGTTACACTTCTATATGGAAGTTATTATAACCTTTCTGCAAAGCAGATTGCTTTCCAGGTATCCCAAACTCCATGGAAATTGGATAATCCAGGATACTGAAATGCAGTTATCCAAACCTCTACTGATACAGACTGCCATCTATTTAAAAGTCTGCTTTGTATTCCATGAGATTTGTTTTCAGTTCCCGGTGACAACAAACTTTCTTGTGAAGTCTATCTGGGTCAAGCTTTCAATCTGTTTTTATGGAAAAAATTTACTTGGGAAGGCTGAGATGTGATGAATGTGAGCTTAAGTATCTGTCAGTAAAAGCCAGTTCATTCTTCAGTATCAATATGGATTCAGTTTTGCTTGCAAGTTGTACTAAAAGCTGAAACATACTGACTCTCCAAGTTATACACACAGGGGGAAAAAAGCAAGTTTGCAGAAACCTGGCACTAAAGCACTTAAATCTTCAGAGTTTGTGGAGTCAGAGAGGCAAAGCCAGAGCTGGAGTTCTATAATCTCTGAAGCAAATCAATACAAAAGATAAGCACATGAGACGTGCACAGATTAATGAGAAAGTGAAATGGAGGTGCCCAGGTCTTCCTCTTTGAAAACCAGCCTGGATAATACAATGGATTTCGATCCCTTCCTTGGTCACATGCTCTGCTAGAGCAGATGCCTGCAGGGCCAGGAATGCAGTCAATAAATAGGTTGGAAAGTGTGAACTTCTACTGTAACAGCCTGCGGGGCTTGCTGGCCAATGCTGAGTAAGCAAAAGGCTGCAGACAACATGTTTTGCTGCCTTGCTCCCCAGAAGGGAGGGCTGTGGCAGCAGCACCTCTCCTGCCTGCCGGGGCTCTGCGGTGTCTGCTCGCTCCCAGCCCTGGAGGAGGCACACACACCTCCCAACCCGGCCCCACAGAACAGGGAGATCAGCAGGATCTGGAGAAATCATCTCTGCTTGGTGTTCTCTGCGTGTAGACACGAAAGGTTTTAACAGGATAAGGACAATAACGAGGGTAAGAGGACAGCTCACTCCGTGCGTGGCTGAAGAGCATCCCAGAGAAACCCGAGGTGATCCACGTGCAGGCAGATAAAGTGCAGCTGCAAACTCTGCAGACGCCACCACAGATGGAGGTTAGCAACCTACGGGTGTCTCTTCCAGTTCTGCAAGAGAAGAAGAAGGAAAAAACCTGTAAATTGGAGGAATCACAGCGAAAAAGGAGAAAATAAACACCGAGGATGGAAGGATAATTATAAAAGTACGTTGCATGCGTTCACAGCAGTGAAGCTTTCTCATCTGTTAAAGAACACAAAGTAAATGTTCACTTTAGAAAACCACCTGGGAAATGCCAACAAAGGCTGATATAACACCATGTCCTTCCTTTATTTGCAGGAGCATAAAGACCTTTTTATCAGGCATTCTCATCGTGCTTAGCATTTAATAGGACAGTGTGCTGGGATATCCACTCTGCTATTTACTATTTAATTAATTTGACAGAAGTCCAAAAATACTGAAGGCAAAACAGTGTATCAATATTTACTGTACTGATTCACTGGAATTAAAATACTGTAAAAACATAACTGTGCACAGACACCGTTTGTCTTGGCCAATAAAATATTTTGAAGGTTCGTGTTCAAAACACAGGTTTGGAGTAAAATTATCACTGAAAAGTATTGATCAGGCTGTTATGTCCCTAGCTTTGTCTGATACCACAAAATATTTTGAACTTCATTAGCTATGGGATCTTAATGACCAAGCAAATGTTACAAAAACAAAGGGTTACATTGATAGCTAAATAAATATTGCCATTAACACACTTGAATCTGGAGCCTCTGTTGACCAGAGCTGGACATAGAAATATGAAGTGAAAGGTGGAAAAGCAACACTGGTTTTTAATATAGCAGAATCTTACCAAATTGTTTCTGTGCCATCCCTTCTTTTCTCTAAACATGTAGAAAATACAAGACCTGGGGAGTGAAAAATCACATCAGGGTCCTGCAAAAGCCAAGTGTTGCATCCAAATGATAGGGGAGGATGCAGAGAATTTGAACAAACTGTGCTGAGAATCTCCATACTAAAGACTTTTGCTTGAAAGCCACTGAAAAACTCGTCCTTTAATCCAGGTTTTTGTCAAGAGTACTACAGTCTGGGTTTCATTCTCAAGCAAGTATCACTCATTAACTGCATAACAGGAGTTCTTTGTGGACAACCTGTCCCCAAACTGAAGTGCCACAGTCTCAAAAAACCTGAAATTGAATGCAGTGTAATAATGCAAAACAGTGTAGCTCCATTAACAGCTCGGGGGAAACAGTGAAATCCAACAGAAAATGGTTGGGTTACGAGTGACCCTTGCAGAAAAGATTCTTGGAAGAATCCAGCAAAAAAAAGTCCTTAGCTAAAGTTCCAGGAACAAAAATGGCCACAACCTTTCTCTAGCTTGGTGTGAGTCCATCCAGTCAGCACTGTCTCACTGAGGGCGTGGTGACTCCATCTGCACAGCACATCACTGCTGCCTCTCTTTGCCATGTGCAAAGGGACGTGAACAGCCCCAGTGCTTGAGCAGAGGAGCCTCCAGCACGGTGGGAAGGAGTCCTTAGCCAGGATGGCCAAAGCTCAGGGGGGCTTGCGAGAAACACCAACACCTCAAGCTGGTGAGTGCTGGAAGAAAATTCCACGAGCTTGAGAAGGAAATGTGTGAAGAAATGAGTTGACCAGCACAGTGTATAATCACTAATCCACCTTTCTCAAGAAGGCAGGTATCAGGAGTGCATCTCAGACCTGTGGGGTTTAAAAAAAAAAAAAGGGAAAAAAAAGATAAGGAAGAGATACGGTATTTTTTTAAAAAAGAGATACCAAGGTTTCTGATCACCCACAGCAGGGGTGAGCCATCAGACATCAGTCCACACTTCTGTGATGGCCTGATTTCGCCTGTCAGTCCCTGCCTTTGTGGCGAGTGCGTGTCAGTGTTTTTCTTGGTTCAAGTCTGCCAATTTGGGCAGTTGAGTAGGATCCAAATCAGGTCAAGGGAGCTTCAGTTCCCCACTGCCCTGGCTGGAAACCAGGATCTGCAGACAGGCAGCTGCGGAGCGCAGGGGTGTGCGCTTGTTTAGCACATTCCTGAGGGGCACTGACTATCTGCAGCCATTTCCAAGTGGTTCTCCTCAAGTCCAGCCAGGAATGTGCTGATGGGCTGTACAGGTGGGCCCAACCTGGCTGAGAGGATGCAGGACACTCAGGGCACTGCAGGGAATGGAACGTGACCCTCCAGCCCCCTGGAGAGCTGGAGGGAGGAAAGTCTGCGACGGGAAGCATTGCAGAGCAGTGTTACCCCTGAAAATAATTAGCCATTAGCTGCTAAATTAATCACTAAATTGCACAGCTCCCTTGTACTTTGTGTCAGGAATAAACCTGGTGCATTCACATGAAATGAGAGGAGGTGACAGAGGAAGAGAGGGATGCAGGGGTGCCACGGAGAAGCCAGCACTCACACCAGCTGGGGAGGTTGTGCTCTTATTCCTCCAGAGCCTCTGGCCTGGGCTGCAGCAAACAGTGTTTGGCTCTCGTGCCAGATCACTGAGCCTGAAGGACGAAATAGGCTGGTTGAGAAACTGCTTTTCAGAGAAGAGCCAACATCCTCCAGTATGAAGCACTTGGAAAAACTTTGCATGAATTAGCAAGTAAATGTGAAGCTGGAACAAGTAAAGAGGGACAAAACTTGTCAGTTTGTCATTTATGCAATAATCCTGTCAAACATGAAATTTCCTGCATAGGTGAATTTTGGCTTTGTTTTTAGAAGAGAGAAAGGAAGAGGGATATTTTACCTTTTTTTCTTGTGTTACATTTGTATTTTTTTTCAGACTGGAGAATCAACCCTATTATTTCTGATCATTTTTCACATTTAGAATGTCACGTGGCAATTTTAGCATCCTCTGTGAGTGTGACACTGATGTGCAGCATCTGAACATCCCCATTTGTTTCACTAACAGGACAACAGATAAATTCAATATTTGTTACATATTCAGAGCATCCTGCAATGCCAGTTTCAATTCTTCATGAATTTAAAACCTATCTGGAATACAAATCAAATAATAATCCTATCTTTTATGAAACAGTCCACATTTTTTGCTATCAATCTCCAGCCTGTTCTAGTTCTGGGTCTTGTACAAAATACTTCATTCCAAAAAGTCCATTAGAGTCTCGAGACCTTGTGTTATGGAAAGATAAAGAACTGCTCAAATTACCAATTTGCTCTAAAAAGGCTTGTCCATTTTCTGATTCCTTGAGAAGGGAAAACTAAATTCACCTCAATTTCATATGTTACTACAAGAAACACTGAAAAAAGTGCCCCAGATTGGTCTAGGTGCCAGTCATCTTATAGCCCTACGAGCAAAACGGAAATAGTTAAAAGCATAAGTTACTGCAATTATGGTGACGGAGTGGGGACCCAAACCAAGAACTGGACCACTACAGAGCATAAGAAATGGCACCTTGACTGTCACCCAAAAAACCATCTTTGTCTGAGGGTTAGTGGTGTCACTGGCAGGGCTCAGAAATGAGTCCAAGTTTCCAGATTTAAAACTGACACAGGAAAGCACATATTTTCTGATCTGTGAAGTCAGACGGAGGAGCTGTTATCTGAAATACTGCACAGCACCTGAATAACCTGCCAGACTTAACACATCCTGCCTCAGGAGTCCAGGTGGGAAACTTTACTATAAGAATCCAAACAAAATGCAAAAATACCTGCTAACAGTTCACCTCGTGCGTCATCAACACCCCCCAGATAAAGCTGTTGAACTGCACCAATCTCCACCAGTGTAACTGCTATGTCAACTGGGAAAATCTGAAAGGACAGGTTTAGAGAAATAGGACGTCCATCACCTGTCCTAATTAGGACTAGATCAAAAGGTGGAGTGATTTTTCTTCATTAAAAAAAAAGCAAGGAGGTGGAGTGGGTCGTTGGATGCAGTTATGGAAGAAATCCTGGATGCAATGCATGAAGACCATCCTGTGCAGGAGGAGTAACTGGCCTCCAGGCACTGATCAGGGTAGATAAGCAAGCAATTTGTGGAGAAAAACACATCCCATCTCCCCAGGAGGATGTCGTTCCAAGATCAGAAGGATCCAAGTTCTCTCTTCTTCAGACACTCTAAAGCTTTTCTGGCAGATTCTCCCTCCCGTCAGCTGTGCCAGGTTCAACCACTTATCACAAGCTGCAGGGGAAAGTTTCCCCACATTTATATCTGGCACGAGAATTTTCAGCTCAAAATGATGGAGCTGTTACAGGGGTAGTGCTTATGAGAGCAACATCCTCCCAGATGGCCTCGTAAAACAGGGAGAGGATGAACTTGTCTCACCGACTCGGAATTGCCAAGTCGGCAGAGCTGAAGATCAAGCTCTGAAAAGAAAAGGTCACGTCGCAGCGCAGAAGTGCTGCCCTCCCCAGCACAACAGGCAGCCCTAATCCTGCCTCCCCCAAACCAACAAGGGTTTTTCCACTGACCTGAACAGCAGCAAGACCAAAATTTGATGACATCATCTAAAGCCAGGCGAGATAATAGGAAACATTCTAATCATTGGGATGGGCTTTACACCAGTGCCTAAATGACTAAGATGTGGATCTGTGACTGGAGAGAATAAATCATGAAAGGGATAAGAGCAGAGAGTTGCTGGTAGATGATTTGACACTAGTTTAATGTTATGATTTCTGAGGTGTGCAAGCAGTGATGTCTTCTGCAAAAGTTTTGAAAGCAGTCAACGCTGGGGTGAAGTTTTGTCTTGCACAGATGCCTCTTTTCAAAGATTTATGGATGACAAAGCCAGCTCAAAACTGCCAGCAGCAGAGCCTGATACTGAACCACACAAGTTTCCTGGCAGGACAAGTGCTGATGGCCTGTCTTGCAGCAGAGGGACAGAGCTGAGCTCCTGTCAGAGTGCTGGCCATGGCAAACTGGCACATATCCTTTTTGGGGGCAGCTGGAAAGGATGGGTAATGCACAATGTGAGCGCTGCTCTCCAGCCAGATCCCATTCAGTCAAATCAGGTACCTCTTGTGAGAGGCCAGTGCTGAACAGCTCTTTGTGCTATGCAGTTGTAGAAATAATTGCTGTTTAGAGACAAGGCTGTGGGAGTTTTTAGCAAAATAAAATAAAAGGAAAAACAAACATCCAGGCAGCGCCCCCTTCTAGGGAAGCAAGGAGAGAGGAGTTGCTTCCCTTCCCCACTGAAAAGTGTGATCCACTGGTATGCGATAAGGGCTCAGCTCCCACACAGTCAGAAATTGCCAGCTGGATATCAAATCCAGATAAATCCAATGGAAAAATAAGAATCTTCTTTTAACCAGTGCTGGTTAACGGTTAGAACATCTTGGTTTGGGCTCAGTATGTACCCGTAGAATTGTAATACATATTCCTCTGACAACCTGCTAATATCCAAGTTGGGAAGGGTCAAGGATAAAGTTTAAAAAAAAAAAAAATCATTTATGGTAGTCACAGATTCAGAGGAATGTCTTTTCAGAAATGAAGCTCCAGGCAGGGCTGGATTTTTCCTTCAGCTGTTTCCCGCCGTCCTTGTGGCAAAATGCTTAATCCACTAAACCCAGCCTAATTTTCTTTTGGGAAAAGACACCCTGAAATCATAAGCCATACCCTTGTGGCTGACATTTCATATTGTGGTGGGGTGTTTCAAACCACAAGGATGACAAGGCCAGTGTCACTACATTCACACATTTCCTACTCACAGCCTCTGATGAAAGCCTTGTAGCTTGACTTTGTGGTTTCTGTTTTGGTGAGTTTATTTGGAACACCTTAACAAATAGGGCATTCATTGAAATATTCTATATCAGCCACCAGCTACTTCAAAACTGAAGATGCCTGCTGCAAAGGCAGGGTTATCTCAGCTGCACTTCACACACAGGAGTTACAGCCTGTACTCACACGGGAACCTCCCTACACTGAGGCAGATGCAACATGACTAATAGGCTCGTCATGAGTAATAAGTTCACCCCAGTTACAGCACATCAGTCAAATCAAGTATTGCTTTTCACCAGACATGACACACCATGACGTGTAAGGCTGGGAATTTTGAAAGATAACGTTAGTGATAGACGACACCCTGATGCAACAGCTCAAAATGCAATTTTGACTCTCTCCAGGGTAACCTCATGGAATTTCTGCTGGGAAGCCTTGGGCCAGGATCTCTGCGGAGCCTCCTGTGTAAGCATCAGGTGTTCATAAGGATGTTGATCTGCAGTGTCCGTGTCGTCTTGTTACACGGGGGATGTTTTCAGAAGGTCAGCCAGACAGGTTGGTTCCCAAGATTATTGGGATTAAGGTCTGAGATGGAATCATGCCTCAGGTAAAATGCCTGCAAAGATGAAACCTTTGAATAGCTTTTAACTAGGATTAAGAGGTGAATAAAACAGGAAAGAGCAAAAGTAAGCAGTGAGTAAGAGGGTCGGCCAATGTGGCTCTGGAGCAGGAGGTTCCTCGGTGGCTGTCCCAGCAAGGCAGGCCAGTGAGCACTGGGAACTGAGGGTCCACCTCTCATTTCATGAGAAATGAGTGCACCTGACTGAACTTTACAGCAATAGTTCAATTACTGCCATAAAAAGGGGTGTTGGAAGAAATAGGGGGGGTTAAAAACTAGAATCAGATGTCTGGTAATTTTCTACCATCTCCATGATCCCATTCTACCACTTCTTTCACCTTCCACCCCAAAATCTGTCCTTCCAGGTAGAGAAATACCACCTTTCCTTTCATCTTCACAGCCCCAGCAGTGGGAATTTTGGTCTCATCCTTGAGTTCCAACACACAGAGCCCTGCAAATGAGCTGTAGAGTGAGAAGCTGAAGCTTTATCACAAGAGCATCAGTGTCTCCTAGACAGCTTCAAAACTCCTGAGTTTTATGTGGAAACCTCAACTCTTTGGCATTTGCAGACTCTAAACCCCAAAGAGGAGCATTTGGACTGGCACTGGTAGGCAGTCACTGGTTTGCTGCTAATTACAACCTCGAGCTGTCTGTGAAGATCACTCCAGTTTGTGGTATTCACGAAATGTGCAGAGTGAGAAATATGCAGGCTGAAGGGAACATTTTCTTCTGACCTTTACAATTTTATAATGGTGATGTGGTGGTCACAGAGATGGTCAATTTGTTTTGGGGAACCTTTCTTCATTTTTACTGCTGCTTGATGCTGTAAGGCTAACTGGTGTAGAAGTTAATGGCAAAAAACTCTCCTAAGCTGCAGTTAAGTGTGACATAATGAGGACATCAATTAACTTAGGGCAAGCGTTTATGATTAACTATGAAAATCAGTAGCATTCAGTGGTGCATAACGGCAGAGGGAAGACAGTCTTCCAGACCATTATTCCACTACAAGGTCATAATGTCACAGCAATTTCTTAAGTGTTCTGACTGAGAAAGTATAAATTTTCAGTAGAGCTTTTATTTTGGGTGTTACTGCACTCATAATGTCAGAAAAGGCAATTAACTTTTCATATAACTCTAGAGATGGGACTCTGCCTTCTCAGCCTTTATTGAAGCAGCAGATATAGACCACGACTGCCAGCTGACATTATTGCCTAGTCTGGAGGTAAATATGCACTCTATTCTGATATTTACCAAGAGGAGTGGAAAAATTATCTAGGGATTCACGTATTTTTAAACCATCTCACAATCTCAGAAAGGGAGTCAGGGAGAAATCTTGATAGGAAGAAGAGATTTATGGGTGTTTCAGCCTGGCTAAGAATGTGCAAGGTGATGAGGGAGCAGAAAAGGCGATTCTGTGGAGAGAGGTTTTCCTTCAGAGAGACCTCGCAGGCACAAAGCAGAGAAAAGCCAGGCTGGCTGTGGGGTCTGGCCTCACCTGGCCAAGAGGTCAAGCCACAGCTGGGAGAGGCTGGAAGACCTTCAGTGTCCAGCCCAGTCTGTGCTCTGGGTGAGTAATGGTGAGAAAGACAGTGTCGAGCTGGAGGGGGTTCAGCAGAGAGCAGCAAAAGTATTGCAGGGTGAGAGGAATTGAATTATAGGGGGAGATTGGAGCACAAATGAAATATTGCTCTGGACCAGGCCTGTGCCTAGAGCAAAGCCTTGCACACGTAGGTTGGATTGATTTATATTAGCGAATGTTTAACTTCTGATGTCCTCATTCACTTTGCACAGAACATTTTGGTCCTGGGATGATTATAATGAAATCAGAGGGAAGGTTTTGCCTCTTACCGGAACAGGTTCTTCATGGACCAGCAGGAGGAAGTCAGTTTGTTCCTTGTAGTACAAAAAAATCTGTATCCAGTAGCAGAGATTTCAGAGAAATTAAGAGGCAAAAAATCATACAAAATGTCAGTTAAGGTCTCAAACACTGGGATTTAATTAAGGCCTAAAATCAAGGAATGTTGTTTGTCTACCAGAGGGTTCACTGGCCTGCAGGAGACCTGGTCATGCCAAATTCTGAGCAATGTATCTCAGTTACACCTAATTTGTGTAATATAAGTGTCAACCCAGCAGCAGAAAAACAGCTAAATGGCTTGATAATGATAAAAGCAAGAAAAATAGAATAGAAAAGAATATCAAGGAGAGAGGGAAAGTGAGGTCTGCAGCCCTCACAGGTACAGATATTCATAGTTGCCCCCTCCACCCCTGAGCAGACAAGGTGCTGTGGGGCTAACAGGTCACTGGACTGAGTATAACAATAGCTTTTATATTACAACTATATAATAATTATATATTATAATATGTTATATCTTATAACAATAGCTTATCTCTGTAACCCACTGCTGAGCTCCTGCTCAAACACTGCTCACACAGTTCCTAATGACCATCTCAGAGCTCATTTCTAAACCAGATCATTTCATAAATGGAAGTGTACCACAACATGCAATTGCAGGTGTTCTGAAAAAAAAATCCACCATGAAGGAAACAAGTGTAGCTCAACATCTAAATAGCCCAGACAAGCAGTAACAGCCAGAAAAATGCATAAAATTCCACTTGCAGCAGCTGCCAAAAAAATAAAATAAATAAAAGCAGGCTTACTTCACGCATTAAATCCATCAGCCCCAAGGAGACCCATTAAAAAACCTGCTCTCAACACCCCAAGGGTCCCACTCCCCAGGATGCTATGCACTGTGGCCAGAACTGCCCTACCCAGAGAACATGCAGAGGTGTCTCCTCTTCCTCTTTCTGTGGGAACTGAGCCTCTTCACCACGATTTTTTCTCTTTTCTCTCCCTGTACTCTGGCCAAACGTCCTGCAGGCTGCATCTTCTCCACACACTTCATCAGAGGGGGAGGTGGCCGTGGCTGTGCCACCCCTCCCTCTGCGCTCACATCCAGACCCCGCGAGCTGGGAGCTGGAGCTGGAGGTGTCAGACCTGGCGGGGAGCAGGGCTGGCAGCCTGCTCTGCTCCTCTTGGCTCGCAGGAGAGAAAAGCTCCGTGGGTTTGGAGCCCTTTTACAGGAATCCTACGGGCTGCAGCCCCCTGGGAGACAGGAGCGTTGGAAGTTCCTGGGAAATGAGACCCGTGAGTGGGATGGGTGTAGGACTTGCTGTGAACATAATTTTCCACAGTTCTGGGACATTTCGGGGTAGGATAACCTTTAATGAGCTGATGCTGACACAGGAGGTGCCAGACACGCTTGCACCCAGGCAAAGTCACCATCCTTCACTATCCCAGGACAATGTCGTGTGGGACAGCTCCAGCCCGAGGTAACACCACTGCCAAGTGAACTTCCTCCAGCCTGTGCCATGTAGAGGTCTCCAGTGCCTGGAGAATACCTTCTCTTCGTACACACAAACTCCTGTGCTCATCCAAACAGGCGCTGCAGGACACGGGAAAATGATTATGAGCCTGACTCTTGATGTTTTCATTACGTTCTGTATAAGAGTGGTGGGTTCCTGGTTGCTATCATATTTTCATTAGGTACCTAGAGATACACACATAAATCAAAGCAATGTTTCCCATGGTACAGGCAAATCAAACCAGCAATTATTTTCCCATTTCATTTTAAACCACGGAACTCTTGTTTTATCTCCAGATAATGATGGATGTGGTTCTGACACCAGAGGTCCACACGCTCCTGCTCTGTTTCTTCACCACGGAGCACAAATAAGTTGCTTGTTAATATATGAACTGTCATGTAAGAAGCCACAATTATGCATGATTCACCCCTACGAGCTATGTAAATCTGTGGTGTGTGTATATGATAACAAATGAGTGTTACTTGATGGGAAAACACAGGTGCCAAGAACCAGGACTCTCTGTACTGCAGATGTCAGATATGGTATTGGTGTTAACACCTCCACTAACCCTCACCTTCAGGTAGACTCATTTCCAAAGGCTTATCAAAGCATCCTCTATCACTCCAGCCTGTCAAAGCACTGGCAGAGAGCCAGACCAGTTCCCAACCACGCAGCATTGTTCAGTGGGGAGTTAGGAGAGCAGAGGCAGCACGTGCCTCCTTCCAGAGACCAAAAATTACACCACTCCAGCCTCGCTGCTCTCACTGTTACATGGTCAAAATTTGGCCCCACAGCTGTTCTTGCCACAGCATTAAATGGTGATGACAAGCCATAAAGGACTTGCACCACGTACCCGTGGAGCAGCAGGTTCATGAGCCTCGTTGGGGACAGCCAGGGGCAGGGAAGGTTGGAAACAGAGCCCATAAGGAGATCTCCAACCCAGCACACTGCCCAATAGAGCTCTGTGGAAATTTTTGGGGTGCTATTTTCCCTGTGGAGGGCGTCTGAGTGGATGTCAGATGAAGGCACGCATGGGGAATGATTTTTTTTTTTCTTAACAGTTCTTCCAGCATACAAATAGGTCATTATACCTTTCAGTGCTTTCCTCTACCCTTGTTCATTTTCAGCAGAAATTATCATTCTGTCTTTGGCTAAGGAAACTGAGGGGTGGAAGTCTCCTCTATCCCCTTCCACTTCAACCACTCCCCAAGTTCCATGCCAGCCAAGTCCTCAAGCACATTTTCAGCATCACCCTGCAGCCCTGGGAGAAGTTAACAGGTTAATGCCTTGAGCAGCTCCCTTCCCACATGTGCCCAGCCTGCTTTTGGTCTCACGATGCCACTCAAAGGGCACATGGGTGAGTCTGAGTTATGGACAGAGCAAGAATACAAAATTATTTGTTTAATTCCAGAGGGTAAATATACAAACCCACCAGTTTCAGGACACATCCTGACCACTTCAAAGTGAAATTAAAGGTTAGAGTGGTGGAGAGCTTCATATCAGCACAATTTTTCACATTTCAGATGCTTGAAGAAGCAAATATTAAAAAGAGTGGTTTGTACTATTTGGCTCTGATTTATTAAAGTTATAAATTACAGTGGAGACTACCCTGTAATCAAGTGCTTGTGAGCCCTGTGTGTAACACCTTGAAAATTCGCAAGTTGGTAGGTAACAGATGCAGTTTCCTTCTTTAGATAAAAAAAAGTAGATATTCAAAATACCAACCTGAGCAGTCCAAGGGTCAGAGAGAAAAAAAGCCACTTGTCCTCACAGGTTTTGCATTCTTCTCCATTCTGTTAGTTATGCTATTGGATAAGGCCTTGGGTGTTTTCTTAGCCCCCAGTGGACAGCAACACACAAATCCAAGCCCCACACACCACTGGAATAATCTGTGTGTCTGGGGAACAAAGGGCTCCATTGAGTCACCATCCACACGTGTCGGCAGGAACGGGCAGAGCGCCACTCCAACAGGGGAGATGTTCTGGTACATGCCCTTGATTCTCACCCACACAAAAGGAAAAAGAACATTTTTCCTGCTCCTTGCTACAATGCTGCATGCTGTGAAGGCTGAAAAAAAAAAAAAGATTAAAAAAAAAAGAAAATCACTGATTTCTTTCCTTTGAAAAAGGAATAAAATGATACTAATTGGTGCTCCCTGTAGGGGAAGAAACTGGTGGGCAGCAGGAGAGAGGCACTGATGAGGATGACAGTGCAAAAATAGAGTGAGGAGCTGGGTATAATTATGCCAGACACATCGTGTTCATTGTAAGGTGCTACTCACAGGAATTCTCATCTCCTGAAAACTTTGTCTGAAAATGACTTGAGTTAGAGTGCATCCAGGTGATACCCTGACAGGTCTGGTACCTCTCAGGTATTTCTGTATTGTCCATCACCACGGCCTGCAGACACCATAACTTGCCTTAACTCAGCTTGATCTTCTTTTTCTGCCTCCCTCTCACCCTGCATGACCAGGTGTGCGGGGCTGCTCTCCCTCTGACAGTTCCTGGTGCACTTCCTTGGCACTTGATTTACAGCTGAAAGATGAATATGTACGGCCACGTTCACCAAAAGGAAGAGCAGATCTTTTGCCTTTTTTTTGCTGGGAATCTCTTGTCAATCACACTCCATTCCTGTTCGTGTCCCTGAGGTGCAGTTTTGATGCAGGGAAATACAACATACTTTGCTCCACACCCTGGGGAGCAGCATGTGCATCAAATATCTCTCCATCTCTGTACTCAGAGTGCCTCCACTTACAGTTTCAGAGTTGCTCACAAATTCTTTAAGCTGCTTCTCCCTGTGGTACGTGCTTAGTTATTAACAGCATCTGAGATTTACAGATCTGCAACTAAGGCTCAAAAGATGAATAGAGTTTCAAGGGTCTCCAGTTTTCTGCACTGCATTATCTAGTTTGCTTTTGAAAACACTGCAGACCCAGGTCTCAGTGACCTGCCTGAGGTCACACTAGGAGTCAGAGGTAGAGCTGAGACCTGAATTGCAACTTCTGAAAAATCTGGAGGAGAGGACAGTCAATCCTTCCAAAATATGTTCAGGAGATGTCCAACCAAATAGGCTGAGGAGCCCCCAGCTCTCCAGACTGCAGAAAACAGAGCACCAAGGACCAGGTAAACCCTTCCCAAAGTGCCTTCAGAGAGTCCCTCCTGTGGTTAGCACACGTATGCTATATGTTTGCTCTTCCACAGAATGTTCCCTAAATAGTGCCTGGTTTTCCCAATGAATTTGGATGATTTGGAGGTCTTTTCCAACCTTATGGATTCTATGATCTCCAGAAACACAGAGAGCAGTCAAACCAAGCAGACCAGATAAAAGGAGATCTGAAAGAGGTCCAAAGTCCTGATCTCCTTTCTGGGCTGATGAAGATGCTTTTCTAAATATTTACCATGACAGTGTGGGAGCATGGTAGAAAACTTCCTGGGGTTAATGCTTCTTCCTTGCCTGTTTTTTCTCTCAAGCCTAGATTAATGTTTTTGTTTGGAGGCCTTGCTAAGAAACTCAGGTTTTCATCTTCGTAGGTTTGCTAATAGCACAGGACGTTCCCCTGGATTTGTGATTTCAATGCAGGGTTTTCTTTAGAGAGTGAGGAATTTTTTTATTAGAACCAGCCAGTCTAGAGAACTGAACTGCGCCTAAAAATAGAAGGGATTGCTTTTTTTAACATGTTAAAAATAGAAATGCATAGAAAAGGTCATGTATAGCCTGATTTTTACAAGAAGACAGAGGTGCCCTGAATGGAAACATCAGATATCAGCCATCTAGTAGAGAAACATCACATTTACAGTCCCATGAGCTGCTGCTTGTGAAGCATAAAGAATTATAGAGTAAGCCTGGATGGTCTGAAAATGGAATGATACCGTGCTGAAACACACACACTTTTCCAGGGAAAAAATGAGACTCTTGGTCTTGTGAAGCATAAACACGTACAGCACTTCAAAGCCAGGGAGGTGCAATGGGATGGATGAAGATGGATCCTCCCAGGTCGCCACTGAGCTTGTCTAATTCGCCTGTTGGTGGAACTTAACTTGGCCCTTGCTCCAAGCACTGTGGAAAGGTGGATCCCTTCCAGCTCTGCTGAAAAAAAAAATACAAAAATCCCTTTTTTTCCCTCTGCAGAATCCCTCAGTGTCCACCCACATGACACAGGCCAAGCACTGAGCAGAAAACACGGGGGAGAAAGGCACCCAGAGAGGCTTTCAGAGGCAATCAAATCTCACACTGATTTAGAAAGTCACATCCTCAGCTAAGCCCTGTCTTTTTGGGTGATCTAGTGGAGTGAGAGTCATATAAAGACAGGTGAGTTTTGTTTGCTGTGCTCTTCTTATTTCATGTTTCTCCCAGTTAAATCATGGTCATATTAATCTGCCCTATTATAGCTGAGATAGCCAAAGCTGCTAAAACAATTTGGATAAAAAGTTACCAATAACTGGAATTAGAATTTGGCATCCAGATCTGTTAAAAGGGGAAAAAAAATCTCAGCCTTGAGGACTATATGCCATTTGAAATCTGTGGCATTACTAGTTCTGTTAAAGAGGGATGGATTAAATTTAAATTTTTAATTTAAAACCCCACCTTTGTTTTAAATGGGTATTTGCACCAACTGACTGCCCCATGAAGACTCGAGGTAGATTTCACATGACATGGCTCAGACAGCACAAAACACTGAAATGTGCCACTCCAGCTCATCCAAATGAGGAACTGTTTATTTTATTTTTTTCCCCCTGAACATTCCAAATGGCTCACCAAGTTCTTAAGATACATTCACCATCGCCTCCCCACCTCCCACCACCACATAAATCCCACCCTGGAGAGCCAGCTGTGTCTCCACAATCTCAGGTCAAGCACTCATGACATTTTACAAGTCGTCAGCACCATAAGTGTCAAATTCAGCCCTCGATTACCTCCAGTTTGGACACACTCGTATTTCCATCAAAGGATCTGATACTCCTTGATTTAATGGCTGGGGCTGTTAAGTTTTTACTGCCGTGTAGAAGTCCTTTCAGCTACAGTTATGTGAAGCAGCCACAGCTCTGTTCAGTCCTTTCTGAGACCAGGAAATAAAGTGGCCAACAGCAGCTTGGTGTCAGTGGTCCTGTGGAGCTCGGTGTGCTGCTTGACCTCCTGATCCACGAGGACTGAGAGGTAGAATAAGAGCTCCCTTCCAAGAGAGAGCAGGAAAGGAGCTTACAAAAGCACCATGGGATTTAGAAAACAGGGAGTGCCTTATGTCTGGTTGGAGTCTTTTTCCCTTGCAAGACTATTCCCTGTGGAGATAAAAGGAGGGATGGACGTAAAACCCAAGAAAATAGACTTGGATTGAAAATATAGTCAAATGTAGCAGTTTTTTCATATGTTCATCAGTTATTCAGAGGAAAGATTTTGACTAGGGCCTCTGAGGTGTAAGTCAGGACAGGTCCCAGGAGCTGGGCAGAACAGCTGTGGATGGATCTGCTGAAGCAGGAGGTCCCATCACTTGGGTTACTACTCCCATAACTAAATGTGAGTTGTTTGAGCAGTTGTGCCAAAATGCACGTCTGAACAAGTGCTTGTTATGTCCATGCTATGTGGAGTTAACGTCCTCCTGCTATTTTGAATTTTAATGTAAAACTCATGTTGACTTCCACGTAAAAAAAAAATAGTTTATTACACTGTTTATGCGTAGATGTACCATATTTTTATAGCCTTATACGTGTTCCAAAAGAAAAGGTGAGGTTTTAAATAACTTTAGATAGGTTTGGGAGTGGATTTGGTTGATGATGTTCCTTTTGAAATGGCAGTGGTGCACCGAACAGAGAAAACAATGAATACTGAACAACACTTTTATGAAGGAAAGTGGCCGCTGAATGAGCAGCAGGTGGTGAGTAGGAGAGGATGAAGCAGTGTAAGAGGGGAGATGGGAACTCTGAGACTGAGTCCTCTGATACAACATGTTCACCTCTGAAAACTTAGAAGTGGAAGCAGAAGCTTGCCCTGTCCCCTAAACAATCCTTTTGTGCCCACCACATGCATAATTGATTGCAAGCCAACCATCCATGCCCAACTCAAAGCTGCTTCGCACACGCGACCACATCAGAGGAGCTGCAGGCCATGGGAAGACCAGAGCTGATTCAGTCATCAATTATGGATGAGAAACTTCCTCAGTACAAATAAACTTGCTGGCTCACCGTTGCACACAGAAACCCCTGAATAAAATAATTGATTATTCAGAGGCAGAATTCTTGCAGTTTGTGTCAAGGACATGTTTTCTGTCTGAGCACATGAAGGCACTTGTGTGACCATGAACACACTTGGTGAAACTCCCAAACCTCAACCAAACAAAACCCAGGCAATCTACTGATAGACTCCTCTTTCTTGAGTGGCTTTAGTCCAGGAAAACACCTCCTCCCTTTCCTGGCTTCACCCTCCTGCCACATTACAACCTGGATGTCCCACTAAATCCCTTCAGGGATTTTCATGAAGGGCAAAACTGGAGTTCTCCCTTGAATGTAACTATTCTACTCACTTGTTCAACTTCAGGGCATCTCCACACACGTGTGTGCATAAACACACAGCTTTGTAGGTGACCTATTTTCCAGCTGCAAAACACTGTCACTATCAGAGGGTTTTGCCAGCTAGGAAAGGATATGAACCAGAGAGGTGCAGAGGGAACTGCTGTGCCTGCATTATTTAGAGGCTCAGCATGCCAGGTTCACAGGTGTTCAAACTACCCAGGAAGCATTTGGCCCACTGTTATGGAAAACATGATTTTTAGAGGTTGAAATCAGCCAGCAAGAGAAGGAGTTTAACCAACTAGCTATTGCAGGACAAAGCAAAAACTCAAGGTTTTCTTTAAGTTTCTTTTCATTGTTTTTGTTATGTTTTTCTCCCCAGCACCTGCAATACTGCTTGCCTGACATCCTTGGGAACTGCTAGCAGTGGAGGAATTTATTAGCTAGAAAATTCCCAAAGTATCTCTAGGAATTATTCAGACTTGCAACATTTCAGACAGAAAAGAACTTGCAGGAGAGAAAGGGACTAAAAAAACCAGGTTCTGAGTCTCCATTCTGTATGGAGACACCACGAATATAACACAACACAGAACGTTTTATCTGTGCAGCTGTGCCAAGGCAGCCCCAGCCCAGTACTGCTGGGGAAGACAGGCAGGAGAAAAGGGGCAGAAGGTCTTGCTCCTCTCCAATCTCCTGCTTGAAAACTGTGCATCAGATTGCTGGAGTAGCAGCATCTGCTCAAAGCATGCTTTCCACCATTTTTCCATGCTGGGCTGGGTGTAAGGGGAGAGCAGAATTATTCTTCAGCAGAAACTGAAGCCCACAGAGCATCAGTCCACAACAAGATCACACCTGCAGCTGGGTGGCCAGAGAACCTGCAAGTACAAAGCAGAATTTCTTGCCTAAGGGACCTGTCTGACCTGCCTGGGAGGTACCAGGTCTGCTCAAACCCAACACACTCTCTGCCTTCATCACTGCTTCCCAGCAGCTAAAAATAAAGAAGAAGCTCTCCTGAGTTAGATGTCAGAGCCACCATGCAAAGCTGCACCCAGCTACCTCTTTCTGCCCTTACAAGTCTGTTATTATCAAGCAGAAAGAGAAATATTATTGTAAATATCTTTCTGATCCTGCAGAGGCATCTAAAAAAATCTCTCACTCTCTGTTCCTTCAGTTCCAACTCGCTGCTAAATATACACCAGAAGTATAGGACAAAAGTGCATAAAATTGCCTCACTGATTGAATTCTAAATCCAATCTCTAAAGGATTTTGGGACCTGACTGACAATAAAATTTAAATACCTGAAGTTGCAGTTAAGAAAATTCCCAAATATTCAGACATTATCAAGTCTTATAACCCACTGATTTAAAAAGACTTCAAGCTCCTCAATCACCTTTGAGAACTTCAAGTCTGTTTCTGCATTACTTAGACACTGGAAAATACAACCATATATTTTTGCCCACAGATCCTACTTTGCAAAAACCAAGTTATTTTCTTTCCTCTAAATATATATTTATAAATACATATGCACATGCTGTAGTTCTGCACTAATTGGTATTTGCAGTGTAAGCATTGGCCTTTCCTTCCTTTTCCTCAATGAAGGTAAACATGATCAAAGTCTGCCAGTATTTAATGATGAAAATGTACCGTGTCTCTGCAGTCTTAATGTCATTGAAATGAACTTGGAGATAGGTTTACAACAAAAATAATTTTTAAAGGTTTTCATAACAAATTCAAGGGGAAAAAAAAAAAGCACAGTATTTAGCTTTTCTTTCCTTAGCATTTTTATTTTGTCTGAGGGGAAAAAAAAGGAATAAACAAAGATGTTTTAAAATGACCTGTGAGAGGCAAAATAAATGCATAGAGATTTTATCCAGCACTTCTAAGGATCTTGGAAGTGCTACGACTACACTGTAGTTTCTTTGTTACAGCTCTGTATACATTTATACAAAAGAAAGATGAAAGGGGGGAGAGAGTGGTTGATATGGGTTGTGAGAAGTTGGTGGAATTAGATGGCAAGGGGTCAGGTTACAGACAATGTAAGCTAAAATGCATCAAAGGATATGAAGCAAAGGACTAGATCAAAGTCTAAGAAGCCAAGTACAAGAATAAAGGAGTGATAATTGTAGGCAGCGAGAGAAAGCACTGGAATAGAAATGTGATAATGGTATGACCTCATGACTCAGTCTCCTTTTTTTTTTCCCCCAAGTCACCAGTTTCCCTGCACAAGGCACACAGGCTGGAGAGGGCAGGAGTGTGCGTGGCAGGAGGGAGCAGCAAGGGGTAGAAGGGAGAGGAGTTTCTGGGGTTGATAACCTTCCTGGGCTTAGAGGAAAAATTCACTTTGTTTTCTGCAATGTGCTTCATTGATAGGTTTTCCACAGGACCACAGGGCTGTCCTCACGGGCACTGGTGTGAAACAGGGAGCCTGGGAGCCTGAAGAGCTGCAGCCAGACAGAACATAGCAGATACCAGTGGGAGTGGGTCTAATTTAAAATCACAGTTGGGCCCTATTTTAGAGAAATTATTGGGTACTGATTCCTCTCTGCTCTGTGGCTGAGACATCATGGCTGGGACAGCTGCCATCATCCAGAGGGCTCCTGTATTACACTCATCCTCAGTTGTAGGTTTGTTCTCAGGATGACTTTGCATCAGATATCCACTTTTTCAGGAACCAAATGCATTTTATTGCCAAGCAGAAGCTTCCCTTTTATCTCTAATGAGGTGACTCAGTCCTCACTCTTGTACAGCACAGAGTACAAGTCCCCGTACATCCAAAGCAGTCTGGCAGATCAGGGGATTTCTCACTCTGGCTTCCTGGACTGCTGATGCAGAATCTCCTCCAGTCTCACCGTGCCCCAGTAAGAACCAGTGACATCACTTCAGGTGACTGCATCAATCAAGGCTGGGGTTTGTTCCGTGATCCCTGACACAGGTTTTAATTTGGGACAGGGCAACAGCCCTCATCGTCCCTTGTGACCAGCCCGTACTGATGTTTCCTGGTGTCTTTGAAGGCTGAGGCCAAGGCTGCACAGGGTAAAAGCTCTTCTTGTGAACTTTGCTGCACTTTGCTCCGTGGTTGATCTTTGGAAGTGGATGACAAATGGGGACAGTCATCACATGCAAGTCTCCTTCCGCTGTCCACGGGGCTGAACTGGTGCCAAGATCCTCCCCTGCTCCAGCAGCTTTGGAAAATCAAACTGTTGATTCCAGAGAGTAGCAGCTTCTCTGCTGCCTCCTCAGCAATGCAGACACCTATTTCTGTTTTATCTGGAATGCAAAGGAGGCACCCCTGTCTTGCCTCCCTCCAGCCTTTTTTCCTTGCAGGCTGCCTTCCCTTCTCCAGTGAAACCTCAAGACATCCATTCTCTCTTAAGTGGGTGAACAAATCAAAGTAAACCACTTACTGGTCTCTCAGACATCCATTTGTTGCCCGAGATGTGTGCACCATTTATCTCTCCACCTCCTTCCCCACTCAGAGTCATATGGTGATGTGTTTATTTATTTTTCAGACTTAGTGGTTGAGCTCCATCTCTGGACAATGTTATAGGGTGGAGGAATCTATCAGAGAGTCCTGAAATAGATGCTGAAGGAGCAGAAAATCTTCAGGAAATTCAGTGTGTGTAAAAGTCTCTCCTTGCAGGGCCACAGGTTCATGTTCAAGCCTTTCTTCCTCGAAAAAATAAGCTATTGAGACATAAAAGTGGCAAAAAGGAAGACAGCCCTTTCTCTGCCTCATTGCCCTGTCTCTGTGCCAGTGCAGACTCCTTATCCCATCTTTGTGCACCATTGCTTTGCTGATGAGTGCTCAGGTAACTACAGGCTCTTCACCGAAATATCTACATCAGTCACAAGGACAGGCTCAACCAGAATCACTCTGGAATCTACTGAACTGTGCTTTAGTTTACACCTGGGTGAAAGAGCCTGCCAGACCTTCCAGACAAACATCTATACACAAAAACCTTCAGCTGGACTCTTGAGACACTGAAGGCCATTACTGTGCTGACTGACCTGAATCAGAAATGTCCTTTCTTTCCAAAGTAATTTTTCTTCTCTATGTGTTTCGTTTCTTGCATTTTCAGCTCACGTAGAGTACAAACACTGAGAGACACATCTGTTAACTGTTGCTTTTGAGCTCAGATGCCCACTAATATTTCCAATGTTTATAGGCCCTGGCACATTATCCCCAGGAGCTGGGCTGGCAGAATTACTGGAGGGAATACTCAGGAATTTTGAGGACAAGGGAGGGGGTGGGAGAACAGATAGGAGTGTGACAGTTTCAGAAGGGACATGTTCGTCACAAAGCATATGGGAAATTAACAGGAGAGTGGGAATTCTCAGAGTTGTACCTTCTCTGGCTCCCTACAGGCTTTGCTGTTCAGGTGGGCAGCTGATGCTCCTGGACAGCAGGTCATTTTTGGAGCCTGGTTTGCCCAGCACACCTGTGGGGCAGCAGCAGCAGGTTTTTAGACAGAGCTGCAGTGACTGGAGCTGCTGAGTAGTGCTGTGGCTGAATGCCAGGCTCCCTCGCAGATGTGCTGACGCTGACACGGACCAGAGGGATCTGTGAAGTGTGGCTATGCGCTGCTCTCTGCCCTCACTAAACCCTCCTGCCCTCCACTGATAAAACAGCTCAGAAAACACTGCCAGGTCTGATCATGGTTCAGCTGTGCCAGGCCTGGTACAACTGATGTGAGTCATGGAAGATAAAGAGAGTAAACACGTAGGAACTTTTGCCTTGAAACTTGCTTAATGCTGTCAACCGCTCAAAATGACCACAGAGAAGCTGCAGCCACAAGGTCTAAAATGTCTTCTGAAGCTTGAAAGGGACACTGGCTGCTGCTCTACCCACTCTTGGGTAGCCACACTGGCATCATGAATACCCATATCTGCCAAAAAACCATCCCACTGTGACTGAACCCCCTATCGTCCCACTCTGAAGCCTTGGGGCCATGCAAGAGTCTGGAGGAAGCCACACAGAGATTAGAAGGAAGTGTGGCCTGGACAATGATCTGGAAATTGTCTTGCACATCAAGGAAGAACCAGCCAGCAGGAAGAACAGAGTAAAACCCATTTATATTAGTTTTGATTTAGGTCAATTCTGGCCGTTACAGATGTATTAGAAACACAAAACTTCATTTTAAATGATCATCATAAACCATTATTTGGATGCTGTGTATGTGACCCAAAGGGTGTAGAGGGATTAAGGAATAGTGATTCAAAGATATTTAAAGAACTCTGAAGGTATGCACAAGAAGCTTGTCTGAAAGGTTCCATTTTATTGGGCAACAATTTTTTCTCAGACATCTGTGGAGGTCCTGCACCCAAAACTGATGTCATACAGTGTCTTGTGGTTGTCTGCTCCGGAAATGTAGGTAAAAGAAACTTCCCTAAAGCCAGTTCCCGTTTTCTTCTCCATTTCCATTCTTCTTAGAGTTCTGCAAAACATGTGACTTTCATTGACTCACATCATGATGAAACAGCAAATTCAGACACGCATTTCCCAGAGTGTCGTCAATTTCACTCACTTGGCTTGGGTTTGACCCTATCAATTACACTCCAAAGTATCAATAGTCCCTGAGCTTAGGGGACAACAGAGGGCACAGGATGACCCAGCAGCCACTGTGCAACCACCACCCTACACACGGCCAAGGAACACGACACACAAAAACACTGGCACTCCTCGTTACTCAAAAAGAGAAGGCAACAAAGCTCACAGCTCTAAGAGTGGGGTCAAGAGGACAAGGAAGCCTTATGGTTTTGACACAAGAGCCATGGGCTTTCCAAACAAGCAGAAGGGGAAGGTTCCTCTGACCCAAACCAGCCTGGCCAGTGTCCTCAGCCAGGAAGTCCCCGTATGTTGTTGCATCCCACAGTTTTGACGTAAATCTGGAAATTTTGTACTCCTTTTTGCCCAGCTGTTTCACACCGACACATTTAGGCATGTATGAGAAACCTCTAAGGGAGGAGGGCAGTCAGTAATGGGTGTTGGGTGGGCACAGGAGTGGGAAGCTTTTGTTAGAGCTTCCAAAGGCACCGAAAAGAAAATGTCACCTGATACACAAATCACATCACACGTTGTCTCTTTAAAGGGTGATCACAAGGAGTTCTGGTTTACTCACCATTGGCTCTCCAAGCAAGAGTGTCTAAACTCGTGAGACACTACAGCCAAAGCCTCCAATAAAATCTCTGCTGTGAGAAAATTGCCAGGCAGTTATGATCAATCCAGAAAGACAAATCAGACAGTGATGGGGAAAGTTTCCCTGACTGAGTAGAGCTGGAAGGTCAAACAGCTCCTTAAACTCCTGCTTGTCAAAGCTGATTTCTTTTCTGCATGTTTTCAGTTATTTAAGTAATTTTATGGTTTGATTTTGCTTCAGTGTTTTTGTTAATTTGAATTTTTTGACCCTAGTTAGAAAGCAGAACCATGTTTACCTGGCTTTGACATTAGTGTAGCCCTCTCAGCACCAAGACTCCTAAAGTCAGACCTGCATACAGTTTCCTCCCAGGCATCTTGTCGGTCCCACACAGCTTTTGGGCAGCCCAGCAATAAATAATTTATCTAGCAAGATATCCTCAAAATACTCTAAGATCTCTTTTAAAAAGGCATTTTCTTCAGTTGACAAAAATCAACAAAAATTATAATCTGTCCTGCAATTCCACTGAGTTAGGGATAATTCAGAGTCATGGGGAAAACTGATAAAATCAGGAAAGACTCAGATGTTTTAATCTCATTGACCTCTGTTAAATGACATTACTGCTCCCTTTAAAACTGCTATTTTTTTTCCTCTTTTGAGCCTTATACAACAGTTTTAGTCCAGAAGAAAAATCTGCAGCCCCCATCTAATTCAGGTTTTCCACTGCAAGAGGAAAGGCAAGCCAGGCAGGGCACCTGCTATGGGGACAGTCCTCCTGCAAAGGAGCTGGCAGGTGGTGAGAGATGAGGCAAAAATACTTCTTGGGAAGTCTTTGGAGGAGGGATGTGAGCAAACTCCTGACAGCCCCAGACATCCACCAGCAACGCCTTGAGGTCTGTGACCCGGAGTTTTATATCCTTCCTTTTTACACATTCTTCCTTTCTGTTGCATGGCCCTGGCGACACATCCCCTGTGCTTGGAGACACCCTCTCCTCCCCACCAGCAGCTGTGCTTTCATCACACACCCTGCACTGCTTTCCAGTTGTCTCTCTCATTTTAGGGTCTCCTCCCTCCCCACTCACTCCCCTTTGCACCTGAGCACCCCCCTCAGCTTGGAGACCCCTCACAGTACGGACACCCTAGCTGGGAATCAGCAATCACAAACTTTGCTGATTGATTCAAGGCGTTCTTCACCTCCTCCTTGTTTCTCCCTTTATCTTTCAGTCCTGGGGAGATTCATTCCCTTGCAGCCTGGTGTGCTGTCACACCCTACTCTCCCACTCCAGCTGTGATAATGGCTCATCCTTTGTGACACTGAATTTCAGACCTGAGCTCAGTCCAAGGTCACAATTCCTAACATTTTGCAAAATGGTAGAAAGCACAAATTCCAGAATGGCTTGTGACTAAGAGTTAAGTTCAGTATAGCTGGCAGCTTCTCTTAGGCAGATCTGCAGCAGGACTGACCTCACTGACTGAATGAATCACTTGTCCCCCAGGGGCAGGAATGTTTCTTCCAGGACAGGATTGAAGCTGCTTTCTTACAAAGGCACTATCAGTCCCAAGCAGGGAGTTGGAAGCTGCCTGAGCCACACACCTGTCTTGTAGATAGTTCCTAGGCCTGCCAGGCATTTACCATTCAAAAAATACACATTCTTCATCAACTTGAGCTGAACTTTGGCAAAGGGCGTAGGGGGGAGAAAGGAGAGGAAAGGAGGAGGGGAGGGACTCAAGGGGTTCAAGTGGAAGTTTTTGTTCAATCCTTGACAGAAATAAATAACCAAATCTATCTCTTTTGGCTCTAGTGCATTTGCTAAATGTGCCAAGGCTAGAACTGCTACCCCATAACAGTTTCCCACTGACTGGATTAAAAAACAATAATTAGTTTCTTGTTAAATGAGAGTATCACAGCAGCTTCAAGTGGAAGAAGTACCCTGAAGGGAGAAAAAAGTGACATGAACCAGTGTGGCCCCAAAAGCAGATAGCCACCATCCTGTCCCAAATTGTGTTTGCAATGGGGCACAGGCCAGCCTCATCCCAGAAGGATTTTCCCACTACATCAGGTCAGGAGCAGTCAGGGAGAGAGCTGGACATTTAGAACAAACAGCAAAGCAAACGTGCGAGAGACACAGTGCATTCAATGCATTGGCCTGTTAATGGTCAAGGCTACACTCCAAAGCAAGGCTGTGCCACCCTCCCCAGCCTGGCACTGGACACATCAGAGCAGACACACGGTGGGGCCCTTGGTCTGTGCTGATGACCACAAAATCACTAGGGTTAGGGGTGGGGGAGAAGCATGGAGAGATGAGAGCTCGGGAGAGCTCGGTGCATCCCAGCACTGCAGCATCTTTTGAGCTGCAGACATGTAAAGGAACTCTTTGTGTACTTCTAGCTAGAAATGGGCTTCATTTAGATATTTATACCTTCATTGTGCTGAATAAAGACATAAGGAAGAGTCACCTTTTTCTGTGGCTATGGCTAAGAGACGCTGCATCCAAGACTAAAATATTTTTGCATGCCTGATCCATACCTCCCGTGTGCTAAGAAGCCTTTAAGCTCTTTTTAGCTGATGAGACATGAGCAGGTGGTCCAATTGTGAACAAAATGTCAGAATCCCTTCCCAGGTACAAAACCCCACTTAGAGAGACAGTCAAGCTATGCTGATAAACGTCAACTAGCCCCAGGCACCACCAACCCCCAAATCTCTGCTTTCAGTGCTAACATTAACTCTAATTATGTTCATCCTAAATCTGCTTCCAGTCTGTTTTCATTACCTTCATTCACGTTACTTTGCTATCACTTGTCCCTGCTTGCTGGCCTGATCTGTGATCAGATCTATTAGCAGATCTGGTGCAGTGTGTTTGTGCTCCCCATCAGCCTGCATGTGGCACTTCTTGCTTTCCTTGGCCTGCAGTGTGGCTGGGAAACTGTGGGTGCAAATTTCCGACCCTGGACAACAGCTTCACGACAGCCTTCCAGGGTATCACCAAGAGCCTCTTCCTCTTTCACCAGGGTCAGCAGTGACAATCAACCCTGATGTGTCACAGAGGGAAGCTGCTCTTTACACCCCACAAACACGCAGCAGGTGTGTTAGACAAGGCACCGAAAAAAGGATTGTGTTGGACTTCCAGCAGCCCTGATGGCTCAGATGCATAAAAACAATTTGTTTTGCCCAATTTTGCCCAAGATGCTCCCTCTCCACCTAACTGAGCTGAGATCTAGAGAAAGCACTGATGTGAGCATGCTGTGGAGGGCAGCTTTCTGTACCGGGGTCACATACAGAGTAATGGGATGCCCTGGAGAAGAGAGGGCTCCAGGAAGACCTAGCACCTCCCAGTGCCTCAAAGGGCTACAAGAGAGCTGGACGAGGACTTTAGACAAAGGTCTGGAGTGACAGGATAAGGGGGAATGGCTTAAAAATGCCAGAGGGCAGGGTTAGATTGGATATTAGGAAGAAATTCTCCTCTGTGAGGGTAGGGAGGCCCTGGCACAGGTTGCCCAGAGAAGCTGTGGCTGCCCCATCCCTGGCAGTGTTCAAGGCCAGGTTGGATGGAACTCTAAGCAGCCTGGTCTAGTGAAAGGTATCCCTGCCCTTGGCAGGGGTTTGACCTCCAGGGCCACTTCCAGCTCAAACCATTCTATGATTCCATGATAACAAAGGCCTTTTCCAATTTCCCTGTTTCAGTTGTTGTATTCTGGAAGGTAGTGGCAGGGAATACTGCATCCCAAAGGCCTGGGTTTTCAGATGTCCTGAGCATCCAAGGCTCCAGCTGTTCATAGTGGGATGTGTAGGTGCTCTGTGTTTCTGAAAACAGCATTTACAATTCATATCAACATTTTATATCTGTGTGAAAAAAATCCCTGGAGATTATCTCAGCATTTCTGGAAAGGGTCCAGGCACTTACAGCTCCCCTTGTGCCCACTGAGTGTGGCAGGCTCAGCTCTGAGAGCAGACAAAAGTCCAATGACATCCTTAGGGTAAGTGCACTGTTCCCAGTGTAGCTGCCAAAAGGACATATCTAGATCAGAAAAATGTTCTCTCCTCTTCAGGGAGTTGTTAAGATTCTGCAAATTATTGTAATGAATTGTGAGACCTTGAATGAAGGGTGCTACTGAACAGTAGACCATTGTGTCTGGGTGGATTTTATAGGCATTTCTATGGTGCTCATGAAAAAGATAAGGAAAATTATATTTTGAATACGTTCTCAAATGTGTGTGTCATTTCTGTGTGCTTTCACACAGCTGGCAAAAGAGACAGATTTTTAAAGGATTCTCAGGGAGGTGTTACTATCCCAACGTAACATACACGTTTGTTCATGGAATTTTTAAGTAGAATATTTACTGATCCACAAAGTTATTTTCTAGTATTTACCATTCATTCTCATGCTTTTAATGCTTTTGGTCAATAAAACCAAGGATTAACCACCCTTCACAAGGGTTCCTTTTCTTCCCTTATCAACTTTGATACAGTCATTTAAGTATGATATTACTGTACCCATTCAGAAAAAAGGCTGCTACCCACAGTGATGGGTAATGAGACAGGCTTTCACCACATTCTTTGCTTTATAACATCAGTAGGATTACCAGCATCATTGGAAAAAGAATATTTCAACTGACAAAGCAGAAAAGTGGAAAGTTCCTGAAAAACTAAAGAGGGCTCAGTAAGTCCTTTCCTCTGCAAGAGAACAGGCATTAATTAAATCAAGGCCCTCCTTGATCTGTGCAGCTGAAAGAAAAGAGAAAAGCGTTGCACTTTGGGTTCTTTCAGAACAGTAATTCCTGACATTTCTAGTGACGAGTGGAATAATTGCAAAACAGCCTTTAGAACATGATGCAGTGAGATGTTCCTCACGGAATTTTTTCCTGGGACAAACTGCCTCCTTTACAGCCAAGGACAAAAGACATGTGAGGAGCAGTAATTTGGAGAGGTGCATAATCTAAGCAGCACTTTTAATGACCTGCTGGCATGCCAAGGTTTCTCCTTCCATGTCTGAATCCTCTACAGAGATTAATAACCTTTGGATGTTTGAGCAGCAGGTCAAGTAACTTCTGTATTTTAACTCTTGTTCTGTGTGGGGTTTTTGTGGTGTATATTGCCTATCCATCTAAATTATGGGGTTTGGATATTTTTAAAACTTTTCTATAGGAACAGGAACATGTCCTTCATTAATGCTAAGTCAATGCTTATTGGGATGAGGGAGGCAGCCTTTTAGGACAAAGAAGTATTTTAAATTCCTGCCTTCTTCAGTCACTTTCTGAGCTTCACACAAGCCTCCTGCTCCTGCTGGTTTGCTGTTTCACTCTTGGGCAAGAAGTGAATGGAGGAATAAGTCTCAGCCCAACCCTGAATGGTTGCATGTAGCCACTGATGTGTGGATTCCCCCACTCTGTAAAGCTCAGCCCTTCCCTGGGCTGGACCCTTGGAAAGCCAATAAAGAGGAGTGACATTGGGGCTTACTTTTGTGAGAGGATTAATGCCTTAATCGAATGAGTGGCTTGGAAGAAAAATCAGCAGATGCTGCAGCGTTTCAAGTGTCCTCTGAAACACCGGTAAAAAATTCCTTGTGCTCCTTGAGATCAGGTCCGTGTGTGATGGTCCCTATTCAGCCTGTGTTTGCAGTTTGCATATTTCTGTGTAAATGTGTGTCTCACAATTAGCTTGAGGATGTGCTTACAGTTGCTTTTACAAGTCCTCATTCTTGACAGTTTTACGGATGTTTGCACTAAGTAGCTTTTAGTGGCATGCTGGTGAAACTAGGCACCTTGTTTTCCTTTCTTAAAGGCCCTTGGTTCTAATACCTACAAAGACTAATCCATTTGCCTCAGCTAATCCAGTCTAAAAGTACTCCAGTGCACTTGAAAGGATGTCCTGTGAGCAAAACATCTCACCTTGAGAATGGGGAAAAACTTGTTTTGGAGGTTGCTTCCCTCTGAAGCAGCAACTCCAATTGGCTAATCTATTTAGCAAAATTAATGAGAGGGCCATGGATTGAGTTTCATGGCAGACTAAAGCCCAGCTTTCCCAAAGAAAGGAATCCTTTGTTGAACCTTTGATGGTCTAAAGGAGGAGAGATGCATTCATATGTTTTGGGTAACTCCCTCATCATTACTAAGATAAAATAAAAAGGCTTTAAGGTTTCTTTCACCAATCACCCCACAAGTTGGCAATTATATAGGATTACTAGTATCCCATAGACCTGAGCTACCAACAGCTATTTTATTCACTTGTGTAATGCATTTTATGGTAATAACAAAAGAGTCCTTCAGGCTATTTTGTGGTCCATACAGATTTTGAAGGAGGGGGAACTCTTATTTTTGTTTGTGTTTTGAGTGGGGGCGATGGGCAAAAAGGGGTTTTTTCTGCCAAGAGATTAGTGTGAAAGAATGAAATGAAATGTTTCGGTCTTGTTCAGTTCTAGTCTAATCAAGCCTACTCTCAAATTAATGAGCTCTTACCGGGGGGAGCATCCCTCGATGCTGGAAGGCAGCAGTAAAGCTATGCACTTCTATTTCGAAAAAATGTAAAGCAATATCCTTTTTGGCTTCAGATAAAACAGTGAAAGAAGCATATTTCATCTTTTAAGGTTTGATTTAATGCTACACTGGCTTGCAGGGTTTGTGTTTATTGGAGGCATTTTTCTAGAGAGCTGAACAAATTGCCAATAATTTGAGGGTTAGTATTCTGGTCTCTTTTGGCTCATGGTGAATGAAAAGTGTGGGACAAGGAAGTCTAGCAAGAGAAAGTAAACTGCATTTATTTTGTGAAAAGGTCTTCCTAAACCCTGTTTGGGACATACCAACCCATTCTTTAGTTCCATCTTTTAAAAGCCCATCCTTGTCCTCTCCTGAATTTGTTCTGCACTGCCCTGGGTAGCTGTGGAGTCCCTCAGCTTTGCAGGGATGTTTCTTTCACAAAGGGAGGAAACTTTCTTTAAAATGTATCATGCCTCAGTGGCTCACAAGACCACAGCTGACGGGCTCTTCTGGGGCTGGAATAAAGCACAGGCACAGGCCTGTAGTGCCTGAGGGCTGTAGATCCTGGAGTTGTGGAACAGCATCACATGGGAGTCCTCTGTGTGCCAACAGATTCAGGTAACCTTGAGGTACTCCATGGTGCTTGCAGCAAAATCCCTACATTTTCTGCAATAACAACTCCCCACAGTTTTATACCACCAAAATCCAAGGCTGGCACAGTAGGAAATGCCCACTGGAGTCTCATGTGCAATTCTTATCTGCTCTTCTGTGTGCCCATTATAGAACTTTTATGAATTATCTCAACATGTGCTATTTTTCTCACTTTATCACAGAATCCATGTGTGGTTTGTATTCTCTTGTAACCTTGTAATTTCTGCTGTGTTTTCAGGTCTTATCTGCTGTTCTCTATATCCAAGCATTGTACTGAGCCAAGGTATGCTCTTATATTCTTTGAGTTTCCTATTATATTGCTACTGCAGTTTGACAATATTCCACAACCATCAGTTAATTTTTACAACAGCCCTGGGAGATAAGGCCTAGAAGGATTAAGCCCAAACTTGTCATATTTTCTAATGTGAATCACGTTGGGGCTGATTAAATATCGTGTACTTTTATAGGACTAAAGTAGAAAAGTACAAACACAAACCTTTGTAGTTCCAGGTCTAGGTGAGATCACAGCAGGGTTTTTCTGGTTGGTTTTGTTGTGTTTTGTTTTGGGTTTTTTTGACAGGATGGATCCTTCTGTGTGTCGGGGTTGTTTAGTAAAGGAGGGATTTACCACGAGTGAAGTAATATGGAAAGGTTCCTCTAAATCATTTTTCTAGCATCACATTAGAGGTCCCTGTTACACTTTAGGACAAAGTCAATGATTCTGCTCAGTCAGGGATTAAGGTCCCTCAACCTCACCCTCCTCTGTGTTCTTCACCGAGGTCCCCGTTTCATTCACTGTCTGTATTCCATCTCCTAGGACGTGTGAGGCAATGGTCTGGCTAACAACAGCCTCCTTCAGCACAAACCATGATTCATTTCCTCAATATCATTCTCAAATAGTGCTAGAGGCCAAAATGCCAGACACTACAATTCAGTTCTCTTAACGTCTGCTAACAAAATACCCTTGGTTTTGTTTTGTTATTATTTTTTTAAGAAGAAAAATTTAAAAAACAGGGTTTCCCACTGGTGGAAACCTACTGAGTTCCACCTACCCAGCCAGTAAGACTGGACTTTGAGAGAAACAAGGTATACCTCTACCTTTTGAGCTAAGAGAGGAGCTGATATCAGAATATAGGCAGCATTTTCCTCTCTGGGCAAGTATTGATGGGGGATGAGGGAAATGAGCTGTTGGCAGTCTGCAAGGTGGCAGACACCGGTGAGGAAAATTCAGAAAGGGATATAATTGCATCTCAAAAGCCCATTAACCCACCCAATCTTTATCCTCTGCTGCTGCTGCTGTACCCCAGCCTGCCTTTTTCTTCTGCTGGTTTCCTACTAGCTTCTTCATTTTGCCTCCAATAGGGTCTGTTGGGTGAAAGACTCCTTGTTCCTTACCCTGTATTGAATGGTCTTGGTCAGCCTCAAAGAGCACTTCCAAATGCAGGGTATGATTGCTGAAACCACTGTCTTCAAAAGAGTTTAACAGCTTGAGAACGTGCAGGCAGCAATGCTCAGGGATTTCAAAAGTTCTCTTTTGGAAAGCCATAACCTGGTCCCCAGGTGACACACCCAGCCCATTTTCAAGCTCCTGCTCCAGAGGAAAACAGCACTGCAAGCTTATGGACGAAATAGCTGCAAAAACTGTTTTAAAGTTGTTAATATTATTTTTTCATCACTTTTCAGGCCTTCAAAATAAAGGAGCTATTTTTTGCTAGAACATTCCTCAAAATATTCAGGCAAAGGAATACACCCAGCATGGAAAATTCCAGAAGAGGCCATTACAAGGCCTGGTTACCAATTCCTTGTAATTTTGCCAAACGCTAAGAGGAAGACACAGGCTGCTGTAGTGGAATGACACCAGGAGCTGATATTGTGGAGTGGTGCCACACTCCACGTGACTTCTGCTAGTGCTCAGAAAATAGAACTTTTCCTCAGTAAATGACAACGCAAGAGGCCACAGTTGTATTTTAAATAAGTGGTTTTGCACTTGCAATGAGCTGTGAAGATGGGGCTAAACAAGGAAATCTGTGTGACAAAGTCACAGAGGGTTATTTCTCAGAAAGGATTGCTCTGCTCCAGCAATCCTCACTTCCTGCAGAACAAGGTCAGCAAATAGAGCCTGAAAGCTCCAGGTGAGCTGTCTTCATCGTGGGCTACAAAGCAGGGACTGATCACAGGCAAGGCATGTTGGTGAGAAGCAGAATTTAAGTTTGTAAAACGTAAACAGGAGTGCAGCAAGACAGACCCCGTGTCAGAAATGGCTGGGAGCAGGAATCAGTGCAGCCTGTATGCACGCCAGCACGGAGGTGCAAACATTTGTGGGATGTGGTAAATCCAAATGTCTTTCAGGTAAAAGCCTCGCCAAAATGCAGCAAGTGTTCTTTTCAAATAAAACCTCCTCTTATTTATCTGCCTCAGCCACATAAGCTTTTAATTAGACCATATGCATGTCTTCATAGCAAGCTCCCTGAAAGTGGAAAGCTCCAAGAAAGCATTTCCAAAGTGAAAGCCATATCAAATTGCCCTTGTTCACAGCATGCCCTTCTCTAGAGAAAGAAGCAAAATTAAGAGTTCAAAGCAGATGACAAATACCAACACACCTGAAATGGCTTAAGGGATTACTTTTATTATTATTATTTTTATTATTATTGCTGTGTCACACAGCAGTCAAATGCATTTCAGCTTAGACACTCCAAAGTCCAAGAGAGAAAATCCAGCTGGAAATACTGTCACATCTCTCTCCTTATCTACCTTCTCTTCACGTTTAGTGATTGCTTTCATGACAGATGTGAATCATTCATACATAACAGTGCCACTCAGACTAGCAAACATCTCTGGCTCAGCTCACCCTGTGGCCTTTTTATGAGGCTGTCTATCACTCCACAGGGTTGACAGTGACATGTGGACTGCCACCACAGATCTGGTTCTGATCATATCTTCCAGTGATTCTGCAAATGAGAACTCCTAATATGGGGCTATCAGCAGACAAATTGCTTAAGCCTAACAATGCCACAAGAAGTGTAAACAACGGGAATCTGCTCCATTTAAGCAATACACAATGCTTGCATTGTCTGCCCAAAAACAACAACTGGAAGGATCAGTTCTCGATTTTTTAAGCAGGTCTGCTGCCAAAGCAGAATGGGAAAGCACACAAAAAAGGGAATGTTTTAATGCATCCACTGACACCACTTCAAACTGGAGCAGGATCACAGAAAACTCCGGTACTTGGAAAAATCAAATGCTTTGCCCTTGAAATTCTGCCTGTGAAGTAGTTTTGGGAAGACTGGGAGGACTGAGAACAAACAGTAAACAGAGAAACAAGCCATCCTTCAGAGTCCGGGTTTATTGGCACAACCTGAAGAAGGTGCAGTGTCCTCCTGTGAAGGTTGCCTTTCCCCCAGCTGCCACAGCTAAGAGGAGCAGAGAGGGCAGCAGTGCAGACTGGCAGTCCCAGCCTCAGCATCTTTGCTCTTGGCTCACTCCCACTGCACTGACGCTTCCCTGGCTGTAGTATTTTTCCTAGATTAAATGTGTAGACTTTTCAATTTTTTTTTTTCTTCTGTCTCTGTTCATCTCAAAACATGGGCAAAGAAAATTGGCTCACTCTCAGGCGACAAGCTGTGAAATTCCACCCTCTCTCAACTTATTTAGGTGAGTACTGGGGGCAGAAGAAGGGGACATGCATGGAAGGGACCTGTTGGAAGCTGCTGATATCCAGCTCCAAGGACTGAGAAAGGCATGCTAACATTAAGTCACTTACATGGCACTAGCAGAAGTTTCATTTGATGCAAGCTGGCCGTGATATCTGGACTTGTCTTTCACCACAGATCCCTCGTTTGTGCGCTGTCTTTCTCTGCAGTGTTGTTCTCTACTAGAAATGAGGGGAAAATGAAGGTTTGGTTTTGGTTGTTCCATACCTACCTGCAGGGAGAATCGGAGGCTGAGATACTTTCAAACAAGCTCCTTTTTGCTGCCTGTTTCTTTACATTTGAGGAAGACTGATATCTTTCAGTAAGTACAGCACTCTAAAACAAGAGACATCCACGGTCACAGGACGTGGAACTTGAAGGACGTGTCAAGAGACAGAAGAAAAGCACCTCAAGGCTTTTTGTGCCTTTCTTATTTTGGTTTGGTTTTTCATTTGTTTGGGTTTTTTTCTTTATGACAGGGTGGAAGTCTTGTCACATCAATTAGACACTGACCTTTATTTCCTGTTTATAAACCCTTCCTGTTACTGTGTGGTTTGTGCAATCTCAACTTTTAAACAAAGCAGTGCAGCTTTCTCCTGAAAGTCTTTTGCCATTCTTGGATGAACATGTCCCACTTTTGTTCCCTCCAAGAGATCACTCCCCCAGAGAGGACAAAAAGCTGTTACCTCATGCACTGGCTGATGTTTATTTCTTCTTCCTAGTGGAGGAACCATTGGGGATCCACACTTGTGTGGTCACACCAGTTTTCTGTAGATGGAAGAAAGCTGCTGGCTCAGAGCAAGATCTCAGAGGACTCATCAGTTATTTATTCCCCATATCCACCCAAAACTTGCATAAGAGTCTCCTCAGGAAATGAGCTGGTAGTTTAATGAAGATGGTGATCAACCAGGTGACACCTGGTCTGCTGTCCTCCAGATTTTCTCCTGCCGTGGCTCTCCATAAGTACATTGTTTTTGACAGGATTTACTTGGGGATATTTTGCTTGTGACCCACCATTCCTTACTTGCTACACAGCACAGAGCAAATTCCTGCAAAATAACGTGAACAAAAACATTCTTTATTGTGGTTGAGAACCACAGGAGGAAATGTCACACCTGCAATGAGTATTTTTGCTTTTGTAAAATTTAGAAAGTCTTGTGGATTTATCTGTCACCGGGGCAATTTCTTGCTGATTAACTGTGCACAGAGCTTTCACACAGCAAAACTCAAGAGAAAATATGTTGAGGTCAAGAGAAGGAAATGGGCTGGTGCATTCTCTGAAATTTCAGCCACCAGACCTTGATCCTGGAAGAGGAAAGCTTTCCATAAAAGACTAACTGAGGCATTTGAAATAAAACAAAGCAAGTGAAGTCAGAACCCAAAAGACTGCAGGACTCCAGGGGAAAAAAAATGGGTTTCTTGATGAATCAATACATTGTTTTCTTTTTGGGGGTCTTTTTCACACTGATAATTTTGCTTGAGAACAAAAGGAAACAGTGAATTTCATTTGACAGAGATTCAGGGATTCCAGAAATTATATCCTTCCCTTTCAGAGCAAAATTTTTTTTTGTTCCATATGGAAAATTTTTGATTTGGTAGAAATTAACAGTTGTGTTTCCCTCATGGATGTTTTATACTTTAATATATAATATAGTATTAATTTTTAAGAACAAATGACAGAAGTTCAAAAGAAAATAATATATCTGACTTTTCTTCAAGTATGGAGCTAATTTAGGATGTTTCAACATTATTGGAACTTTTTCATCACTTTTTTTGAAATGAAATTCCCCCAAAAGCAACATGAGCTCACAAACTTCTCTCTTTATTATTGTTTTAGCACTACCGCGTTTTACTGATGGGGGAAAAAAACCCTTTCCATCAAAGTTTTTTTCCAATAAACACTACTCCTGAGTCAAGTAGGAGCGTGTCTGAAAATCCCTCAGATGGAAGATTTATTATGTATCATTGGGGAAAAAAAAGCTTTTCGGGGCCAAATTCTGATACAAGCTGGTTTGTGCAAATATACACTGAGCTCCAGCCAGTGAAAATGGGGCCCTTTCAATGTACTTTGTGCTCCTAAAAGAGAAAGGTACCCAGTAAAAAGGGGCAGAAACATTAGTGTGTACATGTGTATGAACAGACAATCTGCTGCTGCTCTTGGCACTCAAGAATAGCTTTCTAGATCATTAAAAAAAAAATATATATATCTTCAATATAAAGGCCCATAGCTGTACAATTTTCGGGTATTTTTATTGTCTTCCACTTCTTTAATTTTTTTTTAAACTTCTTTTATTTTATCATATGAGAAACAACTTTACAATCTATGACCAGATATACCAATAAATTTTGATATTAATTAGCAAGGCCCCAAAAATATCAACGTATGCATCTTGCCCGTCACTCGGAGCTTCTCCACAGATCTGTTTTAAAAAAATACTCACTTTATAGAAGCACAACAATTTGTGGGTTGCAGAAGTGCCCAAACCAGCAAAAGGGTCAAGGAAGTTGTGGTAAAACCAGTGTGTTTCTTGAGTATGATCAATTATCCTCGCTACAACAACCTGTATTTTTAGGAAGGTGGTAAATAGAAAGATGCCTGTGCTGCCAAGCTCCAGAAACCCACTCAGCCCAAAGGTTGTCTGAGAGAGCCAGTCTGATAGCACGGCTTTGCAGACAAAAACTCATTGTGATGTGTATCAAAATATTGCAAAGGGGTGACTGCTCTGCCAAAATGAAAGCCAGGCCCGAGAGATGTGAAGCACAACAAGCAGGGGTGATTCAGTCCATTCCTATAACCAAGATGCAATGGAAAGAGGTTGCATAATTAACCCGCTGCCCTAAGAAACAGCATTTAATGCGCCATCTATTTAAAATTAAACTGCTGTCAAAAGTAGTGTTTTTATTTCTCGTTTTAATTCTGTTCAAAGCACATAAAGCCGTGTCTGCGGTGCTGCCCCAGGCAGTGACATTAGCTGTTCCAAACGTGGGGGCTTGCAGCCTGATTTACAACGCTATGGAATGGCCAACATTGCATTGCTGTTTGAGTGACCTGGTGAGGAACACCCGGCGCTCATCTGGAGCGGGGAGCGACGACGACGCAACGCGCTCCTTGGGCCACCTGGATCCTGTTAAGTGCAGGCATAAATCAAAGCAACCTTCACATGACAGAGGCTTGTCCAGGCTGGGACTGGGTCAGACCCACTCCTTCCAGAAAAGTAAAACTGAACTGTAAGAAGTTGTGTTATTATTTGCTTCGTAGTAGCACCGGGAGTCATTTCACCACAAGGATGGAGGGAGTCATAGTCCAGAAGAGTCAGACTTGTCTTCTTTCCTGTGCTTTGGACTCATCTGCATCTGCACCCAAATCTCATGGACAAGTTTGGCCTTAAGCAAAGCCTTGGCTGGCACTTCAGATGTAATGCTGGCCCTACCACAGAGGACACACAGTTCCCCTGTTTTCACCCCACAGACTGGTGGCAAAGGCAAGGACAGGACTTGGGGCTCATCAATTATTAGGGCATGCTCTCGACCCCAGTGCCTGCAGGGAGAACAGTGTCACCAGTTAGACAAACTTGAGCTTTTTTCAGACTGAGATGAAGATTTCTGCAGGTGGTAGAACTCTAAAATAGCTCCTGTCTACACAGAGGAAAGTTTCTAGTTCAAGGATCACTTGACAATTGCACAATGTTTAGTCTTCCCTAACCTGTCCTAGACAGACTGCAACAAACACTTAAATGACATACATATTTCATTTAGAGTGGTAAATATTTATCCTTCTAGAGGTCTAGACTCAGCAGCACTGGATAACTGAAGTTATTCCTGCCTACACTGTTGGTCTTCACCTACCCCAATGCTATCACATGTTTACTTCAGCTCTGACATGCAAGACCACCCTTCCATATTTGCCTTCCATTGTGGCCAGCGTGTGAGTGCAGAATGCCAACCACTATGATCCACGTGTAGCTTCTGGCAGGGCTTGCGTTGTGGTGACTGTCCTAAAAGGTAGATTTTTTGTGGTAGGTGGAAGTATGCTTGGCATTTTTTGTATTCAAGTGGACAGAAATGGGGTTGAATTTGTGTCTAAAATTGGCAAAGTGAAAGGTAGGAGCGGCAGGTAAAACTACTGAAAATAAAAAAGTGTAAGTGCCCATTAACACATTATGTATCTTCACTGTTGGTGGAAAAGGCTAAGAATTATCTGTAGAAATCCATTAAAAAATCCATCTCCTGCTGTGGAATTCTGCTTTATGTTTTACTGGCTCCTATGAAGTCCTTATCACCAGAGTATAAACTATTTCACTTCTGAAACATCATAAAATTGCTGCCATTGAAGCCCTGGTAATTAAATCCTGTTTGAGACCACAGAGTTTCTAAGCTGCAGGAGAAAATTCCTAAAACCATTTTTTACAGAGCTCTGATTAGAAACTCTTCCAGATATGGGCAGATGAAATGTTCTAGAGACAATCTCAAGGCAATCTTAATTCATGTAACATTGATTTACTGGGGAGCTTGCAGCTCAGAATAGGCTTTGATGGCAATATCTTATCTCCTTGGATCTGATAAACTCTGAGGACAGATGTATTGCTCCAATTAACATAAATATACACGGCAGATAGCAAGGAGGAAAATAACAAGTCTAAGAAAACAGGCCCTCCTTAATGCCACCTCCTGTACACTGCAGGGCCAGGCTCCACGCTAATTGTAGGACCAACAAGCAAGTTCCAAGGGAATAAATGTATACTGGGAGGCTCCACGACATGTCTGAGCTCTTTCCAGAGGTGATTTTTACACTCTAATTAACATCTGTCACCAGTCTCTTTGCTCATCTCTTCTTGGGGAAGAAAGCTTCGCTGTGGCCTTGCGTTTGGTGAGGCCTGGGGCAAACTGGAATCATTAGATTGGATTTCTGAATTGCTGGATTGGAGTGGTTTTGCTGTGTGTTTATGTGTTAAAGGTCCAGGCATTCAGAGAAGAAACCGAAGATATCTGTGAATTTCTTTTCTGTGCAGGTGACTGAGCACAGGAACAGTGCTCAGAGAGGTTGTGGAGTCTCCTTCCCTGAGATATCCAAAAGGTGTCTGGACGCAGTCCTGAGCAGTGTGCTCTGGGGACTCTCGTTTGAGCAGGGAGGCTGGACTAGATGACCCCCAGTGGTCCTTCCACCCTGACCCACTCTGTGGTGAGACTGCATTCCTGCAGAGGTCTGTGCTGTCCTTTCAGACCATCCCAAAAAACTCTTACCCTGCCCAGGCTGCTCTGGCAGAGCAGGTGTCCCATGGTGTGGGAGCTCTCACTCTTGATTTTCATACATTGAGTATACCAAGCACAGGTTATTGGTGGAGGTCTTGGACTTGGGGGGAAGGTGAGGGAAAAGAGAGGCTGGGAACTGCACTGAGAGCACAACAGCAATCTGACCAAGGCAAATTAATAAAGGCAAGGCCATCCGTCTCTGCAAGCGTCTAGTAAAATAGGTGAAACACTACCTGAAAAACAATTGCTAATGTCTTCTCCAACACCAAAACCCTTTAAAAAGTCTTTTTAGAGCAGTCAACAATGGTCAGAAGTTGCTTCTTGGAGCTATCACTCAAAACCACGCAAACACAATCAAGGCAGAAGTTGCTCTGTCCAACTCACTTGACAGCAATAACATGAGGGTGAAAAGCAGAGCATTTCCAGGTGACTGGTCAAAGGTTGCTTGTGCCATGCTGTGTCACAGGGCAGGACACGGAGAAGAGGTATGGCTTCTCACGTGTCCTTCTATCACCTGACAAAATGGGTGCTCTTTGTGAGGAAATGTCTACTCAGAGTAAGAAGGAGGGAAAAGGGATCATTAAATAATATGGTAATTCCACAAAATTTCTCAGGTGCCTAGCTTGGCACAGGCCCAGTGCCAGTCAAGAGTAGAGAGAGGTTTAGTAAAGCTGGTTGAAACCTGGAATTTCCCTTTGAAGCCAGGGATATTACAATCATCTGATTATTACTTTTTTTGTACCTTACTGGAAAAAGAACAAGAAAGGTTGAAATTTCCTATGAAATTGAAATCCTGAGTGATTTTGCCCTGATAGCATCAGAACATCCTATTTGCAAAGATTTGTTTCAACATGCCTGCAGTCCTCACGAAGTGACAATGCTTCATGTCTATGGAATAAATTAGAATTTCATAAAAACACAAATTCAACAGGAATCTTTTGTTTTCATCAAAATGGTGGTTCTTGGTAACTTCCCCCTGAAAAAACAGTCTGTTTCCTTTCCAAACCTAGCTTGCCTTCATTGAGGGAGTACACTCTGCTGGAAAATGTCCACAATCCCAAGTCCATTTCCAGTTAAGCACTCACATGTTTGCAGGAGCCTCGCCATGGACACGGCATGGCAGTTCCAAGTTGTTTAATCTTTTGTCTAAATATAAATAGATGAGTGAATATCAGTAATTTCCTCTGTCCCTCTCACTGTAGGGGGTTTATCTGTGCGAGGGAAGGCTTTAGGATTAGGGCCAGTCGTTGGGGCTGTCTCCAGGCTATCTGCTCAAGAAGGCTCATGAGCTGTTCAGAGATAACACCCCGCTCATACTTGGCCTGATCAGCTGTGCTCCAAAGGGCATCCCACACCAAACCAAACTGCTTTAAAGAAACAACAGCTCAGCTGTTCCCTGCGTGCTGCTTCTGGGGCAAAATGGGAGTTTTCCCACGAGGCTGAACTGGCTGCAGGGGCCTTTTTCTTCCATTTGGCTGTTTGGGCCAACTTCCCATGTCTTTCATTCACTGCTGATTTGGGACCTGCAGGTGAGCAGAAAGCACCTTTTCCCCAGAGACCTGACTAGCCCAGTAAAACTGGAAGTTGTGGGTGGTTTCTTCAAGAGACGTCTCCTGGAGTTTCATGGCCCTTATTGGCCGTGGTCACTGCCCTTATCTTTTCCCATAAGTTTTATCAGTGTTTTCCTTTTCATCATAAATGTCTTCTTTTTCTCCCTTTTGATCTATGGTGGGTCACTCGCCTACCAAATATTCAGCAAAAAGGGGTGAGCATTCACCCTGATGAACTCGAATCCACATTTCTTCCCAGTCCCAACACTCTCCTCACATGACCCCAGTTTCTTCTTTCCCTGTCCAAGTCCTATAGCTAAAAAAAACCAACTCCATCAGAGGGGCTGGCTGACACAACCAGATAAAAACGACACAGCTCATAAGGGAAACTTGGAAGGGAAGTCCTAAAGTTTGATTGCACTTCACAGGGAACTAAACTTTATCAAAATAAAATGCACCCCTCCAAAAAAAAGGTTCTTATCCCATTACCCTGTAAGGATTAAAACCTGTGCTTAAGCTGGGCAGTCCTCTGGCTTGGGAATGTCATAATTTAGGGGTTTGCTGAGCTGCAGCTATTCGCAGTTGTGTCCCTTCATCTCTGCAATCTCATTCAGTCCCTCAGCATTGTGGGGATGCAGGCAAACCACTATAAATAACTGAGCCTTTTCATGTCAGCTGGTACAAGCACCAGCCACTTCGAACAATCTGACCTTTCTTGGGGATTCTGACCAATCTGCAGTGGAAGACAGCTAATATCTTCCAGGATTTTCCATGGTTAAGGTATATATATAAAAATTGCTGGCTGTGTGTGTGCGCTCCAAATGCTTTCTGGCTTGTTTAATCTGGCTGTGACATTTTGTTCTGTGGTTAAAAAATGAAAGTAACGTCCCAGTTAATGATTTTTGATGAAGCCCATTATTCTCACAGCTATTTTTAATCACCATGGAAGGCAAATCAATCTAACACACCTACAAGACTAACATTTTAATAAACTAATAGAGACAGTGGGCTAAAGCCATGGTATTTTTCCTCTGAACTCTTGTTTTTAACTGTAACCCTGTGAGGTTACCTTGGCATTCCTTTGCACAAAGAAAGCAAAACCTAGAAAGTAAATTGCTGTTGCCATCTCCTGAATTTTGTCTCCGGCTTTAAATGGGAAACAAAACAGAAAATGGCTTCATCTTCCTAATTAGAAAAAGCTGAGGAAGGAGGTTCCTGCAGAAGGTATTAAATGATTATGAGATTTCCCCTTCTTTCACACACCTGTTAAATGGAATCTGATAATGCCTCTCTCTTATTAATATCTTATGAGAAAAGTCAGAGGGGATGTATCCTTGATCAAGAGATATCCATATTATGCTTACTGCTATAGTTCATTCTGGAACACAGAGTGAATCATGGCTCTGTGAGAACCTGAAGACACTGACCCCAAGTTCGGCCATTGTAACCAGAAAAATAATGAGAAAAGGTAATAAAATATGGAAAATTATCTAGACTGTGTCTTGCTTCCTGGGTTTGCCAGAAGTTGCACTGAAATTTCAAGAGGATTTTTCATATCTGGCATCCCCCATCCATTCACACTGTATCTGAGAGCTTTACCCCAGCTGCCCCATTCAAGGAATCAGAGCAAGAATCAATTTTCACCCACTGGGAGAAATTGGGAAAAAATTTAAACTGTTCCCAGAGTGAGGCCCTGTCCAACAGGAGTGAGAGTGGCTGTCTCCAGCTCACCAGATTTGTTAGGTTCCTTAAGCCACCTTTCAATCCCTCATGAGCACAGTGCATCTCAACTAGAGATGTGCCTTGGTTTCAAGAGAAAAAAATTCCAAAATATATTCAGAGAGCAGAAATGTATCTTGGTCTAAAATACATTTTAGACTTTCACCATGCCCTTTCTCAGGGTTTGTTCTCCTCTTTATTTTGCTCTTTTGCAGCTATAGACAAGTTTCCTGTTGCTATCGTTAGTGGAGAGATGCTCAAGAGCACAAACCCTCATTCTGTAGGATCAATATGTCTGGTCTGAGCCTGCAAGATGGATTTCCTATCATGTCCTTATATCAACTCTTAAGTTGCCCACATGAAAGCAAAGCAGTGTGATGGTGAAAGAGTATTTGGTGATTTGCTGTTGCAGAGTAAAGCTGGAGTACGTGAAATTATTGCCACATTAGCAGGTGTCTCCAAAAGTGCATTGTCCTCAAACAAGGAGGTGCTGATGTGAAATTTGAAGAGCCTTTCACAAGTTTAAAAATGCAATAGGTTTGAAGGACATCAATGAGGATAGGTGAGGAAGCACTCAAGGGAAAGGGGATCAGCTGGAATACCTCCCCACTTCCCTGCATGGCTTTCCCTGCTCCCCAGAATGAAGAGGCAAACTCTTCCACATCTTCCAGGGAAAACTCACAGAGAGCCTCAAGTCACCCCTGAGCTGAGCAGTCCACAGCCAATGTGGACACTTATTTCTTATTTCTTATTTCTTATTTCTTAACCTGGCTCTTCCCACCCAAGCTGCACTTGCTCGCAGCATGTGTTGGGCGAGCGAGTGGCTGTGTTCTTACATTTTTGCAGTGAATAAATGATATTTTCAGGTGCATTTCTTAGGCACTGAGCTGTCCCTGCAGCTCAAGCAGGAGCTGTGGCAGGGAGCACAGAGCAGCCCCATGACTGGCATCAGCAGTGCTCACTCTATTAAAGGCAGCTTTTAGAAAAGGAGAGTTACTGAATGCCAATTAAAATGCTTCAGTGATTTAAGTGGGCGACTTCCATGCCCCGCTCTGTAACGCTACACCCCTCCATGTCCAGTGAGCAGCACTGCTCTCCCTAGTAGGTCAATTTATGCAACAGCATTGACAGTGACCTTAAGGGGGGATCATTAAACTATTCTCCTCTCCTGGGATTCGTAACTCTATCTGCTGTCTCTGCAGGAAAGGATGAGACAAGGCGGGGAGGGAAGGAGCAGCCCATTGACCACCCAGAAATTACTTGGTAAGCCCTGATTCTTCTTGGTGCACATTCTGAGGAGGAAGGCAAGAAAAAGCTGAATAAAGCAGGCTCTGTGGTACCTGCAGGGGGTAAGAGTTCCCCAGCCTCTAACAGCAGAGCCAGAGGGATCTCATTCCTGGTGGAGCAGGCAGCACTCTGCAGACCGGCCTGGGGCTGGGTGCAAGAGATGCTCCTCCACTGCCACTGCCAGGGGGGACAGCAGGGCTCTCACAGAGAGCTGACACAGGGCTGAGGGCCACTTCTCCCCTGGCCCCAGTAGCCAAGGCCAGCACCAGCACCCGGCAGGGACACACAGCAAAGGGCTGGGAGGGGACGCGGCCGGAGCCAGCACCGTGCCAGCTGCGCCTGTTAACTTACGGGAAAGGATGACTTTGGTCACTTGTCTCATCTCAGGCACACTGCAAAGCTGAGCTGAAAGCTTTTAATGGTCCCTTGACTCCGAGCCTGCAGATACAGAGAGATAGAGAGCATAATAAACTTTCAAAATATGATCTAACTGCATAACACATCAAATGTGTATCTTAACTGTATCCAGTGGAGCTGAATGGAAACAAACACACCATTTCAAACCAGACCACACACAGCAAGATAGTGCACATGACTAATTTTGATGACTGATTTCATATAAATAATGTACCAAGATTAGTAGATGCACTATAATATCTCTTCATTCCACTCTTTTAATTAACTTTTCATTGAGAATCCGATTGAAAGCGGCTAATAAAATGTTTGCTTTTTGCTCCTCAGATTAAAAATACATCCTGTCCTTACCTGAAACAGGGAGAAATTGCATGAAACTCGGGAAAATGGCCTGCTTGATGCCATTCAAAATAGTGCCAGTGTTACAGCTCTTAGCTGTGTGGCAAAGGAAGACATAACAGGTGTAGATAAGGAGTGGGAAGAGTACAGTATTACGGTCGCTGCACGTTGTAAATTGCTATGGGAACCAAACAGTTTTGTTCTAGATCAGTTTTGCCACCTACACAAAAGGGGAATAAGACACAGATAACCCTACAGCTGAGTTCTGTTCTTCTGATGCCTGGCAATGTTTAAATGAACTCATGAAGGAAGTGTTGAGTAGTGAAAGACAAATGACCTTTTCCATCTGGGAAAGGTCTTAAAATCTTAAAGCTGCAACGCCTATGTTTATCAAAAGAGAAAGAAGGGAAAATGCCAGGTGAGGGAGAGAGAAGCCAAATCCCTGCTGTCTGAATTCAAAGAGGATGGCAGGATTTAAAAGAGCTAGTGACCTTCAGGAAATTGATCCTGGTGCTGATGGATCACTATATGTAGGATGCAAACTAATAGGTCAGCTGCTGCCTCTTCACTGGATAAAAGGTGAGATTTCCTACCCCTCCAAAGGCAGAAACTTTAAATGGCCTTGAGTGAAGTAATTTTAACACTTATTACACCATCTCCAGGGGTTTTCAAGCTATTTTGAAAATAAGGCAGGAGGGTAGGGCAGATAAATCCTCCCATCCTGTCATTACTGATGATAAACCTGATACAGAAGGATGTGACATGACTTGTCCCAAAAAACCTCTCTAAGAGGGACCCTCATTGCTTGCACCTCAGGTATGTGTTTAACCACCAACCACCTTTCCCTTTTAACAATTTTTGTCAGCTTTCACATTGGAACTCCACAGAACCACAGATTTCACATCTTTTTCTTAATACTAAGCCACTAGTTAGTCCAGGTTTACTCAAAACAGTGCCCAGGGTCTCTTTATAGATCTATAAACCTGGGAGGACCAATTTGTGACCTTGGGCTGAGATTCAAGTTTTAAAGGAACAGTGAAACTGAGGCCATTTTTTTCATTACTTCGATTTTCATACTTTGTTCTCACTCTCTACATTTGAATGTGCCTGAAGGGCTTGAGTGGAAGGCAACTTGCAGATTTCCAAAGCCTTTTTCTGTGTCAGCCTTGATCCCAAATTTTGACCCTTCTAAGTCTGGCAGCCTCTCCATGCAGCACTTGCAATAATCACATCACGGATATTATTTGGGTTGGACCTTCCAAGGCACTTGAGCACCCAAAGTCACATTTACATTTACATCTACATTTACATTTACATTTACATTTACATTTACATTTACATTTACATTTACATTTACAGGCTCCATCTGTAATGAGTACAGCCCCTCTGTCACACCATGGTGTGGGGCAGCAAAATCCCACGACAACACTGTTAAAGCTGGGTAGAGGAAGTTAATAACAGCAAACAGGAAAAGAAAAAAAAAAATTATAAAAGGATTACCTGCTGCATGGAAAGCTTCCCAAGGTTCAGTATGATGTGGGAAAGAACTCATAATCCCAGGTTTCATTCAGACCATTTCTGGGAACAAAGGCACCTGTATTAAAATCAGTGGTGTTGATTTTGGCAAACCACCATCAAATAGAATAGAAAAGAACAGAAAAAAGATGATACAAATCTGATTGTCCCTGGGCATATAATTCTTGGTGCTTCTCTCTACCCTTCCCACATACATCTTGGCATGACCTGGTACCTTTTGTTTTGCACCACCTCTTTTTTGATTGAGTGAAATGTCTTTAAGACAGCAACAGGGTGAGTATTAAAGTGAGAGAGAGCACTCTAGCTGGAGCAAGCAGGCTTCACAGGGGCAGCCCTCCTACCTGCCAAGTCTCACCACAGTCTCCTGCCCCCTGCATCCTTTTGGAACCCGCTCTGAGAAAAATTCAGCCAAATGCTTAGTTAATTTTAAACTAAAAACCAACCAGAAGACAACCAGAGTTAACAGCACTCATTTAAATTAGGAGTTCTCCCCTATATGGGAAAAGCCCTTGGCTGGGTTTCTCTCAGCTGGAAGGCACAGAGCTCTGAGGTCTCTGTCCATGGGTTGTTTCACAGCAGCTGAGCACCTTCCCCAGAACCTCTTTCGAAAGGCAGCAAGCAAGAAAAGAAAGACGGGAAACAGAATAAATACTGGAATCATTCCATAAAATGTTATTAAGATAAGAACAGCTAGAGATAACAACAGCTAGTAAGGAGAAATGGGGGATTGGCACAGGATCCTTCCACAGCAAGGCATGGAACAACCGGGGACCATTCCTGGAAATCAAACTGCAGCACCTCCAAATGCCCCCAGGACCCAGAGCATTTTACCAGCAGAAAAAAGTGCTACCAGCTTAAAGTGCCAGTTGCTGCTGAACTGTAGCATGGAGTGAAAAACAGCATCGATTCAATGGCTGCTTGGGACAGAAAGTGACAAACATGACCATTGAAAGGGCAGGAGGAACTTCTGGTAGGCAGGGTGTAAATAGCCAGCTTGGCCCCTGGCCAGGCCGTGGACGTTAGTCATCTCCTCTTGTCAAAAGTGCCATCAGATCTCCAGTGACTGGGAGCATCCAGGGCCTTGGGTTTATGTCTAAGCCAGAAGATGGATAACAATGCTAAAATGGAAACATCAGAGGCGGGTATGATCACAAACAGGGAGGATATGCAAGACATCTTCCAGACAGAGGGGGGAAAACGGAGCTCTAGGCACTGTCCAAAACAAACAGGAGTCACCATGAGTGGATGGGGGTCATTCCAGGCTATTTTGTGAACTACATCAGAGCCAGCGTTGCCCTCCACATGGCTTCACAAAGTTTGGCTTTAACACTTGAATGTCACTGGCAGAAGAACACAAAAATGCTGCACCCACAAAGAAAGCCAAGAAGGAAACTCAAGGAGATAGAAGTTAGGAGTCCAATTTCACCTGAGGGAACAATTAAGAATTATTTATCGAGGATGAACTAATGGATCTTTATTTTTAGAGGAGAGCGTTGGGGAATTTTAAGAGTTTCCCGCTCTTAGCTTGTATTTAAATAATAAATAACTATCTGAGTTCTGGGGAATGTTCAAGACAGTTCAGGCAGTTGCAGGTAGGCCACAAGAAATAGTTTCGAAAATCAAAATAACAAGCAGCATTCCTGGACCCAATTCAGATGTTCTGACATCTCTTCAGAAAACACCCAAGTGAATAATTTCGCCTACTGTTGCTAATGGGGTCTGTCCAGTTAAGTTAGGGGACATTTCTGAAACTACAGGATTGATCTGTAATGCATCATTCAGCAAGAAAGTCTGCAACTGTGAAAAATAAATCCTGCAAAAATAATCCTGATGGATTTTCAGCCATCAATGGACTGAACAAGCCTGGATATAAATGCACCTGTATTGAAGTTTCTCTACGGATGAAAGAAGGGTTGAAAATCAAATCTCATGCCTTTCATCTGCTTGAAACTCTAAGCAAAATGCAGACCCATAAAGCTAGCCCTAATTATTTACTTTAAAAACAACATGCACTTTGTATTGAGCACAGCCTTTAACTCTGTCTGTGAGCTATTTCTGTGTCTGTGTCTTTGGCTCTGCACTCCACACACACAGAGCAGCAAAAGGTCAGGCATGAGTTAACATCAGAGCTGGAAGACAGTGAAGAGCCCTGCTAATCAGACTTGCTCCTGACCACTGACTGTTCACAGAGCAGAGTGGGGTTAGACATTAATGCATTTGACCCTTCAAAAGCTTAGTAGCCAATTAGCTTCCTAAAGGCTGTGATGAGCTGGACTCATTTACTCTGCATCCCCACGCTCCGCTGTGGTGTTTAAAAGGCAGCAGGACCACCGACAGCTGCCCAACAGGGCCCTCTGCACACTCAGCACTGAGGCCACATATGTAGTTACTGGAGGGGAAAAGAGATGTAAAAAGCACAGCTCGGGGTGGCTTCCACAAGCAATGCAATGTCACTTGCAATACTGCACGATTCCAGTCAGTTCCATAATTTTTCAAAGTTATCCTCAAATTCTCGGGAATGGCTCCAGAACATCAGTTTGCTTTGCAGCATGAAAGGCAGGCCTTATGTTCTATTCCAGAGCATCAAAGTCACAAACACCTGGAAAACTCACGGTGATCCCTGTTATCTTCATTGGACAGGTGCTCCCTGAAATGCCAGACCTCGTCTGAAGATGTTCACACCTTTGTTTGACACATCCAGCTCATGTTTCTCTCTGCCTCACCACAGCATTCTTGGCCAGTTCTGGAGCCCATCGTGACAGAACACTCCATTCCCATCCGTAACTCACAAATTGGCGGAGTTGCTGATTTCCTTTTCAGATATCAAAGCAAGTTTGCCAGGGCTCACGAAAAGAAATCTAGGTAGATAAATGCAGAGACACACTATCAGAGACTCCTCCTATCCCCTCAACCAATGCCACCCTTGAAGATCAGCAGGGCTGATAGCACAGCAACCAAACCGTGCAGTTGTGAACACCCTTTATCTGAGAAATAACTGCACACACTTAGTCAGCTACTTGTGAAGGGCATTTATTGGTCTGGTACCAAATCACTGAAGCACTTAGCATATTCTTGAGTCACATATGTCCCACAAGTGAAGTGTGTCCTTGGCAGGAAGCTGAATCTGAACAGACTTAAACACTTGCTTAAGTACAAGCACATACGTAAGTGTCTCACTGAATTGTGGCTGTGTTGACATTTGTATTACTAGCCCAGGTGTCAAGCAGAATCATTTATTAGCTCCTTCTCTCTCCCCATTTACCTTTTCTTTTTGCACTGGTGCCTTCATGAAGAGAAGTTGTGCTTCATACCAAGTAGGCACAACTAATCAGTCTATTTTAATAAAGAGAGAGATTAGGTGAGAAGGACAATGGTGAGTGTGAAATTGGAGAGAGATGTCAGTGTGCTATTTTCAAAGCCCCTAATTTTTTTTTGAAGTGCTGTATTTTAGCACTTAGCACCAGTGATTATGCAAAAATAAGGCGTTGAGTTCAGCAGCTTTGAGTTAGAATTTTGTTTTAAAATTTCCAGTAAGATAAACTTAATGGAAAGTCAGGGATATTTATTTCATGAATTAAAAGGAAAGTTTCTCCTTTTCAGTAGCCAAGCCAGAGATGGGGATTGTTACTCTTTCTTTTTTTTTCTCAGTACACACCAGGGATGCAGCTGTACTCTCAAAACTTCATGCCCTTTTTATTCCTCTCGGTTGAGCTGCCACAACCCACCAAACGACACTTCAGCCCTGTGTCAGTTCGAGGGCTCCAGCTCCAGCTAAGGCTCAGCCACAATTCATCAGGATCAGATGGCAGCCAGTCCCTGTGAATGCACCTCCTGAGACTGGACACTGCTCACCCATCATGGAGCAAAAACAATCGTCTGAAGCTCCCCACCTGCTCCAGGGCCGCTCTGTCAAATGCAATACTTCAGGGGGTGACACCTCCCTGTCACACTGATTTTTTGGATGTTGACATGGTGGTTTGAGTGAACATCTGTTGATGCTACTCCGCTGTGGTCTCATTCGGACTCTGCAGAAGCAAAGATGAAAGCATGTTTTGGTGCCTCCCTCCTGCCTGCTCCACCTGAGAAGCCCTCTGCACTCCCTCTGGGCTGCTGAACAGCTGTGACCGAATGACACCTTATCCCCCTTCCCTCTTTGAAACATTTAATTCCCAGCTCCTCTCTCTCTGAATCCCCACCACTAGTGGTGTTCCTCTGGGTACCTAGCTGGGCATGTGGCCATTTTCCTATCTTTTCATATAAATATCCCAGAACCCAAACCAAGGGGAAGCTACACCATTTGCTTTGCAGCCAATGGAAATGGTGAAGAAACAAACAAACCAAAAAATTAATCCTGCTGTAGATCACAGAGAGAAGCTCCAAGGTTGGGTGCTCCACTGCACAGGAGTGTGCTGGGATACTCAGACAGGATAAGGGTCCTGGTCAGTTAGAGCAACATGTTGGAAGCAGTGGCTTGCAGCCTCCTGCCCTCCCTGTTATGGCTGTGTGCCTCCTGCAAACCCATTAGAACCATGAACACTGTTTCACATCTCTAGCATTTTCTCATTATTCTGGTTTTGGTGCTTTTGGGTGGGTTTTGTACTCTTCCTGCCTTGTTCCAGTTCTGCAAGCAAAAAAATAATTCCCTTTCTAAACAGCTTCAGTGTACCAAGGTGAGGTGAAAAATGACACAGAAGGCTCCACCAGCTTGTGAGGCTACTGTAAAAGAGCAGTGGGCAGGGTCAGGAAGGAGAGTTAGGCTGGGTAATGTAGAAAGGACAGTCTATTGGTGGTCCTGCTCACAGTTAACCTGTGGGAAGTGGCCAGGGTCAGTTCTCACTCTGGATCTCAGCCCTTTTGGGCTGCAGAAGCGAAAACTCAAACAAAAACTGCAGTCCTCTTGGGTTTCAGGCTTAGATATGATATCAGCTCCTCCTTTCCGAAGACAACAGCACTTAGAGGACGATGGCTGATGCTTTCTCCCAACAGCCTCTTGCTTTAATGAGCACCATCTCTGCATCTGGCATGCAGCTGCCCCTCCAGACTGGTGACACTCAGGCTCATGCACAAAGCTTGCACACAGTGTCACTCTAAATAATGGTAGCAATGCAGTCACAGCAACCTGCAGGATAGATATTTCCTCAGTACGACAGCTTCCCGGAGTTCAAAGCTTTGCATGAGCAGAGCACACGAAGGCTCTGTGTGTTCACTGATCAGCGCTTCCATCTCTATGTGATCATTTGCTAAATTGCCATAAAAGTGGCACCACCAGCACCAAAGATGACACTCTTCTGTCTGGGTGCTGTAATCACCCTGGATGCCTCTGAGCAGACTGCAAACGGGCACTGGAGATTTTAAATATCTCAGTTTTCACCATCAAACATCGAGAGCTGGTTCCTGTTTCCTTCTCAGTCACCTCTCCTGGCTCCATCAGGCTATTGATGCAATGCTGAGTGATATGTGGGAGCATGTTACTCTCAGTGGAGATTAATTATTTCTTTTTTAAGACTCCTACATCCCCCATCCCCTCTGGGTCTCTCAGTTGGTAAAGCAGCGTGTCAAAAACTAATGGGAAGGTGTGAGACGTGACATGACTTTATGAGAAAATAAAATTTGGGACAAGGGAGATGGAATTTGGGTTTTGACAACGGACTTTGTTTTTCTGTTTGTTTCTTCCCCTGAAGAGTATGTTTCTATTTTTATAACTGAATTCATTGCTGTGATTCATTCTGTAATTACTACAGGAAACTGGGAGGGACTGCACCTGTGTTGGACCATGAGGGAGCCCAAAGTGTCACTGGTTCCTCCCCACACTGACTAATCCCCTTTGTCTGCTGTGCACAAACACCAGTACCTGCCTGAAACCCCTTCAGCCCTCAGATTTCCACTCACAGCTGTCTCCAGAGTGTCGCAAGGAAAGATGATGGATGGGCAGAGTTTTATTTCCATTAGAATGGAGCCAACTGAATATTTCCAACAGCTTTATTAAAAATACTAGTTCTTGCTTTGCTTAATCTTGAAAAATGTGACATGTTCCTGCAGCTGAGTTTGCATTTTGTCTAGGAAATGAATGCCTGAGGTGGAATGATTTTCTGGAGGAGCAGAGCACGGGGCAATTTAGTGTCTTCCCTTCCACAGGCAGAGAGGGTCCAGCTTGGGAGACAGAAGCCGATAGCCCACAACTGCCATCTCCCCAAGGGGCTGTACTTTGGGTTTTTGGGAACATGACCCCCAAAATCCAACAACAAAGGCAGCCAGGCTGATCAAACTGGAGACCTCCCTGTCATCTCAGCCTCACTGCTCCACTCCCCAGCTACCCCCGAGCCCTGAAGAGCATTGCCCTCCCTCCTCAGTGGGTTTCTGTCCTCCCTGCTACTGACACGCTGCTCATGACCCACAGTTGGCATCACTTACAGAAGACTTTTGGAAGAGAGCACTGAAGTGTCTGAGTTCGATGTGATGGGGTGGCAAGGAGGGAAAGAAATTAGAAGCACAGGAGGGTGTCAGGTTTGGGTGAGCAGCTGCTTCATCATCACAGTGACTGCATAACTGAAACTCTGTCCAAAGAATAGAGTTTGTCCAAGGTTTTTCTTTTCTTGCATTGCTTTTCCTATTTTCCTCTTGTTTTCCCAGAAATAGAACATGACATTTATTTTTATGGACAGCAGGATCTTATGGCTATTCCCTTGCGACGGAGTAATCTGAACACAATTATGTTCTGTTGACAAAAAGTGATAAAAGTGTATTGTGTCAACACTCTGAACTAACAGATTTGTCATCTGCTTTACTCCCAAATAATAGAAACAGAATTAGAAAATGCTCTGACAGACTCTACCTTTTTCTATGGTTAAATAAGTGCCAGCTCTGTGCTTGGTTACTGTACTCACAGTTCTCCCTCTTCCAGAAAAATCTTCCTGGCTGTGTTTTAAATTCAAGTGTAAATTTTGCTTTGATGGACTTCTTTTGGCAGCTTATAGCTTATATGCTCTGAAGTAATTTGACCCAAGTTCTCCATTTCATTTCAGTCCTACTACTCCCATTTCTTTCCACGGCTTTGAAAAATCCAAGCTTTTTTTGAGTATCTTTTTTTTTCCCCATGTAAATTTCCTTCTAGAAAATGTATTTGACAATAGTACCTGCACTATATCCTCCCTCCAGATGACTTCTTCTTGAGTTCATGGACAGAAATCTACCTGGACTGTTGTTTTCCTGAGACAGAGACTCACATCTTGCCCAACATGTAGGGCCAGCCCTAAACACATGCAAATAATCAGTGGAGAGATGTGCACATCTCATAACAGAAAACACCATCCCCTGCTAGGTTTGAAGACAAGTCTGCACTTCCAACTCTTGGTAAATTGGATGACAATTACTCCTTAAGAGCTAAAAGAATGCTATCATCCTAGATAAATGGAAAAAGCTTTTTCATGGCCGAACAAAAACCAGTTTCCAACATTTCTGTAAAACGTTTTCTTTTCCAGCTGTGGCTCTTTCACTGTTAAACACCATTATACAGCATTTCCATTCAAAAGGGACGTGTGAAATGTATATTAAGGCTTTCCAAAATTAGGAACCCGTAGCCACCAGGTGCAAGTGTGGAATGAGTCAAGGGTGACAGCATTTGGATGTCTGAATAATGCCTCTCACAAGCCCATGAGCACTGACCTCCTCATCAGACCAGGAGAGATGATAGTGCCCTGAAGATGCTCTTATCTCACACAACTGGTCCCCCCTCAGCTCATTCCCCCAGCTTCCAGCTAAAGCACTCTGTCAGACTGCAACTCCCAAAAATCAGCTATTTTAGGACCCCAAACCCCAGAGCAATTGAAATTCTCCTCTAATCCCAGGTGCATTCTGGACTCTCCCTTCCTCCAGCCTACCCACCACAGCCCACTTTGCTCCCCAGCTCCTGCAGTGCCCCAGCACAGCCAGCCACAAGGAGCTTGTCCCCATGCAAGCAGCATTTTTCACTGGCTCTTCCTCTGGTTTTCTGCATTTGTTGTTTGAGCAGGAAAATGCGATCGTTTTTGACAGCAGAGTGAAGTGAACTGAGTGTGTGCACATGAAGAGAGATTGTTTATTCCCCTGATCCAGCTCCTGCCAGTGGGATTTTTAGTGTGGGGGTGGAAACAAGGCATTTACATCCTGAAATGAGAATAATTGTGTGGAATAGCGTTTTAGGGTATTTTTGGCACCGTATTCTGATACCCATAGCAACCTTTACAGAAAATTGAGCTGGACATTGCAATGGAAACATGACACCGTCTACAACTTAATTCACAACCCAAATTTCCCAGAAGAAGCCACAGCTCATTACCACACCTACAGAACCACTCTTGAAAGGGAGCACAGATCTGACTCTTGTTCTTCCTCCTCCTCTCTCACTGACAGCCAGACTTGGTGCTCAACAAAAGGATGCTGCTGTGAGAAAACAGCTAAGGGAAAAAAAAGGTGCTAAAGTTCTTTTCAGAACTGTCTTAAAGCAGTAAATACATTGTGTAATGAACAAGTTTGGATAAAAAGAAGCAATACCACTGCAGACAAGATTTTTCCTTACCCACCAGGTTAATGCTCTCTTGTCATTTAAGGCTTATCAAATGAATCTCATTTAATAAATGAATATTTACCTTGTTTTATCAGCAACTGTCTTTTTATCCTAATGTTCTATCCTAGTATCAAAACAAGGTGCAGATACTTAATGTGATTTATTTTACCAAAAACACTTGGTCCTAACTATAATAATTTTGTGAGCTTACATTTGAGATTAATTTTTGGTACAATTTGGTCAAGATTTTAACACTAATCCAAAGCATTTTAGGATCCAACACACTGGCTTGTAGCACTTGAGTTTTCTACTGGAGTCAACGAGGCCATTATTCACATGCTTAAAATTAGGCATATGCTCAAGTGCTTCGCCTTTGGGATAAAGAGCCCATTTGGGACTCCTCAGTACTTAGCTCTGATAAAATCCATCAGTCTTGCTTAGATGATTAAAACAAAAGCATCTTTCTCAGAACTTCCAACAGATGTTTTCATAAATTTTAACATACTTCTTGTCCCTGTCTCATTCATTTCCAGTACAAGTATTCCCTTAAAAGCTGCATGAGGAAATCTGTAAACTTCATGGAGGAAATTTATTTGGATAGAAAGACATCTAAAGAAGCAGAACAGCACTTTCAATGATCTCTGGCCAAACTCTGCACCCATTAACTTTCTTTATGCCTTTCCCCACTGCCAGATGTATCTGTGCAAATGAGATTTTCCAAAGTAACTATTGTCTTATGTGAATCCCACAAAATTCTTCCTGATAGACTCTGAGCAGGGTTTCTAACAAACCAAGTGAGTGTGGAACTGCTCACTCCATATGTATTCTTTCCTCCACCCGCCGCATTTCATTCTGTCGACAACATGCATTTTGTCAAACCTCTTACTGCAAATCATTCAGTCAATGAAACCGAAAGACATTTCAGCACATTTTTATCAACAGAATGTAATTTCGTGCAAATCATGCTGTCAACAGGAAGGAATGCCAAAAGAAAAGTGAAAGAACCCAAACTCATTTTGTCCGCAAAAAAATAAATTACAGTTTGCTTTTTATTTTGTAGACAAAATGGAAATAGCAAAATTTCCCCATCTGGGGGCAAAATTGAGATTGATCTCTTAATTTAGGAGACCAAACAGTAATTGATAGAAAAATACCAACACTATGAAGGACAGCTGAGATGCTGAGTCAGAAGAATTTTTCCAGCACTGGACACCCCTCACTGTTTTTGTTGCACCAGTGAAATGCCACCTGAGATATTTAATCCACTGCAGCCAAATACTCAGTGATGGGCTCGAATACAAGGAGGCAGTCTGAGCTGAAGGAAAACACAGATGCTGATCCATTTTGCAGCTGATGGATGGCTCGGGTTGCTCTGCAGGTGCGTGTGTGGTCACCGAGGCTCCTCACGGCTTTGTGCCATAGCTGCAGCCACCTCCTGTTTTTCACCGTTGTGATGCTTTCCTCCCTTCTGTTGCTTTGAGTTTTGCTGTTGCTATTACAAATCTTGCTCTTTCAGCAATTGTCTCTGGCCCTGAGGTCCCAGACTGCCTGGCAGGCGGGTGGCTGGCACCCTGTGGCACAGCCTGGTGGGCACTAAAGCTCTGCAGGACAAAGCAAAGTCTGGTTCCACTGCCTTGCAATCGCTCTCCATCACAGCACTGGAACCAGTTTCTACCTCCCAACTGCTAAAGGGCCTTTTTTGCTGGTCCACACTGGATTCCTGCCTGGGCCTCTGTTAATGTCCAGCAAAACCCAACTAGGCAAGACGCCTGGCTTCTCTAAAGATGGAGTGAAAATTGGCGCCTGGGAGAAGGAGGTTACAAGAGGACATTAAAACATTTGTTTCCTTACACCTACTCAGGTTTTAATTCAAGGTGTGCTCAGCTGATTATGATTATAAGGTTATTTTTCATAAGGATGGCTGTTCAATTCTCTTTAATGCTTTGATATTATTTTTCTCTGGACTGGAGTTTTTTGCTTAACGTGGTAAAAAACCCCAATAACCTTCCTGGGGTTTTTTGGAGAATTTCACTGTGTTTTCAGATCACCTTATCCCTTCCAGCTCTTCAGTGAATTGTTCAAATAAGGGCTTGGAGAACTGACAGTCCCGAAGAGTTTGTATGGGGCTGGAGGAGCAGAGACGCTGGCTGCTACCCAGCATTTCAGAAATCAGAATGAGACTTACCACATGCCATTTTGGTACACACTGTGGGGGACCACAGATCATTTTCTCCATCAGTCCCCAGTCTTTACTGGGGAAAACGATGCTCCAGCCAAATTCCCCCAGTCCTGCTCATCCACTGGAGAGGGATGCACGGAGAGAAGGTACGCATTGTGCGGCGTTAGAAACGAAACTGCTTTGAGCCGCGGGCCAACACTCTGACACCGAGAGCTGGCAGCAAATATGTCAGAGGGATCACGAAGTTGGCATGAGAGGGTTTCAGCTAATACAAGAGATTATTTTCAGGGCCTCACAGCGTGCCAAGCACAATACAAAGCTGGCCTCAGAGAGAGCTCTTCTGCTGGAGCCGTGGGGGGTGGCAGCGGAGCAGGGCAGGCGCTCGGGGACAAACCTGGCCCAGGTTTCTCCCTGGGGCAGCACTGGGGCTCAGCAGGGAGCAGCTACTTTTTGGCTGTGTGTCACTGCTGTGTGTCCAAGCCAGTGTCTGTTTGCAGTGGTCTGCCTAAAGTGCCTCTGGGATGGGTCAACTTTCTGAGCTCTCTGCTTGCCTTCACACAGCTTCAGGAGTGGGACCTGGTGCATCCCTCTGGCTGCTCAAGTGGATTTCAGGTTTGAAAGCCATCATTTTTATCAACATCAAGGACCTCCTTCTGTTTAATCCTTACCTGCCTTTCTACCCAAAGGAACCCCAAAGGCAAGAAAGCATTCATTAAAATCATAGTGTCACTTTAAAGGTGATGGATAGCTTCAGTGGGAAGAAGTGTCCCAAGGAATGAAAAAATAATTTCGTGCCATTCTGCTGTGCACTTCTCATGGTATCTTCTTGACATTTTGGTTGTACTGACAGTGCTGCATGTAGAAGGAAGGATTCTTATCTGTGAGGAAGAGACAGCAAGCACTGCAAAATATTTACTTGGTCTGGGTGGACAGAAATTTTCCTTCTTTTAAAAGCTGTTATGTCGAACCTTTCTGGCATGAAATGGCCTCACCCTGATCAGTTCTGCTGGTGTGTGGCACAGGGTTTTTGCATAAGCATGGAGAACAGAGAGAGACTGAAAATTGTGCATCCTCCTTCCCCCAGGACTTTGTACTGTGGCACTCAGAATAAAAGTCTTGCCAATTAACCTGTTTTTTCTTTGTACATTGGCTTCAGCTTGCACAAATCCACGTTGGACACATTGTCCCAGCTGTATTCAACCAACCCCACCTTTCCAACAGAACTTTGAACAAAAGAGAGGAAATGAAGACCTGGGGATTTCCATGTTTTCATGGCTGATTTCTTGTTTGCATGTTACACAATTAACTCCCAAGGAAAGATGGAAATCTTACATCAATGTGAAATGAGAGCACTCAGCTGCAGGACACCTGGAAATCAAATCAGTAATTACTAACACAGAGGTAGATTGTAAACTCCCTGCTGGAATTCACCCACATCTTCATTCAACAGCAACAATAAAGTGATGGCAGTGGTGATCAGAATCAAATATTTAGATCGCAACCTGTTGCTTGCCTATTATCCTGCCAAAAGCAGCATGTTTAATTTAGAGTGAAAAATTGAGCAGAGACCAGAAAAAAAAAAATAGGGAGAGGATTTGAGTGGTTGCTCCATGGCTCAGCAGCAGCTGCTGCAAAAGCCTGGTGCATTCTGAAGGGAGTCAGAGCAGCTCCTGCACTGGGTCCCCCTTCATTTCAGGGGAGTGGAGGCTGCAGAGGGGTGGTTGAGAATGAGTTGCCTGTTCAGTCAATCTCCTGACCTCTCCACCCAAGCAGCTTGCTGAGGTTCACCCTGGTGCATCTACTGTCCATGGAATCAGGGAGGTGGTTGCAAGGCCTCCCAGACTCCCGGGATAAACCTGGGCACGGGATAAACACAGCTGAGCTGCTTCAGGTTAACCTACTACATGCTGCAAAAATTTTGAGCTCAAAAGGAGTGACAGAGCTGTAGAGAGGTGTGTAGGAGTACAGTGGGGGTCACCTGGTGAAGGTTGGCTCCCACCCCTTCTGCCAGAAATGGTGATTTGTTTGGAAAAGCTGAGCTCCTGGTAATAGAAACCTGGGAACCTGGTCATTTGTGTTGAAATGGCAAAAGCCAGCTGATGGCAATTCCTCACAGAGGGACAGAGCAGTTTGGACTGAAAGGACATCAGGAGATTTCTGGTCCAGCCTCCTGCTCAGAGCAGGAAAAGCCCTGAATTCAGCCCAGGTTGCCCAAGGCTTTGTCCAGCCCAGCACTCCGAATGCAGCCTCTCTGCAAAACCTCTGATATGGACAGGTCTTACAGTGAATCCTTATATCCTTTTTTTTTTAACTCTTTTGTTAGTTACAGCATTCACTCTTTCAATTTATCACTGCTGTCTCTCATGCTCCCCCATTAACCTCTCTCTCACTTAGGGCTGATTTTCTTGCATATATGTTACGTGATAGAAGCTTTCAGTAAAGGGAGTCACTCAACAGTCATTCAGTAATTCTAAGTGCATTTCAGGGAAGCAAAAATACAACTTTCAGGCAGAGGTATTGGTTATGCAGCCAATTAATTTATAGTGGCATTATGGGGGAGTGCGGTCCCATGAATCCAAAGCAATTCACTGTGTTCTGCTCTATATCAAGAATCTGCAAAACCCTTTAAATGTCTAACATTTAAAAATATATATAACTTCCAACATGCAAAAGTAGAAAATGTTCACAGGCTTTGATGTTGGCACTTCACATTGCTGTGTTTTGGGGTTTTTTTGCCATAATAAAATCAGTTCTGCTAATCACCATTCTCGATACAGAACTTCCTTCATTTGAACTGCAGTTCAAAGGAAAACAGTCCTTGGTTTAATTCCTATCCCAAAATACCTGCCACTGAATTCAGAGATGAACTTCATACCTTTTTTGCTAAAAGAGGAGTTCAGTTCCCTCATGCTCTTTGGATCCGGACCTGACGTCGCATCAGTCTTGGCAAGCTACAAAAAAAAACCCCAGCGACTTTCAACCCAAAAACCACCTGTATGTTAAATTATTTCTTCAAAAAACAAATCTGGAGCAGGTATCTGCAAGGCCAGGGAAATCGGCGGAGCCTGGCCTCTCTGCTTCACTGGAACAGCTGGCATTCCAGGAAAGATGCCAACAAAGGACTCTGGGGTGATTTCTGCCAAGCTGAGATTTTAATTTGTGTAGTTACACGACTGAATGCAATGTAAATCTTTACGGTTCAAAAAATGAGTAAAGAAAACTTTAAGTTTTACCAAAATCCCACAAGATTTAGACGGGGTGCTTTGGCTCCTACCTCCCCTTGCTCAAACACTTCAAGCCAAGCTGGAGGGCAGTGGAAGTCACTTGGAAACCGAGGTATTTTACCCTAAAGAGTTTTAAAAGGGACTGATAATGTTCCCACATCATCTGTGGCCAGGATAAAACTCTGGGACTCTTCTCTCCCAGGTGAGAAGTCCTGAGAAACTGGAGTGAGGGCTGTGGAAAGGGATGGGGCACCCCAGCTCAGCAGCCACAATGGGTTATTCCTTAGAACAGAGCCAGTGAAAGACATTTTGACAACAAAGAGCTGCCCAATTTTCTTATCACCTCCCTTTCATGCTTTCCTCTTAGTCCTTTTACTCCATGATGCTGATCACTGCCAGTGCCCAGGATGCCTCGTGCATGTTTGGGGTGTGCTCTGAGCTTTATACCTGCTTTCAGAAGATGGTGCCCACCTTTCCCTGCAGAAAGCACTGCCAGTTCTCCTGCAGAGCCAACAAGCTCCCAGGCACAGCTATTTTAATGAGCAGGAGTCAGGCTCTCCTCCAGTCCGGGCTGTCTCCTCCAGGACTCCTCAAAGGCTCTCGCTTTGCATCTGAATTGCACTGGCTTTTAATGCATCCAGCAGATTTACACCTGCTCGTGGAGCCAGCCAAGAACATTTTGGAAGTACCTGGCCCATAATTTTGGCCACTCTTTGCCCGCTGTGCATTTCCCTGGTACACAGAATGAACTCATTCACTTCAGCTGTTTGGGTACACACCCCTCTTTTCCAAAACTGCTTGGTCTATTTTAGCATAACTCTCAAGAACATCCCTTAGCACAGAGAGTCATTGAGAGCCCAGCACCAGCAAAGCACCTGACAACCAGCTGCATTGCTCCAAAACTGATTTACTGCAAGGGGATTTTGTGGAAAAAGGGATTTAACATGCCTACCCTTCCAGTATAAATGACAGCGCAAAGCTGCTCTGCCTTCTGGCTTGTTTGACTTCCACGTTTTCTATGGCACGTGTCCCTGCAGGAGTTTATTAAAACAGACCAACAATTACAGTATGGAGAGAGATGTTGTGGCCTGCTGCCTTCAGCCAGGCTTTGGTTGAACTCCAGGGATGACAGTGCCACGCACTCGGTGTGTGGCCTCTGGAAGTCGTTTGGCTTCCAGGAATGGAGTTGCCCAGGTGAAAGGTGGCATCAGCCCCCTCCCCTGTCCCCAGCAGCCCAGGACTGCCAGCACACTCAGCTAGGTAGGGAACAACCCTTGTCCCAGGGGCACAGGATTACTTCATTTGCACGGACAGTGGCATTTTGGAGATGCTGCACTCTGTCTAATTGCCAGGGACTGTAATAGTTCCCAAGTGCATCTTATCCTCTGCGAGAGCGATGCTGCACACACAGAACCATCTCTGGGCTCTCAGACTGCTGCATTATTACTGTGGCAAAAGCTTGTGTGACAGCAAGAGCCCTTTGAAGGCAGCAGCTGGATCAGCCCTCAGATATCAAAGGTTTGCTCTGGCTGCTGCAACGTGCACAGCTTTCTGCTGCAGCACCTCTGGGTTAACCTCTGCCTTACAGTAAGGGTGGCAGCAGAAATGTCAAGGCCCTAATGGTGAAAGGGAATTTCTGAGAAACTCATCACCGTGTGTCCAGAAACACTCCAGGCAGGAGCCTGATCCTCAGGAAAATCTGAGGATGGAGATGTGAGACTGATTCTTTCTGGGGCTGCTCCTCCAGCTCAGCCTGCACTATAGTTTTAGAAACCATATGAAAGAGACTGGAGAGCAGAGACCTCAGAGCAAAACTGAAATTCAAAAGTGAGGTAGGAAAGAGGGGGGATGGAGGTCAGTGCTTCCTTGAGGAGCAGGCAGAAAGGAGCAGGCACTACCTGCTGCAGCTGCTTTGAGACACAGGCTTGTTCCCCCCACACTGTGAGCCAGTGAGTCTCAAATGGAGGCCAAAAAAATCCCCCTGTCAAATCTCTGGGAGCACCACTGTGACCTTTTCAGTGCTCCAGCCACCCAGCTCACATCCTCTGCTTGTCTCTGTGCAGAAGTCCGGGGGTGCAGAACACAGTAACCCCCCAAAGCAGCACCACAGCGGAAACTGCGAGGGACTTGCTGAAACTGGCAGGGAATGTCTGCTGTAGGAAGGGAAGGATGAAAATATGGGGAAAAGGGAATTGCAGCAGCATATGGAGAGCTGTGACAGTGTGGGAAATGGGGCTTGGGAAAGGCTGCTGAAGTAGCAGGGTGGTGGAAGGGTGTGCAGGGGGAGGTGTTTTGGGACAGGCTGCTGAGAAGCAGAGCCGTGGGGGTCTGTAAGAGAAGCAATGAAAAGTGTCACCTGAGTCCTTCTGCAGGACCTGAGGACCAGAGCAAAGCCCAGAGCAGCACCTGGGCTTGCCTGGAGGTAGTGACACCCCCAGTCAGGCTGATTTGTCACCTGCAAGGCAAGTTTCCTGTGTGCTCCAAAGGGCTTTGGTGACACCGGTGACACCGTGCAGCCTGAGAGAGCTGTGCAGGTGTCCATCATTCAGTCCTTACACAAATACACCCCGCTTCTCTGGCAAGCACCCACAGGTGCCTGAGCTGGGGACCTGTGCTAAGCTCCCCTCAGATATCTGACATCCCTGGTCCCCACCCCACTGTCCCCATCCACCCAACTCATCCCACTGCTCCTGTGGTGAACAAGCTATGGGGTTTTTCACAAAGGAAGTCCCTGGAGAAACACAGGTATGGGACTGGAGTCTTAGATGCAACGTAGAGATACAAAATAAAAAAATGAAGCCAGGTCTGCAGTGCTTTCTCCGTTCTTTCTGCCATTCTCATTTCCTGTTGCTATGCCATTCCCCAGGCAAGTACAAAAGGAACAGCTTCCTCAGCCACAAAAATGAGATTATTCAAAGAGCCCCTCTGTCTTCTCATATTTATTGTGATAGGCAGTGTTAGAAGTGTTTGACAACAACTCAATTATCCGCAATGAATAGAGGCAGGATAGGCAGGCAATTATCCACTTTACCCATGTGAGAGACACCCATATTCAAAATCCACATTCAGAGGGATTCACATTATTTCCAAACCCTTTTGCATATTTTTAATTACCAGCTTCCATTTAGCTGGATGGTTATGACTCCAATCAGTGTGCTTTGGAAGGGCTGAGCACTTGGGCTGGAGCCAGGCTTGCTTTGTCTCATTCACATCAGCACTCTAATGTGAGCATTTTTGGGTTAGATTCTGAGAAGCAGCCTCCAGAATGGTGCACATCAGTAGAAAAACATGACTAAAAATTTTAATCAAAATACAAGAAATGAGAAGTGTTTCCTTAAATACAGATTTCAACAAGGTGAAAAGATTATATATAAAAAAATAAATTACATGGAAAATTTCTATTATATGAGATCATCTTGAATATTTAGATGTTTTTCAGAGCTTACTTTCTAATCAAATGTTTTTATTTAACTATTTTTACTTAATATTTGAAATATTTCTCTTCATATTTTGAGAAACCTGAACTGTTCTTTCTGAAGGAAACATTTCTATTGGTTTGATTATATTTACAGCTCGGGAGCATTTCACAACTGCTGCACATCTAGTTTCTACCCCCTTAGAGTACATACATATCCTTCTGTATTATTTGCTCCCAAACATGATGGCAGCAGAAAAAAATAGTGAAATGCATCTTAGGTCATGGGACTGTTCACTTTTACAATTTGAAATGGGACTTTTCCATCCACTGCTGTGTGTGTTACCAGCGTGTTCTGGCTATGGGAATCCTTATTTCCCTGTGTGAAGGTTTCCAAGTTTCACAGTATCAGGATTATTCTTAACTCTTCAGCTGCTGGAAGCATGGGATTAGATAGGATTCACACTTCTTTTAAAAAAAACCTTCAATCATTGAATTAAGCATAATTTAAACTATTCTTTAAGTGCTCTTGTACCTTCACTCATCATTTTTAATGTACAACTTTTCAATGCCAGTGCCATCATTTTTGAAGTTATTCCTGAGGAATAACAAGGATCCGTGGGATTTTTTACAGCTTCTTTAAGTTTTTACTGTATCCAATTCAAACTCACAGCACTTCCAAGGGCTGACACATCCCAGAGCAGCCAGGCCTCCAGCACACAGGTTAATTCTGAATGCACCAACCCAACTGCAGCTTCTGCCAGCTGGGAACATTGGGAGAAAGGAGAAAAAGGATCAAGAGCAAAGGCTTCCCATGGCTACCTCTCCAGAATATTGTTTGAGGCTCTACACAAACTGATCAATTCAGTGAACTCTCAGTTTCCATCCTTGCTACGCACTTCTCCTCCTCAATTTTATTGCATGCTCCCCATCAATATTCCTCAAAATGCTGACTATGAGCTGGACAAGGAGTTCATCATGCCTGGACCTCACCAAGGTCCCAGAACAAGGACATCTCCCACATTCCTGTAGGATCCCCCATATTTCTCATCAGCACCAAGGTGCAAACCCCCAATTCCTGGCTCCAGAGCCTGCCAGGATTGCTGCAGAAATTGGGAGCCTGGAGTAAAACTGTGCAGGAGAATATCAGTAAAAAAATGAGCAGAACTGCTCCAAAGTTTTCTTTTTCATTCCTTAAGGACATATCTGCTGTCAAATGTGACATTGCCTTGTCTGTGTGGCACCATGTTGTGATTTCCCTGAGTGTGCTTCGGGTTCTGCAGCACTGCAGCTCTTTAAGGCAGTAGAGGCAAAGCTCCCTTGAGCCAACGAGCTTTGGATCAGCTCTTAAAAGTTTCAGGGCTGTGACTATTATTTAATTTTTATATTTTCCTTCTCGTTCTCCCAGAACGTCAATAAGAAAAACTTGTTCAGGGAAATCGGGGTCTGTATTTGCATATTTGTGCAGTAACATTAAGGGTAACATTGGCTCATGTTTTACAGTGTGTTTGTTTTCATTGTGCAGATTTCATCTGCTCAGGGGGATCAGCTATTTGACCTATATTAATATTTAATGGTACAAATACTTAAAATAAAAGTCCAGGCACAGCCAAGGCTTTTGGCAGCTCTGCTTTAAACAGCCACCCTTCGTTAAAATCTGGCTCTGCTTGAAAGGTTTTGATTTCTTGCAGGGATTGAAACAAGGAGCAGTACTTTTGATGACTGTTTCATGACTGTTGGAATATTTTCTTGCTTAATATTGTTGTACATCGAGTCTGCATTGTAAAGGACTTTTGTGCGGTTCCTTATTTACTGAGCAGAGGAGATCTGCAGAAAAATGAAAGAGAAAAATCTCAGCTGGAATAATAAAATCGATCATTGTATCAAAGCCATGTCTGTTTTTGCTTTGCAGTCAGACTAGACCAGTTTTCAGCATGGGCAGTAACTGACAGTGTAATAAAATGTTGTTTCTCTCTTCTTTGTTTTCCCAAACTAGTATCTTCTGAATTTTTTCAGTAAAGACTGTAAAATATATTATTCCACTCTGTCCTCTTCCAAAACAAAGTTCTCCTGGGTTACCATAATCTCCTCGATTTCAACCAAAAAGCAATCTTCCCCGGTATGCCCGTAAAAGAAAATTTAGCCTATGAAAAGGATAGGAGGCTCTTGGTGTTAGGATAAATTATCTGTATAGTACAGTCCAGTCTACAGGTTTTTGGTTTTGGTGGTTTTTTGCTATAAAGCAGCATGAAAGCAAGAGAATGGCTCACTACGGATCAACCAGCTGCTTTTCAGTACCCCTGTCAGTAACCCAGCACATCTCAGCTTGCCTTTCACTCCATGCACAGGGAAGAATATCCTTGTGTCTACCTTTCATGAGCAAAATGCACGCTTTTGCCTCGGGCTAGGGATGTGTCAAGAAGCAGAGGAAAAAACATAAACCAAGCCTCTCAAAAAAGAAAAACAACCTTTAGAAACACACTCAGCGTAACTACATAAGAATCCTGAAAGCTGACGACATAAAGAAAGGAATAAAAACCAAACTCAGAGAAAATGTGCAATCAACTTGGATATGATGCAGTTAAAAAGCAGACAAAGGCTTTATACAAACTAATGAATTGATTTAAGGCTCCACTGGGTGATATACAATGACATATTATTTATGTAACCTGTAGTTTACTGTTCACATAGTAATTTCCACCTCCCACCCTGTCAAATAGAAGAAACTTTTTCACCTTAAATCTTAGATGATGATGAGCCCAAATAGCAGGAGAGGATGTATAAATGAAAGTAATTTAGTGAAGAAGGCTTGACTGACATGAAAACACAATAAAAGTTATGATAATGTTAGGGATATCAAAGTGAAAGCCAGGTGGGCAGACGAGAATAGGCAAGTTCCCAAGTCAATCTGAAAGGAGTTCTTCAACGCTGGGGAAAATCCAGCCATTTATTTTCCAGCTTATCACTCCATGGGTCAAAAACTATGTATTAAATTTGGAGCACAAAGACCTGCCTTGTCTGACAATTGTACTTATTGTAGAGACGGGCAGGGAGGAGGGGGAAGGAGAAGACTTTCAAAAGCCCAACACAAACTTTAGAGAAGATGATTTGGGGTTTCCTCTCTAAAAAGCAGACCAGTTGAATCCCACCTCTCCTACCTTTCAGGAAGTTGTACATTAAAATGCCTTTTTCCAGTGTTTGTGATGACTTCTTGTTGGAGCAAGGTTTCCACTGTTTCTCGGTAGCCACAACCTCCGCTGAGGAAACAGCCTGGCTCCCTGAAAGTGCTCCCACATGGGATTGCTAGACCTGGATTTCCAGAATAACTGAAGACATGAAGCTCTGAAAATTATCTGAACTGTGAAAATTACCTCTGAAATTATCAGGCTGCCCACCCAACACTTGGACAGCGCATGGCTTAGCCCAGCAGCCCAGCCTGTCTTCAGCTGCAGGGATGCAGTTTGCAGGCAGGAAGTGACTAAAATCCAGCAGGTCAGTTCCCAAAATCAGGATGCTGCCAGCCTGCAGAGGAGCCAGGCTGCACCAGTGCTGGGTGCCAGGAGCAGAGGGGTGACAGGTTGGGGTCCCACTGCCAGTGTTGCTCCCTGAGGATTCCCTGGCAGCCCAGCAGGAATTGAGCTGTGCCGTGACCACCAGCTGCTGCCAACCCACAGAGATTTGGCTGCTGGGTTTGTAAAGCACTGACACACAGTTATACATAGAAGGGTCTTGCTCCTTCTCAGATGGGCTTGGCAGATGTTTCAACATTTTTTAAATAATAACAGAAAATAAGCAAACACTCTGAAAACCCTTGGGCACTTCAGTTGTTTGAAGGATCCTACACTTCATTAACATTCCTTGTCCTTCCTGTTGGATTCATTGATGGTTCTGTCTGGTTTCTGCCCTGCAAAAAGATAAAAAACCCAGGCTGTGAAGAGAGGTGCTTGCTTGAATCTCTTTCCATTTTAAGTCTCCATCTCCCCAGACAAAAACCAGAAAGGCCTGATCAGAATGAAATAAATAATGTCCCTGCTGAGAATTAAGTAAATAACAGTCCCAGTGATTAACTCCTTTCCTTGAGAGCACAGTCAGGTGCTCTGAGCACTGGACCAAGCCCTTCCAGCTTAATCCTGCCAAGCTGGAAGCACAAAGGGGATTTATTTCATACTTAGGGAGAAAAAAATGTGCGAGACATTGTTCTCCAAGACAGAAAGGGCACGAAGGTTTCTATTCTGAGCCTGCTATTTTTGGGACCAGTCCAGTGAGTCAGCGGAGAGCCCCTTGGTGTGCTGACACAGAGGAAATCCCAGCTCTGAGTGTTGCTTCCGAGCTGCTCTGAGCTCAGCTGAGAACAATGCAACAAACCAGGGGTGTGGGTGGGGGCATGGATGGATGGATGGACGGATGGGTGGATGGATGGATGGATGGATGGATGGATGGATGGATGGATGGACGGGTGGATGGATGGATGGATGGACGGATGGACAGCAGGGCAGTGCAGCTGATGGAGCAGCAAGGCACATGGCAGGACCAGAGGGGACATCACCCTGTGAATCATCTGACACTACAACCAACATGTTAATCCACCGGGTTTCCTTCTGGGTACCAGTAAGAAGGGGAAGTATCCTCGTATCAGGGAGAAGGGTTTCATTTTCCAGCCTCCACTTCCTCAAGAGGGTACTAGGTAACTAAAGATAAGGCCAAGTTTGCCAACAGGCTGGCAGCACTCAGAGTCTCTAGCTTTGGACATCTAATTTTTTCTCTCAGACTGAGCTCCTTAACCAACCACCTCTGAGGATGTCCATTTAGCTATTCTGAATTGCCCCCCAAAAATGCTATTAATTGATGAACAGGCCTGTGGCTCTATTCACATTTATTTATACTAGTTTCTTCAGTCCTATTTTGAATATTTTGAATGCCTTCTGGCTCTTGGGCAATATTCTATGTTGTGCTGATGAACGGGTCCATTTTGTTGTGTGGTTCATTTTCAGCACCTCGATCGGCTGATCTTCATTGGAATAAAAGAAACACAAGCTCTGGGGGCCAGACTGGTCTGTGGAGCATCAGGTTCTGAGACCACTGCCTTCTCATCTTCAGCTTAACAAGGCTGAGATCAATAACTAATTCACAAACCTCTTCACGGGCAAGTGCTTGGACTGAGAGAAAGAGCCATGGCATGTAAACACCAGCAACTCCCCAGTCCCATGAAAGGGGGCACAGACACAGCTCCTTCTGACGTTTGTGTTCTGTGTTTGTCAATACAAAACCATCAGACCAATGTCCATGGCAAGGGAAGAGCAAAAATAGAAGTGATTCGTTTTCAGATGCAAATAAATATTTCTGTGGGAAAAAAACCCCCAACATTATGTATCCATCCAGCTCAGCTTGAATCCCTAAAATCAGAATAAGGGGGAAATGTTGAGGGGAAATAGGACACGGTAAAAAAGACATGCCTTGTTGTGGCTGTTTAATTGTAAAGCAGATTCCACCTGCATCCTTACAGCTAAAACGAGTTTATTCCTGCTTTTTCACCAACTGATGGAGCTCTTTGCTGAGCGGTGTCTAGCAGGGATCAAGGTGATACTATATCTCTTTAGAGAGGCAGCCCTCTCCAAGGATCTGTTAGTGTCATGACTTGCCAGTGATGTATTGCTCTAAAAATGGTGTCGTCTACAAAAGAACAGGTCCTGGAGCAGATTTACCCCTAATTACAGGAAGGAAGGAAGAGGAGAGGTATGCAGATACCAGAAGATTCATCTTGCCAAAATAGAAAGTGTGTTGCTGCAAGCTGGAGAATTTAAATGGTGATGCTTTGGGAAGAGTCCCATTCTAAACGAATACCTCCTCTGCAATAATCAAGAATTAGGCTGGAAAAATGCAGATATCCGAAACCATAATGTATGTGGTTTTTTAGATAAGACATTTACTTCCAGCCAGAGAGACTCAAAATACCTTTTTACTTCATCTTCTAATATAGCACAGCGTCTCACACTGAATCAGTGTACTCAGTATCGTACAATCACATCCTGGTTTTATTAGGCAATTAGTCCTAAGGAGCAACTGGAGAAGTCCCACTACCCTGTGGTACTTCTCAGGTTTCCTGCGTTTGTCACCTGAAGATGATTATTTGCCATCCTGTGCTACTGCTAATTACCATTATTTTTTATACCAGACGTTTGCACTGGGTTGTTATGTCAGTCTAATAACCACCGTGCTCCCATACAATGACACACAAGGGTGCACAGCCAGGAGGGTTTTATGCATTTTCTCCATTTCACAGCAGAAGACTTATAAAATGGTTGAAACTACTCCACAGCCTTAGACAAGTCATTTAAATTAGTAGCAAGCCCAGGGAAAAAAAATAAAATAAAATAAAATAAAAGACAAACAAGCAGTCTGAATCTCAGCTCCCACTCTAACCAGAGAACAACACAAATGTACCTCTGTACTGGTTCATTATGGTGTATCACATAACCACCAGTGCATTGTCTTTGAGAGCTGAGCATAGTAGGGATTAAGTTACTAAATGCTCTTATCATAAAACAGATATTGCAGTCCTCAGGTTTCCTCTGTTAATCTGTTTGTTTTGCTGTATCTGGAGGATAAAAAATGTGGGAGTATGAAACATTTATCTGTTAATTAGCAATTATGAAACAGTAATGGAGCTTGTGTGTTTTGAAATATGTAAGACAATATTTGATTTTGTGCTTTGTTTGGAAATATCATAAGGATTGAGGTATAGTCTGTAAATAATTTAAAACACTATATGAAGAGATAGGTGTAATCAAATGAAAGAGACAAGAGTCTATGCTGAAAGTTATGACCTTTTTAGCAAAGCTGGGTGTGTTTGTATAAGCACAAATGTCTGGGTGCCAGCTTCAGCACTAGGACTTGCCTAATTCATTTAAACTTATGCAAATGAATACAAGGTGTCAGGCCATGCCAGTTAATTGCACAATGAGTTGCATTTGTCAGCAAAATTTCCTTGCAATACCCTTTCCCTGATCCACTGACAACAGAAATTTTTGTTCTTTCTGTACACAGAGGGCTGGAGCATTTGGAGTGTCTCAGTGCTTACTTGATGGGGTGCAACCATCATCATCATGGGGGAAATAAATCAGCCTGCAGAGCGATTTTGATTGGCACGTGGCAGGATCACCCATCTGAAGTTTAACCTGGCAGAGTTTCTGTCCCTTCTGAGCCATAAACCCCTGTCAGCTTCATGCTGCAAAGCAACACCAGACAGAAATCCCCACGCTGAAAAATTTACACTGAGCCAGCAGGAAACTGAGCCATTTGCAAGTGTGTTCACCAGGGGGAAGCTGAAAGGAGAGGCCACGTTCAGAGGAGGATTTCTGTGTCCTGATTTCATTTAGAGCAGGATTGCACTGGTAGGGGAAAGGGAAGTCCTGCAAGGCTTCCAACTGTGGCTGGAGCGTGATGAGACGGGGCTGTAGAGGGACAGGGATGCAACAGCAACAGAAAATCCCTTTCTTGCTAAAGGGATATCCCCTGGCCTTTAACATCAAGGTGTATCTGTGGTTTTATTTGTTACTGTCAGGTGATAGACTGTGTTTGAGAAGATTCTCTTCCCAAACACTCACAGAGGACGAGTAAATGTGGAATAGAACTGTAACAGTACATTTTCTAAATCTGAGGGGAGGAATGCCCAGGTGGAACTGGGCTTTTCAGCCTAGAAAAGAAAAAACTGGGGACACAAAGAGGATTCAAGAAAGCCATGGGTGGCCTGGCCCTCCAAAGTGACCACAGGCTCTCTTAATCTCACTCAGTTTGGCTCACAGCAGGACATGGGCTCGCTGACATGGGCAGCTCTGCTCTGAGGTTCCTGTTTCTCTGTAATCTCATCATTATTTATTGTCAGATAGGACTTCTGCAACACTTTTTTGTCTCTATGCCACATTTGGGGCCCTTGTGAAGCACCAAGGGCTTTGTGTCTAAGAAGGGCTCCAGTGAATCGCTTTGAATCACAGAAAAACTCCCTCATGGAAGGGTAGGAAAGACGTGAGTGATCTCTGAGATGGTGAGCTTACTCAAGAGCTTAAAGTTTATGGAGAAGATGTTGAGCTGGCACAAGCAGTGACCTTGGGAGGGAGCAGAAAGACACTGAGGAAGTGAGGTGTCAACCTCCATTATTTCTGAAGCTTCCTTCTTTGCCGTTTCCTTCGTTTCCAGATCCAGCCATCAGCGTAAGGGTAGCTTTGATGAATTTTCCAAGCCCACGGCCAGATACTCTCCCACAGAGAAACAGCAGGCTTTCATGGCAAGCCAGAAGGAGCTGCCTTCCTTGCCATTAGTGCCACCTGATGATTGGAAACCCTTGGAGTCAGTCTAGAGGGATGCCAGCCAAAGCATCCTATTGTTTCAGAAAAAATACGCCTGTCATTAAAGCATGGCAGGGCAGTGCTCCCATTATCTCCTGGAGATATTCCTCCCTTCCCTTCACCACTTCCTTCCCATCACCACCCTGCCAAGATCCTGCAGAAGCAGACACTCCTTGCAACACCCACTGCGCTCTCAGGCTCAGTGCTGTTTGTATTAATCCCAATATTAATTGTCACCATTAACCCCGGGGGAGATGGGAGGGCAGTTATCGAGCCAAAGCAACGCCAATGACATCTGGCTGCTGTCCATCCATCAAAGGCAACACAAAGAGAGAGACTTCAGGAGGTCAGATGTTGGAAAACCATGAAAAGCTTACATTTCCCTGGAGTACTCTGACTTCTATTCACCTCCTTACTCTGCACCTTCTCTCAACTGCCCTGTATCATGGCAACCAGCTAATGGGGCTGTGAATTAATAAAAATAAGCTCTGCAACCAGAAATAAGTGAATATTAGATATTTTCCCTCATTTGTGACTCTCAGCCTTGCGGGGTTCTTGGGTGGCTTTTTTTCCTGTTCCTGCTGCTTTTCTCCTGAGGCTCTACCAGGGGTTCAGACCCAAGCAAGCTGGACACAATTTTCAAATAAAAACAGCCAGCTTATTTCTCAAACAGATTCAAGCAGATTTCTTTTTCTAAATTGGAGGTTTGGGGGAGTCCTTTGTGTGTTGGATCTGATGTCCAGATTTCCCATTTCATGAACCATGTGTCACAATGACATCCCAAATGTCCTGGATGTTTCACCTTGGAGGAGTTTCTGAGGGGAAGCATGTCTGCTTGCTCATTTGAGAGACCTACCAGGGCACATGGGACACCACTCCTACTTTACAGCAACACACGAGGCTCTGCTGTCAACAAAACTGTGTGTTGCTAGAAACTAAACAAAAACAGAGACTAAAAAAATAAAGTTAGCTTTGTGGAAGGAAGTTGCTAGTGAAGACCGTGGTTGTTGGAAACAGGTGTTAATCTTTACTGGCTTGGTCCCTGCAGGAGTCACACAGGGTGCCAAAATGTCCCTGAGCTTCTTGTAATGTCATTGCCAGCTGCACAGAGAGTGGAGTGACTTCTCCTCCCTTCCCTGCCCTGAGAGACACAGAAGAAATAAAGGGGGAATAGATTTGGCATGGAAGTCCTGCCTCGGGAAGTGCTGGCTCTGCCTGCCATTGCCCATTGCAAACAGGAACAGCAGGGGCTGCAGCTCAGCTGCCAGATTAACCCAAAAACAAACTGCTAACACCAATTCTAACCAATGTCGGGTTTTCTGAGACCTGGCCACATTATCTGTCTCAAAGAAGGGCTTTCTCCTTCCTCTGCTCTAACGCACCCCACGAATCTGGCAGCGCTGCCCCACGGTCCTGCAATCCCGTGGGAAGTTCCTGCTGGTGGAAGAGCTTCAGTGAGCTGAAATGCATCCCAGGCTGGGTGCAGAGCCCCAGCCCCCAGACAGACCAATCAAAGATTTGTGGAGAAATGGTGGGATTGGAGTGGTTGGGATGGCTCTGCATCGTGCACCGGCGTCATTGCGTTGTACTGCACAGAGGGAAGCTTTGGCATCACACCAGGCTTATTCCCACCCTTTCTGTGTAGGTATTAATAATAAAAATGGCAAGAATTGCACTCCCTTCCCTGTTCCCCCACTGCAGCAGCTGAGTCTGATTTTTAGGCAATATGACAGCACTCCCAGTTACCTTGTGAACAGACCCAGCCTGCAGCTGCAGCTGTGACAGAGCAGCTTGAGCACGCAGCACACGCAGCTGTAACAGGTACAGCAGCCATGTGTTATCCTGCTTCTGGTCTTGGGCAATTAAACATCTGCTTTCCGCAGGGAAATAATCTTTTTTGTGTAAGCCTAAGGGAAAGGAAGCTGGTTTATTTCATTTTTCACGCTGCGCATTTACTCTTCATTAAGACAGATTACAATTAAGGCAGCCCGGCATCACTCAAACCATTCCTTTCCACCAATAATGAGAGGGGGCAACTTTTGATCACTGGCCACTTCGATTGCCAAACCATCAACCTTTTTGCCTGTTCATTCAAAGAGCCTTTAGGGAGCTACCAACTCATGTGCAAGCTCCAAACACTCCCGTGGGACAATTCACTTCCCAGGTTCTTCGACCCACTTCTAATCATTGCATTCAAATCATTATTTTTAGGTTATGCACTTTTGAAAAATAACCTCTATGCCAGGCAGAAAAGGCAAATTGAAGACAACTTGCAAATTCAAACCATCTCACACTACAGCAATGTCCAAGAGAGAGGCCATAGAATCAGAGAACAGCTGAGTTGGGATGGCACCCCTGGGTATCAGCCAGTCCAATTTGAATGCCTATGGACACCTTGGCTAATGGATACCATAAATATAAATCTGCAAGGACACAGCAGAGAGCTGTTTCTCAGCATTTGCAATAGGATTTTAAAACTGAAATGTGATGTGCACTTAGCTACAGATCTCCAGAAAAAACAGGGGTACTCTTTGTAACAGTTTGTCCATAAAATTTGTTTGGGGTGCACATACAAGCCCCAGTCACTCAGGACATGGGAGCCAAGTGCACACAGATATTTATGCCCTGTTCTAATACTCACTCTCTGTTTACTGCTGCAGCAAACCAAATGCAATTTCTCATGTGTTTGCCCAACATGAACACAAATCTGGCCTCTGAATTTCTCTGGTCCATTTTTAAGCTGACCCTTCTTTAAGCTGCAGTGGCTGTCTCAGACAGGGTCCCCCCAGGTTTTCCACTTTTTGCACATTTAGCACATCTCCACTTGCAATTTTGCCCTTTTCCCAGTGCAATCAAGTGTGTTTTCAGGCACCTGGGGCTTCACTGGTACACACGTGCATTTTACACATTTTGAGACTTCTAAGCCAAGTGAAGAGAAGCAGCAGTTTGGCTCCCCCTGAGCCATCACGCGGGGCTGGAGCAGACTCAAGAGGGTGTGTGTGCATGTGTGAAAGGAAGAGAGAGCACAAACGAGCTCAGGTTGCATCCAAGACAAAACAGTTACTCATTGCCAGAAGCCACTGGCTTTGCCTGCTTGAGGAATTCCCATCTCTAACCTTTGCAGATAAAAAAAACCAACCCTGTTGCATTTAGCCAGCCCCTCATCATCCTCTCGTTTATCAAACACAAACAACCACCTCTAACAAGTCAACCAAAGCATACAGGGAAATGCAGCATTCCCAGCTCTTAAACCTATCAGTTACAAGCAAAGAGCCAGTGGCTAAACAAATAGAGGAGTAATCTTTCAGAGGAATTGGCTTTCTATCTATTCTGAGAGTGCCTGCAAATTCAACGGTGATTTATTAACCTCTATTGAAGGACAGAGCTGTTAATAAAAGTTCACCTACAAATACCTCAGAAAATGTTGATATCCACAAATGACAAGTTCCTGAGATTCCCATTTGGCCCAAATCAGCACAGCACAGGGCATAAGCAATTGCATCTGTTCAAATAATGTGCTTAAGTCTCACTGGTTTCTTTTATTTGAAATAAAGACACAGATCCAGAATAAAACAACAGCACTTTTCAAGACCTAAGTTCTTAGAGCTGGCAACTTCATGCAGTTAAAGTCATGTTCAGTGTTACTGGATTAGGAACAAAGTCAAAAAGAAGAGGTCAAGAAGTAGTGCCCACACTTCCAAAGATCATTCGTGTATTGTGACTTATTTGCATTTGCATAAAAACCCAGGTTTGGTGTACTTTTCATGTCCACTGGCCTAAATTTGATGTAGTTCAAATGAGAGCAGAATCTGGCTTTGTTTCAGTGAAAGTGTTAAGTGTATGATCTCTTAGGATTTAATATTCTGTGTGATTATGCTTTTGTGGAGAGCAGGATGTTGCATGAAGGGCCTTCTTCATTAGTTTACAAACTTATTTTTTAATGCTTGAAACATTTTAATGGTGCTGAGGACCATAAAGCTGTTGTGGCAATTAAAAGAAAATAGATTACATTTTTAAGTAAGGTACCAAAACTCATGCTGCTCATGCCTGCCAAAAATAGCAGCTTTGGATTTCTCATAAGAATTTCAGCACTGAAAGGAGGGGAAAAATGTCAGAGCAATCATTCCTCACTCTGGGAATCAGTGAAAAAGCTTAGTGGTCCAGACTGTGCAAGATCCACAGTCCAGATTCCCACCACTGCGTCCCTCCTGTGCTCATTTAGACATGTGCAAAGTAGATATAAATTTCTATTACAGCAGAGAAATATTCCTGCTTTCCCAGTTTCCAAAAGTTTGAATGACAAAACCTATTACAGGCCAGGGGAGAATCAGCCCCAGAACAGCACTTGTTTAACTGAAACTCCTCAGATCTTTTGCTTTTTCCCAGGAAGGAAAGATCACTGAGAATAGATTTTCTTGCATTATTTCTAATAAATTCTGGTCCCAACACAATGAAAATATGCTGTAAAAAAGGTTTTGTCAGACTTATCCATGAGATTAAGAAAAAGGATCCAGCTAGAAAAATTAAAGGAAATTTTAAGATCTTGTTATCAAAAATTATTTCAGGTGAATGAAGGAGCTTAAATTAGGGGTAAAGCTTTGGTAGAGATTTACAGAGTTAGATTTTCTGGTTGTGACATACAGATCCACGAGCATTCTCATGGTATTTGTCCCATGTGAGAGTCCAGTAGATTGTTAAATCTATTTTCAATAAAGCACATGAGGCTTTAGCTGTGCATAGACTAACAAATGTCTGTGCAATAATGATATGAACTCTATCCAATATATGTGCTGTTTGCTGCATATTAGTAAATATCAGGCAGAATATAAGTCATTTGTCCTAAAGAAGCCCATAATTTAAGACACCCAAGGAATTCCAGTGCTTTGCAAGGCAGTACATGAAGTAACATGCAGCTCATGCTGTCATTATGGCTTATTTGAGGGGTTTAGATAAAGGGGAAAAATGCCAAAAGCAAACTAACACTTCAGAGGCACAGTTAAGAAATGACATGCTTTAAGGGTGGGGGGGGGAGGGAGGGCTAACTTTTCCCTTGTTGATTTTTTTTTTTTTTTCCCAAATCTGAGTAATTATGGCATTCCATTTCTTGCACAGCTTAATGCCTGGGTGTATTGCCCAGTCTGTGCTGCTCAAATGCCTTGTCAGGACACAAACTTTTCTTTCCTAGGGCACAGACTGAGTGATCCCATCCTCCACTGCCGAATTACCCTGCTTGTGTCTGGGGCAGGTCCCAGTGGAGAAGACACAGCAATCCTGCAGATCAGCCAGGAAGCACTCCAGCCCAGGAGAGACTTTCTTAATTCCCTTCTGAGGCACCAGTGCCAACACAATGTTCTTGGCCTGGAGAAGGGTGAGCTTCTGATTCATTTTTATTTTTAAATGAACCACTGCATGGTGGAAACCCCAAGTCTTTCCACTCCAAGGATTGCCATTATTATTATTATTAGTCAGATTTAGTTGGAGAACACTGAGTATCACATAGAGCAGCGTTTCCTGGAGGTCAAAATGCTGTCTCAGATCCAAGCTGAGAGTGCTGCTGTGTTCTGTGGGGGTAACCAGCTGGAGATGTGGGGAGGTCCTTCTGCCCAGCACGAGCAGGGTGAAGAGCATCCTCCCTTGATTCATGATGCCACCATTGCTCATAAAATGAAGAAGGGCTTCTGTTTGGAGGACAGATGTGGGAAGTGAACACAAAGAACAGAGGCACACAGATGGGAGGGAATGAGTAAAGGAAAGGGGAAAAGAGACTAAAAAAATTTGGTGAACTCCAATGTCAGAGTCTTTGCACACAGAACATGCCTAGCATAGAAGCTACCATACAGGAAGGGCTCCTCCTCTGTCCCTGTGTCAGAGGGACAGGTTTGGGTTTGGATTTGGCCCTTCTTAGCACAGCTGAAAAGCCCTGGCTTTGGCTGTGTGCCTGGTGATAGCCCAGGGCCTCATAGTCCTGCCCAAAGGTGAGCTGGTGAGCAGCTCCAGATGAAGGAACTGTCCACATCATGGGAAGCTTAACAAGAAATGCCATTCCTCAGAGAGTAACTCAGCAGAATAATGCGAATATCTTCAGAAATATCTTTTTCTTTACACCAGAATTAACCTCCTGTGCTCATGGTCAAGCAGAGACCATGCTAGGCAAAATCAGGACTTGGTAATCAAGGCTTGGGCTGCAATAAATCTCTCCAGCCAAATGATATCAAAATTAAAGAAGTGTGACTACTGAGGTAGGGAGACACACATCATGTCTTGGTTTGGGTTTGGTTTTGGTTTTTTGGGGCTTTTTTTGCTTTGATCTCGTGTCAGGGGAGAAAAAAAAAGAAGCAGCAGACATCAGTTCAGCAGCTTCCTGAGCTGCTAGTCCATCATCCTACAGCCAGAGAGGGCAGAGCTGGACACATCCCTTCCATCAGCTGCTCCAGACCCTCAGTCTGGGCTTCCAGGTGCAAACTTTGGTGACTGTGAAGCCATGCTGTTCCACACAGGGACATTTTAGTATGCAGCTGACAGCTCTCCTTTGCACTTTACTTTAGGGACGTGGCACGTCTGCAGGCACATGAGCATTTACAGCACTCTTGGGTTACTATGTACGCCGTGGCTCATGTGTTCGTGCCGTTGGCAGGCCTGGCAGAAACCCAATATCACTCCTGACTATGTGGCAACCCTGAGTTTAATGATCAAAACTGAAACAAAAAGCCCAGATAACATGTAAGTCACGTTTCAGCTCAATCTCCGTAACTTTGAACCACTAGGTCAAGGCTGAAGGTTTCCTGGGGGATTTTTCAGCAGGACAGCCACGTAGCTCACTTCAAAGAGCACGGACTTCAAAATCTCATCTCTGACAAGGGGTCATTTAAAACCTGCCCAGTTGTTGTTGGCAGGGCAGAATTCAGGTCTGAGGATGAAATAAACCATTAACTTCCCAACCTGCTGCTGCTGGGTGCTGCTCTGCTGGAGGCAGGGACCCAGAAATTCCCTCCCCATCGCCTTTTGGGCCCATCCCCAATTTTGGTTCTCATTAATTGCCTCTCAGCAGAACAGAGGGCCCCCGACAGAGATCAGTGCCTGACACCACAGATAGGTACAGAGGGTGGGACTCCTCTCACCTCATTTGAGCTGTCTAAAGATTAGCTATCTAGTTTAAACTAGTCATCTAGTCTCCCTCTGTAGCCCATGGGGAGAGATAGGCACCTTTGTGGCAAAATTTGTCAAGGGTCCCAGCTGACGAATTTAATGTGTGTGTTTAGGCCTGAATTCAGCAAAGTACTTAAGCAAATGCTTATCTTTAAGCACACGAATGATCTGATCTCTGTTAAGTGGAGCACTTCAGCATGTTCTGAGTTTAAAGATTACCACGAGCCTGAGTGCTTTGCTGAACTGCTGAGCGTGGAGTTGGGCTTGACGCGTGAATCGTGGCAGAGCACAAACCCAAAGCCCAGCACCAGCCTGGAAGAAAGAGGGATCTGGGGAAGGGTGATGGGAGAAAAGACAATGCTCAAAGGAAAACAGTGCTCCAGGGATGGTTGAAAATCCCAGGTGAATAAAAGACGCTGGAAGGATTAGAAACAACCCTGGGTGGGTGTCTCTGGTGTCTCTGTAAAATTCCCAGTGGTCAGAGCAGGTGCTCTGCCCTCCTTGCTGCTGCCACAGGACAAGGTGACATTCAGAGCAAAGGAAATGCAACAAATCCAAAACCAATAATAGGGAACAGGGAATAAATGCAGGTGCAATGAATTTATGGACATCATCACCACAGGGAGTCACAGAGGGTTTAACAATACCAAACAAGAGGCTGGATATTTCTGAGGATATCCACAGAGTGACAAAAATAATACCAAGAGGGAAAATTATGGTGTGATTACTCAGCATCCTTCTCTAGGGCTTGAGCCAGTTTCTAATGGCCAGAAATCAAGGTGCAACCCACAAGGAAAGGATGAGGGACTGCGGATAACCCCACAGCAGCCTCTGTTTGGATCTCTCACATCACTCTGAAGCTTTTTGTACCAACCACTGTCAGATTCGCACCGAACTGACGTGAGAATCCATCCCTGGGCTCTTCTTTTGAACCTTTGTATGTAAAAAAATCATATAACAGTTTCAGGACTTACACAAATGCTCTGAATTTAAATTTTAAACTCCAGCTTCCCGTGCAATTAATGGATGCTGGTTGGAGCACAGGGCTGTATAAGGAAAAGTTGGCTTGATATGGTAAAATTAGCCCAGTGTGACAACATCCATGTCTATAACATACTCTGAACTATATCCCATGCTTTCCAAATACCCTGTTCCACTTCATGCTGATTAAAGTGAGATCTTAACTATGTCCTGAAATACAGAGCAAAAACATCAGCTCAGGGAGGGTCTGTATATTTATGTGTGGTCCAGGTTTTCACACATCCCTGTCTCTACCCAAACCTCTCCTGGATCTGTTAAAATGAGATGTCTTTCAGTTCTTTTTCTAATCTTGGCGTCACTCTGCCTACAAATTGCTGACAGACAGATGTCATGCAGGTCCCAGGGAAGAGGCCAGGAGAGAGGAGGCTGCAGATACCAAAGTCATTGTAGGGAGAAAAATACCAAAGAGGCAACAAGACAAGCAGGAAACCCAAAGCAAATGCAGAAATTCAAATCCCACAGCAAAAAAAAGTCATCACTTTCAATTGCACTGTACAGCCTTAGAATCTTTGTGCAAGAGTGGATGCTTTACCAGTTTGAGTTTGGGACCTCGTGTTGTAGCCATGTGCACAGCACAGAGCCCTGCTCTCACAGACATCTCTCTCCCCCTTCCAGGAAGGACAAGTGATGCAAACATCTGACAGGTAACCTACAGCCCACATCACCAAACCTCACAACAGGAGCACAAAAAAATTACTGCTGCACTTCAGATCAGGTGTCTCCAATGCCAGTGGTTGGAACAGAACAAAGGCTGGAGAAATCTGAATTCTGAGGAATAAATTCCCTGATTTTCTTACAGGAAATCTTTGTATGACAGAGTAATTTGCCCATGAGGGTCCAAGTGGGAAACAAGCCTGAAAAACATCAGCATCTGGGGATTTTAGCTGTCATGGTCTAAGTGGGAAAGCAGACAGGGAAACAAAGATGATTTACTTTTCTTTGTAGAAAAAAAAAGGACACCCAAGCAGAAAGCCAGAGGAACCACCTTCCCAATAATTTTTTCTCTCTTCTTATACTATATTACTTTTATTTTCCTATGTGGGTGATAGTTACAGGAAGCTGATTGAAGATGTTTTATAGTGCATGTCAGGAAATATTAATATCACCTTTTAATTACTATACAACACCCTGAGTGCTTTTACAGGATGTGTTGAGGGGGAGAGCTTTATAGATAAAATGAGTAATAGAGCCCCTTTCAGTACCTAAGGCCTTTGGAGTGCTGAGCAGAAAATTAAATTTAAAAAAAAAACCCAATCAATATTTCTAACACAAATACATCGCTTCTAACTGTTCTGAATTGTCCCTCATCTCTTAGTATTTTGTTTTTCTTAAATGGTCTCCCTGGAGACAAGTGATTGCATGAGGTTCAGGGCTTTTCCTCAAAATAGAAGAAATTGTAAGTTTTTAACTCCTGGTGTCTGTGAAGAAAAACCTGGACAATGCTTCTAACAACCTAGAAGCTGGTTAAAAGAAGCCCCATATTTTGCACCCTGTATTTATTGTCTCCATTCCCATGTATTTGGACACCTGCCAGATGAGATATGAATTTTCATTGCAAATTACCAAAATGCAAAGTAAAATAAGTGCTTGGGCATTAGACTGGCAGGATTTGGATGAGTATTCCTGAGGTTTGTTGAGCACCCATGCAGAAACCCTGGTGCTGGGGCTGCAGGGAGCAGCCACACACACCAGCACCCAGATCAACCCATGGCCACTGATTTCCAAGGACTTTGTGTCAGCCTCAGCTACCAAAACTCCTCGGAGCTGAGTGTGCCTTTAAACTTTATTCCTTCTGCAGAAGGTATTGCTATTGATTGATTAAAATCTTGGCTCGCTGGCCCAGGCTGACTGCAGTGCCCCATGGCAATGGCTGTGATAATGACTGCTTCAGCTCCCCACAAAGAAATGCGTATTTGCCTCTGTGTGGAGGGGGAAAAACAACGTGTTTTCCCCAGTGATCAGCAATCCACAGGGATTTCTAATAATCAGAGGGTTTCCTCTGGTCCAGCAGCATGTTGTAAAGCAAAGTTTATAATGTTGAAACAGCGATTGCTGGCATCTTTCTTCCTAATTTCTTGCCTAAGCGAAGTGCAGAGACCAATTTCCCATTTTACTGTTACCTTCAATAAAAATTAGCATTTAACTTGTCAGAAGGAGCCATCTCTCATGCCAAGCAGTGTCACAGTGTTGAAAACTCTGCACTAGTATGTTTCTGTTAGCTTTTTTCCAGCAGCAGGGCAGTTCCCCGAATAGAAGAGCCAAGATTCAATTCCTTGTAATTATTGACAGACAAAACGCATGTGCTTAACAAAAAGGCAGGCACAGGAGGACAGCCCAGGGCCAAGTTTAATGGTCTATTGGTGACAGCCTGCAACAAATGGACATTTGAAAGATCTGTGCACTGCCTGTGAAATGAATGAAAATGGCTTTTTAATTATGCATCAGCTGTAGAAGTTGTTTGCAGCCAAGCCGCTCTTAAGCTGGATGTTGGGAAGATCGAGATGAGAGTTTTCGTCCTGGGAGCTCTTGGGTTTGGTTGAAACTCTCTTGCCACTTAGGCAAAGCCAAAGCCTTTTCTGGTGGTTACAGCTGAGGGGTTTGGATCTGCTGCCACTGTCACCTCCACGTAGATGAGCTTTTTGCTCCTCTCCTCCTCCCTGGCTGTCCTTCTCCTCCATGGCTGTGAGGAATGGTCCCTCCAAGGCCCCTGCAGCTCCACAAGCTGCATAGCTCCTGGTCAGCTGGTGGTGTTGACTTTGAGGAAGGTCAGCTGGACATTCCCACTGTGGCCCACAACAACAACTGCTGGATTCAGGCCAGGTGCCCAAACCCACCCCCTACATCACGTTGCCCACCCTGCAGTGCCTGAGCTGGCTATTTTAAATATGCGTATTTTTCAACATACGCAAGATCTTTTGACACTGCAATTATTGGTGTGTGAGCAACGTGGGTGGGATCCGTCTCATCCAATTTCAGCTTCCAAACACAGAGGTGTCACCCATCTGGGCTTTCCCTGTCATCAACAGAGAGAGGGAAGCACAGCCAGAGGGTGATTCATCACGCAGTTGCAGGTTGGATACGGTGAGCTGGCTCCTGGAAGAGGGGATAACTCCACAGGTAATGATGGAAGTCTAGACACCCACCTGCAGCCAGACAGCCAATTCTGAGACAGTGAAGGGAGAGCAAACCCACCCTGTGTGCCTGCTAGAGTGGCAGGCACTGATCTCAGTGAGGGGGCCTTCAATCAGCGAGATTCAGAAATGTTGACAGGCACAATTGTCTGAGAAAATTCTTTTGGCTCCTTGACGCCTCAGAATTGCCCCCCCTTGCATCCCATCCCACTCCTGACTCCATAGCACCTGAACCAAATAGAACCAAGGGTAAGAAACATTTGAATTGGTAGTTACTGTGTTTCTGGACATTGCCTGACCATGTTAGAAGGTTGGGCTTGCTAAAATATGGACTTCAATATCATTGATGATGGGTTGGAGGATAAAGAGTTTCCTCCTTCATTTTCAACCCTTTCCTTTTTTACAATCCTTAATATTAAACAGTTCTGAAAGTGTGATTTCATTTATCTTCAATAGGAAGACCAGGAATCAGAAATAGGTCATATCCTGGGACCCTTACTCAGGAAAAAGCTTTCTTTGACCTGACCAAACCGAATTAAGGACCTCAAGATTTGGTTCTTGTGAATAAACTGCAATGGAAATGACTGTGGTTGAACTAATGAGATAAAGATCACCTTCTCAGAGAGCTTTAAATCAAAAAGATTGTCTTAGTTTCTGTACAAGTGGGACTTCTCTGTATAAGCCCATTGACTTTTTGAGTCATTTTGAGGGATTCTGTAGGTTTCTGGAGGATTTTCTCATGCAAAAAAACCCCCAAGTCTCTGACAGCAGACTGTTAAAGCATTTTTCATCCAAAATGCTCAGTTAACCTCTATTTTAAGAGTGAAAAATGCAGGGAAAAAACCAAACCACCAACCAAACAGGGACAACTACATCTTCTTCTAAGTGAAGTGACACCTTGTGCAGACTTTTTCTCTCAAGTTGTTTGAAAAATTTGTCAAAACTGTAAGGTTTTGAGAAGTGCTCGGGTTTGACTGAAATCCACACCACTGAAGGAACGGTAAAACTCCAACTGACTTTAAGAGGAAAAGGATTAGGCCAAAACTGAGTACTTCTGAAAATCCCACACCACTATTCTTATCAGTAATGTCTGAAGGGAATGTGGCAGATGCTCACAATTCAGATTGACTTCAGATGTAGATCCCAAACTTAAAATAATGAACTTGATTAATTCCAAGAAAATATAATTAGGACATGTTTATAGGCATTAAGCCATTCTGATGAAAGAAATATTTTTCAGCCTTATAGAGAACAAGTCATAACAGACTAGTGCAGGTTTAAAAATCTCGATATGATTAATGAATTGGATTGTACTTCTATCCGTAAGCAGAACAGTAAATTAATTCACTGATGAATAGTAAGAGGACAAAAATTACCCAAACATCTTGTACCTTCAAGCGCAGTAAAACTTAGCAGCCCCACAGCACTTGAAGCAGTTTTCCATTTAAACCATGTTTAAATGTATATACCTTAAAAAACGGAAGACATCCCTGTAAGCTGAATTAATTGCATTGATAGAACTATGTTTATAGCCTTCAAACCTCAAGGACGAAAATACTATTTCTACATTAGAGAACAATCCAGGCTTTCCAGATGTTATTTTGCAAGTTATAGCCTTACCTCTTATAGTCTTAAGAAACAGACAGGCTGCTTAAGGCATTCTTCCTTGAAATCAGAGACAGCACAGCAGCCCATCCAACACGGCGAGTGAAAAGCTCTGTAAAGTCATTCCTGGGTTTAAAGCATTGCTTTGCATCTGGCCATTCAAAGGAAGCAATGGGACTTAGGGGTTTTAAAGCTGGTGACTACAAAACCCAGTGAACGTAGCTTTCTGCGGTTGGCAGTGGGGAACAAAAGGAGAGCTACACTCCAACTGGTTTCAGGAATTCAGCCCAGACTTTGACAGACTTTCAAGGGCTTAAAAGAGAGGAATGGGAAGGGAGAGCAGTTGGATGCGAGACATCCAAAGGACTTTCTGACCCGGAAGGATTTCTTTAAGCTGGAATAACCATTCTGCGGTAGGCTTTGACAAATGTGCTTAAATAAACAAGATGGGTAAAAGAAGTTACACTTTATACCATTTTCTGGAGACAAAAGGACAGCCCAGGTGGAAGAAAGACTATCTGTTAGTTTGTCATGGCTGATTCTCTTCATCTCACAAAGCCTTTGGTAATTGGGAGGGATTAAGAGAAGTTCAGTACATTCCTGATTTTTGTATGCCAGTGATAACAATGTTCATGATATACTCGGAAACTCTCACCACTTCACATGCTCAAAGCATTTTATAAACATCACTTAATTAATAGCTGCGAAACAGGGCTTTATTCAGGTGCTTCTGATGTGCCTTTGAAGGGTACGTAAGTACTTAGATTGTATACTGTGAAACAATTTGATGCATTTGTTCTTTTTAATTAAGCTTTTCCATGTTTACATACACGATACAAGGTCACAAAACATGATTGCACAGGTGCTGAAACGGAGAGGAACCACGGGGGCCCAAGGAGATACGGAGAGCTGGAACAGGATGAAGCCAGAAAGGAAAATAAGACAGGTACCAGACAGTGTTTGCTACTGACTGAGAACTGGAGGACTCCTGAGCATGCTCCGGGCTGTATTTATGGCAGTAGATGTGCTGGCCAGGGCGATGCACGAGAAAGCGCGAGGGAAGCAAGTGAGATTCAGACACACGTCCCAGAAATGCTGTGGAAATATAAGTTCTAGTCCAAGGGACATCAAAGTCAATGGAAAGATTCCTACTGAATGCAGAGAGCTCTGGATCCCAGGTTTCCCAAGGGAAATAGTGAAGGTGTCATTTCTGGCTCATTTTAAAGTTTAAAAAAAAAAAAAGTAGAAGAGTAGAGACTTAGAGGGGTCACACCCAGTGTCTGAATTCTGCTCTTGCACAGCCCAATGGTCAAATAGCTGGTCCATCTCAGCCCTCCTCCTTTTTTTTTTTATATTCTCATTAAAACTGAGTTTGATGCACTGAAGTCCAACCAGAGCTACTAACCTAGTAACAACCTAATAACAGCCGATAAAATCAGTTATTTCCAAAAATTGGTCATAAAAGGCTATTACAGCAGACAGAGCAAATGGCCTGAGAACAATGAGTATTGCCTGTAAGTGTAGTCCTTAAATAATGATACCAAGGCCACATCTGTCACAAAAAGGACAATTCTACTGCTGTCTTTTGTCTGCCATTTTTGTCTGCGTTGGGCTCACTGAACAAGAGAGGGAAGTTTACGTGGTTGTTTGAAATGACTGGAAATGCCCAGGGACTGTGGTCTTTACTCTAGATCTTAATTCTTCCCACAACATATTTTCCAGAGATAATCTGATTTAGGGAGGAGACATAGTTTTGTCTCCAGTGTTTCCCCAGAGATTTTGACCCCTTCGGCTCCTGGATTCCACCCCTCTGACCACCATAAATATGAAGACTATCCACTGAGTGTGGTGGTGTATTTAGCCACACTCAATTACAAAGCTTTTTTCCACCCTGTTCCCAGTTTCCAGCATTCCCTCTGATCTTTTTCCTACACTGAAATACCTTCCCGAGTTATTTTTTTTCCCTCCTGTCTGTCCAGCAATCCCCCAAAGTCTGCCCTCATACACTTACCACGGGAGTTTCTGTAGGACACTCAACTTAACTAAAATGCGTGGAATTTCTTGGTCCTGCTAGTTAGAACATGATTTGGTCTTCATTCAAAGTGAAAGGCAAATATTTGTCTGGCAAGGTGACTCTAAGCATTTACTACGTGTTACTTATCCAGTTGAGTCTTGGCAGTTCTCTCTACCTCGCACAGACTGACTCTCCTCTCCTCTAGCTTTTTATGCTCAAGTAAAGCTCCTCCTGACTCGCTCTGCTGCTGAGACAAGCAGTGCTAATTTCCATTCTCTCAGTGTGGGGTGGAACACTGCATTCCCATTCATGCCTTTCCCAGCTGAAGCACAAATATCAGCCCTTGCTCTACCCGCAAAAATAAATGTGTGAAAGACCACGACTCGCCCGGGCAGGACAGTATGGGGCCCATATAAGTACTTTACTGGGTAGACAAAACCAAGTCCTAAAATGGGATAAACTTTCACCTCGCTCTTCACGAGGGTGGTGCAGCCATTTCTCTCTGTGGGATCTCACATGAAGAAATTAGTTCCTGTGAACGTTTCGCTCCCTCCACCCTGGTGAAGGACACTTGCTGGCATGTTTCCAACCATGCTAGAAGATTACTGAAGCCTCCTGGAGGTGAGCCAAGCCATGTCACATCCATGGGGCCCACTTTGCATTTTTGGCTTGTGTGTGATTTTTGTTTTCAGCTATGGTGGATGAAGTTTTCAAGTATATGATTCATTGGTGCTCTGTGTCAAGCCTACAAATCTTTGCTCCTGAAAGCCTTCCCTTGCTCCTAAATTATATGCCAGCCAAGGCTGGAAAGGCAGAATTGTCATTCAGAGGCTTGCATATGGCTCAAGTGAAAATTGCTTAGTAGGGGGTGATGTGACTCTATGATACCTATGCTGTCAGCTGAGGAGGGCTTTTTATAGTTAAATGTGATGACAACTGCACCCTATTTATACCAATGAACTTAGGCATATCAAAATAGTAACATCAAGAGGAATATCCCGGGCAAAGAAATCCACTCTGCTCAGTTTACGCTTTAAAATAAATATTTCTTTAGCTTACAATTGATCACTGACTACAGAAGTAGCCAGTGCAGAAGTATTTTGTGGCTTTGACTCCACCCTGAAAACAAGAGGAGGTTTGGGGCTTGGCTCATTCAGGATTATGGGACTGACCAGGCACACATGGATATAGGCTGCCATCCCTACAACCAAACATCCACAGCACCACTGGACATTTCACTCTGTGTCCAGGGCAATTTGAGCAGCAAACAACCAGTGAGGGAAGAAAACTTGTAATTTTGTGGTTTGTGCTGCTCTTACCATTCTTATTATTATTATTATGAAGGGGGTGCAGTGTGTCTGTCCTCCAAAATTTTGGAGTGCCCTTTCTGAGCCAGGACCAGCACATTTTCACCAGTTGAGCGCAGGGTGGAAGGAGCGTATCTGGAAGGCAGGCATCCCTTTGTACCACGGAATTTTAGGGGGTGTCTTTAGGCCACGCTGAAAGGAGAAGCAGCATTCCCCAGCTCTCAGCTTTCACCCTCCTCCTGAGAGGCTCCTGAGCAGCTGAGCACAGCTCAGTGCAGGGTTTTTAGACAAAACTCATTTAATGGAGTGGGCAGGCTGGCGGGACCAGCACGCTGCTGCCCCTGGTCCCAGAGGAGTCATTCACTGCTCAGCCCATTTAGCTCCATGCTGTGGGAAGATTCACCTTCAGAGGGTAGGCGAGGCTTGCCTGCATTGCTGAAACAAAACTCAGCTCTTAATAGTCACATTTGCTCTTTTGCACCCTGAGGTATGATTACCAGAATTCAGTCTGCTCCCAAATCCCCTTTCCCACCAGTTCCCACAGCTTTGGAACGGTTTAGAGGTCACTCTGCATTTTGCTCTATAGCCCTAATTACTACTCAGCACTATAATTGATACGTTAAAGCCTATTAAAGTGTGGAGCCGAGCCACTGCTTTACAGTCGCTGCACTTGTAATGCCAAAAATCACTTACAGTTTGTTTCTGTGCTTCATTTCAGCTACTTTTAAGTAAATGTCTCTCCCCAGGACCTGGACGATGCGAAAGGGATTTAGTCTCAGAGTGTGAAAGTTGCAGCCTGCAGCACCAGAAAAATAAAGCGTTCTTACAAAGCTATTCAAATGGATTTCCCTCACTGATTGCTTCTGCCAAAAGTAAATTATAAGCCAGACATTATCAAAGAAAATCACTGTAGCACATTCCAGTTCATTTCACTGTACAGCAAGGATTTGAATGCAGAGGTGCAGGCCCTGGGTCACATTTTCGTGTTTGCTAGGCGAACTCACACACCAGAGCAAACTTTATTTAAACATGTATACTTTAACTATCACTTCTGTTATTTATTATGGCAGAGGATGCCTGCAGGACATTCTTGAGGGGATGAGCTGTCTGGCATGCATATAAAAACGAAGCAGCAAAATCAAGTACAATTAAACTTAGCAGAACTATTAAAAGCCTTAGACACCCAGCAGTCAGGCAGGGCTACTGCAGGACATTTCTAAAAGCTCATGAATACAAGATAAGAGGGGAAGGGGCTGCCAAATGCCAAGGTGGAATGTATGCTCTTGCATATAATTTCAAAAGAAACACTGGGAAACAGAGGGAAAGCAAGAGAGCTCAAACTGTGCCTTGTGTCAGGACAACTTGTGTCAGAGCAAAGAATAACAAGGAGAAAATACAAATGCTGAGATAAATATAGCTGCAGTTTATTAGAGAACAGCATTCTCAAAGTCTAGGGAATAGAGGGGTTTCTGCAGGAAAATTCAACAAATATAGAGAGACTTAAACAAACTCTACCTGTTTCAAGATAATTAAACACTCTGCAGCTCAGATGGTGCTGGGAAAACCAAGCCAAACTGAGCTCTTTATAAGGCCTTTTAAGAAATAGTTTGGCCAAAGTTTCAAAGGCATCTCAAAAGTCACTGGGCATTTCTATTCAGGCATAGAAATAGGCACACACAGGCCCACAGGGTTTGTTCTGCCATTAGGCTTGTTTCTTCCATCGGAGTCCTTCAAGGAGGCATTACAGACATGGAAATAAAACTCCATCTGTGTGGCATTTGCCCCACAATGAGACTGTCAGGTGCACCAGGTAACTTGGACTTGTCTTCCCAGCCTCAGGACAAACCTGGACTGACACCCCATGAGAGCCAGAGCTTCAGAGGAGCTCAGCTACCTGCCTTGTAACAGCACCTGCTTGGGTTTCTCCAGTGCCACACTCGAGAGAGACAGAGGCAGAAGGGACAGAGAGAAATTAATATCTAAAATCAGTGGGGGACAAACGGGTCTGATACCTGAGAAGCTGGAGGCTGGGCTTCCCAGCACTGTGTTTCTCAATCCCTGTAGCTCTGCAGCTCCCACAGGGTTCAGCACATGGGAATCTGCTTCATCTTTCAACCACGACCTGGATTTGGCAGTCTTGGAGGAGAACCTGGGACGTGCAAAAGTTCTGCATCAGCTGCACCTCGTGCAGCACAGGGAACTGCCCCACTTGGAGCCAGCAGTGACACCAAAGTGGCAGCCACCGAGGAACCACCTCTTTTAAAAAGAGAAGCCCCATGGAGGAGGGCGTGTGAGGGATGTGTGGGACCACAGGCCTGGATTTAACCTGACAGGACATTCCCAGCGACAAAATGATGCCCAAACAACCTCAGCCTCTTCAGATCTGACTGCATTCCAGATGTGGTCCTCTACAGCTGGATTACATATCCAAACTCCGCATATCACACTTACGTCTCTGATAAGGAACCAGCTGCTTCTGCAACTCTTGCCTTTGGCTGGAACCAGCACATTATGACAGTTTGACTCTCACTAAATTCTCCCTACGCCTGGCACACTTAGGACAAGGTCTGATTGCTCTCCCATTTCCTGAAAGAAGAGGATTTTATTCTGGATCCACGTGAAAAAGATGTAGATCTCTGCCGGTGGGATACAGCTCAGCTTTCTGAAGATTAGCCTTAGTAGTGTTTGAACACCCAACTCTCAGCTTACTGGGAGGTGCCGTCATAGCTCTGGGAGAGCACTGGACTGACAAACTGCAGTCTGTGCCTCGTCCATCACCCTGCTGCACGGGAGCTCTGAGCCAGCCTCAGCCAAAGTCAATAAAGTGCCACGAAGACTCAGGATAAATTTCAACCGGAGCAGCAGTAATTGTGTCTGTCACCCTCTGGAGATGTAGAGAAAGCAAAACCCTCTGACACTGCTCAAGGACCTTCAAGCTGCAGGGCAGACTGGCCGTGGAAAATCCTCAAGCTGGATGAGATTGTCCCAAGGAGCTACTGCAGAGCCAGTGGGCAGGAGCTCCAAACAATTTGTTCCATTTGAGATAGACTGAGAGACTTTTCCGTGATTACTTCCAAACCGGACAAGAACAAGTCTTTTCCTGCCATCTGAAATATATCCTACTAGTGTAATACTGGTTTAAGGAAAGAAAGGGAAAAAAGAAACCTATTTAAAAATGACTGCAGTTAAGCCGTGCCCAGGAAACATTGTGGAAAACAAATTTTGTCACGTGAGCACTGGAGCATAGATGGGTGCTTTTAACCAAGAAGATGATTGTTGTGCTAAGCTGGCCCTCTTTGTGCTCCTCAAACGGGCTATGGATTGCAAAATTAGTAGTTAATAAAATGTCAAAGGGTGAAGGAAGTGCAGGTTCCCCCACATAGCTCGGTCCCTGTTTGGGAGTTTCCGAGCAGTTTTCCACATCCATTTGCTATTCAGCCATGCTGCCAAAAGGGCCAATAAATGGAGCAGTCATAGCCGTGCTTTTTTGTGCTATTCATCCCCGGGCCCTCCACGTCGGACAGACGCAGCTCATTCATTTCATAAGGCCACCAAACAGAAGCCGGGTGCTGAAGGCATCCGGCCCCCGCTGACTTGGCTCAGGTCTTCCTCACCATGAGGGTCTCCACACACCACTGCTGGCCCTTGGAGCTGCTCAGCAGATGAAATTTGTGCTCCTCTCTTCCGACTAATGAAACAGAACCACGATTGTCAAGGAAATGCTCGCGGTGATCTAATAGGTCATTCCTATCTTTAACTTCTGTCATTCAAAGTAGAAGGAAATAATTTTCCAATCGTTTGAAAGTTCTCATTGTGAGCAAAATAAAGCAAAGTTCACCAACCTTTCGTTTGCTTTGTGAGTTTTTCCTCTTATGGGTATTTAAAGAAATCAGATGTGACAATTCCGGATAATTAAATTCTTTAAGAAAGGTCAAAAAGCTCCCCAAAATAGAGAAAATATAATGTTTCCAAAAGGCTGCTAAATCCTTTCCAGTAGATTTTGAAATAATAATAATTTTATTTTTTTCTAAAAGCCCTCTGTTTCTCTGCCAAGTGCCACCAAACAAATCCGCGTTAAAGCCAGAATCCTCTCACACAGGCTAGTGCTGCACACTAGAAAGATAAGTTTCCTGATCTGAAAATTAATCTGAGTCATGTCTGCATTTTAGCATTTGTGAGGAGCACTTTTGTAATACTGCTAATTCCCTGATTAGTCTGACAGGACTTTTTTTTCCCCAGATAAAGGGATTCTGTAACGCAGCAGACATTACCACATTGTCTTTGTGCTGTTGTAACTGCAGAGGGGAGGAATTGCAGGCTGGGATTTTCAAGGGCACATCAGCCATTCGGTTCCAGCTGAAACTCCACAGAACTGGGCACCTACCCCGGCCTGTAACCATCAGGCTCCAGCTCTCCAAAACGTACAGCAGGGATTTCAGCCCCTTCTGGCACGGATTCCTGAGCTAACCTCACCTCTTACGTTAATAATATCAAGATTTTCCTTCTCCAGCAGAGAGTGGGACTGGACGAAATTCAGCTCTGGCTTGCTAAATCCTATTTTGAGAGCTCACATGAGACTCTCCTCCTAGAAGAACGAAGAGAGTCTTTTCAGCCTCTGGCTATCGTGCACATCACAGCAGGTGAAAGCATTGTCTACAGCTCCTTCCCCGTTTTCCGTGCAAACTTTCACTGCATCATCTCTCTGGAGGCTTAAGGAACAGTGAGGGGTGGGAGAAGGGAGGAGGACAAAAGGACGGTCTACCTATAGATGCTTTGGAAAAATTTCAATGTCGGCACCCGAAACTTAATGTTCTTGTGTGTGTGAGCAGCTCCATGAGGAATAGACAAAGCCTTCCTGAAGAACTTGCTGGGAATGCAGTGAACCAGCAACATGGCTTTGCTTCATGTTTAACTTCTTACAGTGTCAGTCCTGGAAAAGATAAAATAAAAGGAGAAATGTTCAGCCCTGGGTCAAAAGCAGCTCTGTCCTTAGGGCTACACCATCATGTTGTGTCCTGGTCATCCCAACGTGGCTGACATTACTGGAGAAAAATGGAAAATTAGAACAAAAGACACAGGAAGGGTAAATCACACATGGGAAGGGTAAATCAGCTCTCAGCCCAGCTGCCTCCAAACCCTGATTATTGCCACAGCTTTCTGAAAGCCGACGGTCACTAAGGGCATTGAGCAACCTGGTGTCTCCTTTGCAACACAGCATCTCTGATGCAAGGGCTGTGTTTTGGGCTGCAACCATTTGAATCTGCTCGCTGCTCTCACTATTACCCACTCACTGCCCTCACCATTACCCACTCTCTGCTCTCACTAGTACCTACTCATGTCAGGACAGCTCACAGGCACAAAAGGCAGGGACCCACTGAGCCTTGGAGGTGACAGCTTTTCACCCCAATAACAGTCCTGAATGACAAGCGGGAGAGAGAGAATTCATCACAGTGTCCTAATTAATTACTCTGCAATGGAAAATTGATACTTATTCCCCATCTAGGCATTTTCCAAGGTTTTTTTCCCCCGATTCCCTCTAATCCCACTCTGGTCATCAGTAGCAAACCATCTTGGCTTCACCTACAGCCATTCAGTTAATGCCTGATGCAGTCACTGAAGCCAAAGTTTGTCTCTGAGTACCCTCCCACAAGGAATTCAGTTATGGCAACCTGCTTAATGGCAAACTGGTTTAGACCAACATCTGCATGGCCGAGATCAGCTCCTGTTTGCCCTGACGAGGCCAAAGGGGATGCACTTGAACAGTGACTCAGCAATAATTCCATCACAGATATTTATTAACTGCATGTTTGGGAGTGACTGGTGATGTCAGAGGTCCTCAAAGTGATTGTCACTATCAGCACAGCACAGCACTGCTGCTCTTTGATTTCCTGCTCCTCCACCTGCCTCTTCCTGGAGGTTTCCGTGCCTGATTTGTGCTCTCTGCCCCAGATATTGCAGGAGAACAATTGCATAGGTTTCAGCATCTTTTCTCTTAATTTTTTTTTTTTTCAAATGATGCGAACTTTCCTACTGTGAGAGGATCATAAAAATACAGACAAGCTCTCACTTAGTAGGACACCTATGGATTCACCCTCTGCCCAAGTATTTTTGGAAATATTATTGGCTCAGCAGGGAATTAGAAATGAATAGAGGAAATGTATTGAAATATTCACAATACTTGATAGATAAATAGGCCACACAAACCCAGTTCAATTGGTTAATTATATCTTTCCATTACACAAAAAGCTTATATAATAATCCATTCTTTTCATATTCCTACAAATATATTTTTTCTTGATATAACTTGTTTTTATTGGGTCAACAGGAATTTAGCCATGGATTTTAAGTAAAGAACAATGAGACCTAAATACAATAAAGTCCTAGGAAATGTAGCAATATCTTGCTTTAAAAATGCCAGTTTTATATAAAACAAAATTAAAAAAAATTATGTCCAATCAGATGATCTCAGTACAAAAATGCAAAGAAGAAAAAGACTAAGAAAATATTTTAAAGGAAGTAGACCCCTGGGAAGAAAAAATTGCAGTGTATTAAGAGAACGATAACAGGATTGGCACAAAATAGGAAATTTTAAATATAGACCAGTGGTTCTCAGCCTCTTCTGTACCAAGATCCCATACTTTGAGGCAGAAAAATTTGGGGCCGTATCCATATAGCCATCAAGAAAAGAGGGGAGGTTGCCTGTTTCCTGAGGATGGAGAATCACAGATCCCACACAGAGGATAAGGAACCAAAACCCCTTGGAAATCCAGAAGTAGTTCCAAACAGCCTTTTGGAGGATTTACTTCAGTAATTTCTTAATCATTAACAATAATCTATCATCCAAGCTACAACTGTTGTTGCTAAAATATGTTCATATGAGAAAATAGGCCCCTAAACCATTTAGGTATCTTGGGAAATGTTAATCTTGGATCTCAAGACCTATTTTCAAAAGAGAGCTGGAAATCAGGACTGCCTTGCTGAAAAGATGATCAGCAGCTGGGAACAGCCCAACTCTTTGTGCCGTGGGTCAGGTTCCAAAGTCCATGAGAACCTGGCTGATGACTCCCTGCGCCTCTCCAAGTCATGTCAGCAGCCACCTAGAGCAGTGAGGGCCCTACTCGCCAGTTTATCACCAAAGCAACCTCATCAACCAAGATCTATCTCAGCAGCATCTCTCATTCCTTGCCTTGGTCTCATCCTGGCCTCAACAGCAGAGGCAGCTGTTGACCTGCACCCTCTGGGGAGCTCTTTCCTTCCACTCTGGAAAGTGGCTCTGAAAACATCTCAAGGTGGTTGTTCCTCTATTGTTATTAATCCGCTTAATTGATGGCTTCTTGGTTCTCCCTTTCTGGCTTTGGCTTTGGTCCCAGAAAAGGAGCAGAGGTCAGCTGGAGACTGTCACTTGCAGTAACATCCTTCTCTGACCATCCCAGGCAAGGGGAAGGTGATCATGAAATCACTCTGTACCTTAGTTCAGATTTCACTTCGCTTATCCCTGTTTTCTCCAGCAGACATGGTGGGGGGGGTGGTTCAGTTAGAAAGTCAGAAGATGCCCTAGGCTTGTTAACTTGAAAATATTTTATGGCAGCATCCTCACCTAAAATATCAGCCACTCTCCTCACTGGTCTTACCCAACTAACCAAAGTGCCCGGTGAATACAAAAAAACCCTTGGAAGGCACTCTACATTCAGAGAAAGCAGATTTGCATTTTGATCTTCATGACCCAGAACTAATAACATATTTATCACTCAAATGTCATAGCTGTCCTCCTACATGGGGAATGACCACAGATATGAAATGCACCTTTTTCCCCTGTGGAGCTCTGTGAGTCAGTGCCACATTTTCTCTCTCTTTTTTTTTCGGAGGAGGTGTTGGTGGTTTTAGCCAGACTGGGAACCAAATCCCTTGTAAGCAAGAGATCTTCTGCAAAGATTTTCCTTGTGCCTGGCTGTGCTGCGGGAAGTGGATGTGACTGTCTCCATGTGAGGCTTCTCAGAAGTGTCCCAGCTTATCAACAGGGCATGGCACAGAAATGAGAACTTCAGCAAGAAAACAGAAAAGATCATCTAAATGTCGGGAAGGCCCCACACACAAGACAAAAAGGACTTTCATGCACACAATGATTTTTTTCTTGTCTCTGACTCAGATGGCCAAAGACAGAGCAAATTTTCACTGTCTGGCTAGACTTGGGTGGGCTCTGTCTCCTTCCAAAGAGGGAAATGTTTATTGAGGAACAGACCTTAATGGTGTCTCTAAGTGGGGTTTGAATGAAAGTGACTTAGGGGCAGCTGGGGAGAGATTCAGCAGCTTACCAGGTAGTGTTGGTGAGACCCAGGGTTGCTTCTTTCTCCATGAACTGTTTCAGGCAGATGGCAGAAACCAGGTGTTTCTGCTACTTGGCTCATCAGCGCTCTGAGGAACATTCCTGACATTTCTGCTTCCTCCTGCAGGCTGAGTGTGCAGGGAGCACCAGCTGTACCCTGTCCAAACACCTGCCTGGGATGGGGCTTCCCTCCACCACTGCTTGTGAACGTCTTCCCAGGCTGACAGTGCTGCCAGGGGATGATGAAGATCTGGGCTCTGACCTCTAGGCTTCAAGCAGTCCAGGACATGCCATGTGAAGGTCTTCCTCTCTCCATCTTTTCTTCCTCACTCCACTGTTCTGCTGTGTTCAAGCCATACCAGGACAAATAAGGTGATGAAGGAGGCCACTGGAGGTTTGGGGACTACTTGACCTTGGGTTTTACCCTCTGCCACCACAGAGGTGGTGACATCTTACACCATTTGGATACGATTCACCAAAAGATGCCTGTGGCCCTCCTGAAGACAGTGAGGATTGATGAAAAGAAGGCACTTCTGCCATCAATTTTTAAGCTGCACTTCTCCCTGAGATCATGGTACGGCTGAACGGGTTTTCTAATTTATGTCTAGTCAGAATCAGAAGAGAAATCTAAGCAAATACAAATAAATCATGGTCAGCACACTTAGCTGGCCTGTGAACTGTTAATGATTTTCTGTTGTTCTGTTATATTCATCCATCCATGAGGTGCTTTTGTGGTGCTACAATAGAGCCTCCCTGTTCTGTGCTACTGCAGAGCAGCCTCTCCAGTGCATTTATATAATTCCTATCAGTAAAATTTTCATGTGTGCTAATACATGAGACAGCCAGAGATAAGAAAGAAAGTTTGCTCAGGGGGAGGAAAAATACCATCGGCACCAGACTTAGCTGTTTCACTTAATAGCTTTCCTGGAATATACCCATCTTGCCAATAGGAGATAGTAGCTTCAGCAAAGCCATCTCCTTCACACAACATATGGGACTGCAGAGTGTGGGGAAGATGGATTCTTAGAGCTACCTTTTGGACTGTAATAGGATCGCCCGGCTGGCTCAGCCGCGCTGCCTGTTACCTATTTAATAGCAGAGGAATGAAATGCGTCTGTGTATTTATTTCCACTGGGGTAAATGCTTTTTCTGCAGCTACCAGTTTAATCACACCACGCACTGGGCTCTGCTCCCCACTGAGAGCTCCCAACCACCCTGTGGCTGATCTGTCACCGGGGCAAAAACGCTGGGATCAACCCTGCCCCGGCAGCAGATGGGGAGGGGGAAAAAGCCATAGAATCACAGAATGGTTTGGGTTGGAAGGACCTTAAAGTTCATCTCATTCCAACCCCCTGCCATGGGCAGGGACACCTCCACTAGACCAGGTTGCTCAGAGTCCCATCCAGCCTGGCCTTGAGCACCTCCAGACATCCACAACCTCTTTGGGTGACCTGTGCCATGGCCTCACCACCCTCACAAACAATTTCTTCCTAACCTCTAATCTGCCTTCTGTCATTTTAAAGCCATCACTCCTTGTACAGCCTTCTGGTTCCTACCTTCCCTTCTTTCCCAGAGAAATCTGGCCAGGACACAGAACCAGATGACCCCCCCACAGAAAAGCAGCAGCTGTGGGGAGACACATGGCTCTGGGCCCCTGCCCCCTCCTCAGCTCTAGAACTCCTTTGCTCTCCTCACTTGCAGTGACCCTGGATGTGGGGTCTCCTCTGTCCTGCTCCTTCCTCTTTGTTCAAGCCCCCCACCAACCATCACTCTCCTCTTGTGGGTTTTTTTCCCCCCTTTTCTGATCTCTTCCCTCCCTTTATCAGTTTTCTCCCCCTTCACACATTTCCTTCTCTCCTTTCCACTATTATTTTTCCATCATTCTTCCCTCCTACCTCACCCCTTAACATCCCCTTCCAAACTTCACCCCAAGGCATTTTTTCTCCCTGGAACTCTTCTGCAGGAAAGAATGACTGGGCTCATAAAGCACAGCTAAATCTCTGCTTAGGCACATCTTTCCGCTTCCCCTTTCCTCTCCCTCTCTTCCCTGCACACTGCAAGCTGTGGGGGCAGAGATGATTTTCCTGCATATCTGCTGGCACACACTGCACACTGTTGTTCTGCTGAGCTGTGAACCTCCCCAGCGCTGTAGTAAAATCAAGTGGCTTAGGCAAGGGACACGGTGGATATATTTGCCTTGTTTCTTGGAAACCTGAAAGGCGAAAACCTGTTTGGTAGAAAATGGTTGGACATTTTTGCACGGGGAGCCGGAGGAGGGAAGAACTTTCAGCCAAAAAAATATCAGTTTTCTACTTGAAAATGGAAATGTGACTAAAGCAAATACTAATAAAAATGTTCAACTCACAATACAGTTTCCATCTCGGTGGAAGAATTTCCAGCAGCCTTAGCACAGTATTTTCTATGACTTATCATGTATCATGCTTATTCTGTGTGGATTATTGATGTACAAAAAGCAAATCTTTTGTGGCTTTCTCTCGGTATGAAAGATTTTTTCAAGATTGGTCACCATAGTCAGCCTTCCTGATTGAAAATATTTATCAGAAATCAGTAAAAGATCAAAACATGAAATGTGAGGTCCTAATAGTTCATTAGATTTCGAGTTAATAATTCTTCCAGATTGTGTGATTTTCACTAAGTAATAAAGCTTCATATAGTTGTTTTAAATTCTTTAGGTCCCACACTCAACCCCCCAAAAATCTTGAGAAAATCTCATTTCACAGTTTCCCATAAAACCAGGTGCAAAACAGCTGCTTTGGGCATGGAAGGATTCCTGAAGCACTTCATTGGTATCAGTAGCCAGTGAAAAACCATGAAATTGAAGGGATTTTGATAGGTACATTCCCAATCCTTCAAGAAGGTGCCATGGAGCATAGCATGGCTGAGAGTTTCCAACATTTGCAGGAGGGACGTTCACCCAGTCTGGTTTTCCAAACCCTGTGGAATATTGCAGTCATGGCTCCATGTGCCTGTGTTTCACTGCTGAAAACACTCTCAGTTTGCTCTGCACTGCTGGTATGGGTCACTGACACCCCAAAGCTCACTGAGGGCATCCATGGAGAAAGGAACTTTCCAGCCTTCCTCAATGGAAGATAAATGGCTTTGGCTATTTTGTGTGGCTCTCCTGGGTTGCTGCTGCCTTCCCCACCCACCTTCCCCTGGATCACTTGTTCATGTATGTCCACTAAGGCCTTAGGTAAGAGGGAGATTTTGCCTATAACTGTGTCCAAAGCCAATTAAAGACAAAAATCTCTCCATAATTCATCTTCTTCAGCACTACTTTGATTGATCACCAGGTTTCCTTCCGCTGAGTACCTGTCTTACTCTAAGCCTTGCTTTAAAATGGTTCTCTCCAGACAGGTTCTGTAGGAGCTGTAATTTAATTTAGGTGATTCAGCCCTAGAAATATTTACCACCTATGCCCCATTCTTCCCCCACCAAACTGAGTTCTGCAGCTTCACAGGAATATCATTTCAATGACCATGTTTTCATCCACCTGGAGAACAAAAAGGGTGAGATCATGTAATGTAATAAAGCCTGTAAAATTAAACTGAAATCACTGAGGAAGCAAAAGAAGCAGCTGCAGGTTCCAGGTTGCTAGATGTAGGGGGTTTTGTTTTGGGGCTCGGTTTTTTATTAGAACTGCACTGAACTACTTCCTGTTCAGCACTGATTTAAAAATATGCTGTTCTTAACTACAGGTTAGGCATTTCACTCACTATGTATGGCATTTGAGGAAGACATAATGATATGTGCTTAAATGAGTCAAAACAGTGAATCAAACATTGATACTGGAAGAATGACAGTTCTTTTTTTCCACCTCTACTTTAAATGATTATTTTAAAGAAGAACACTGTGCAAATTGCAACAGCTTTAGCAAGACAAGTCACCTACTGGGACAAACCCTGACTCCACTGTATTGTAAAGGATGTTTTCCAGGGCCAGGGGGTAGATGGTCATTCTGGCTATAAGACTGACACCAGTGATATTCCTACTGTGAAGAAAGTATTCAATTTTCATCATTTGCTTAAAAAAGTACCGTTTTGTTTTAACAAATGGGAACATAAATGAAAGATATTTCTGTGTGCTCCGCTCACATGAATATTTCCAAGTGTTTTTATATCTCGGTTCTCCAAGGAATAATGTTTTCAATTTCCTTCTGAAATGTAAAATAAGACCTCTGGGCTTAAGGACTCCATAAACGATAGTTCTTACTTGCTTTCTATTTAATTAGCATGAAATGGATCATGTATTCACTCAGGGATAAATCCTGACCTCTCTGGAGAGAAAGGAGAGAAAAGAATAAAGGAATTTTCTTCTTTTGTCAATAGCAAACAAACAAATGCATAAAATACATGAGGGTGAACTGGCATTCACTGTTCTATTGAAAAGTCACCCTCTAATCAGAGGGGCAGGCTGGCTGGTGACAGAACTGATCAGCAGTTGAAGAAGGTATTTAAAATGCTGCTCCAAGTGCTTTATGCCATTGCAAATTGTAGAATCATTAAATGGTTTGGGTTGGAAGGGACCTGAAAGATCATCTAGTTCAATCTTACTGAAAGTAAACCAGTTTTCAACTGCTAAACCAGGGACATTTGCTTTCCACTGTCTGCATTACCTGCATATTTCAGGTCAGCTTTTGGTTAAGAGAAGTCCACAGATGGTGAAGACCCATTATATAACCGTGTGCCCATAATGCAGACGAAACCTTGGCCCAGTGCTCTCAAAACTGTCACTGTTTATTGACACTTCTCACATTTTCCCACTGCCCCTGGAAAAGCAAGCTGCAGTACTAACACAGCCCATAATTGGTTAGGGACGCACAGCTGAGCCCTCAAGCTCACAGGCTCTGGAGACCAGAGAGCAGGGACTAAACCCAGGACCATTTTCCATGAGCAATTCTCACAGCCAAAGCCACGACCCTTCCTTTTCCAAAGGAGACGACAAATTTGATGGCACAAGAGGCCTGGTTTAGCCCTGAGCAGGTGAGGTTGGAAAGCAGCTCTGAGGTGCTGTTGTGAGTGGAAGGGAATACTTTAAATCCCATTATTACCCTGCCTGGGCATCTTTTGCTTTAACACTGGGCAGCCAGAGCTCTCCAGATATGGAATAGGTTTGGCACTGACCACAAATAGGAGGCTGCTCCTCAGTCCCTGCCTTTGCAAGAGCTGCATACTGTTTTTGGCCCAGGGATTTTGGATGTTGTAACCCTGACCTGCTGTTCTCCTGACTCCAAATATCTGTTTGTGCCCGTGAAGTGCAAGGCAGGTACAGAGCCAGCCCTGTCTGCTAGCAGGCTGCATTTATTTCTCCCTGGAAAGGCTTCCACAGGCTATAGATGCAGCAATAAACATCTGAAATGCCAGGAGAGATGGTCTGCTAAATGCACGAGGGTAAGGACATAAATGAGTGGAACAAGCAGGTACTGGAGAAGCAAATTAGACACTTGGCTTCCTGTAGCTAATTTAAATGGGAAATGGGAGTTGTTCCAGGTATTCAGTAAACAGGCTTGCAAATTAGCTTCCCACAGTTTCCTTATGCTGCTGTACATGTATAAAAAAACATGCACTGTGGTTCATTGCTTTAACTCACTTTGTTTCCCAAATCAGTGAGTTTTCCCATTATTTTTGTTTTTGAGCATGAATGTTTTCATACCTGGTTGTGAGCAAATAGAGTAGGAGATAACTGTGGGTAAGCACTGGGCTGTTAATAACCAGGTAGACAGATTCTTTATTTGTGAAAGGTTCCTTGAGGCTGGTGTTACCAGGGGATACAAAACTGCTTTTCAGTAGCTGATATCTCCCTGTATAAGAGAGAGAGAGGCTCAGAACAGCTTCATATCTTCCTCCCTTCCTTCAATTCCATATGAATTAACTGGAGGCCAGTTCAGGCTCCAGAGGAGAAGCACAGAGGGAAGGAATCTCCTCCCCAGAACCAGCTCAGCTCCTGTTCATGGGGAAAAACAGATCTGGAAGGACACCTATTATTTAATAAGGGAAAAAAATGGTGTAAACCAATCAGTTACTTCAGACTCCAATTTCAGCTCCAGATTAGCTTCGAACCTTACCCCAAGATTAATCTATATGACAACAGATCTAACTGCCTGTACTTGCCCTCAAAATATCCCTTCTCTGGCTAAAGGCAGCAGTGAAGATGGAGTTACTGAGCTCACGACAGTCCCTGGCAAGTACACACATGTCCCACAGGCTTTTACAGACAGTCCTTCCCTGTGTGCTCCCTACCCCTACACGGGATGTGACACGAGAGCAGGGGAGCCCCGCGTCCCTTCCTTTCAAACTGGTCAGGAACCTTTATGCTTTAGGAATATAACATCCAACTCCTGATTCCTGGCTGTTGAACCATCAGCAAAGGGGCCAACAGAGCTTGGAGCAGGGCACCAGAACACCAGAACTGCCCACAAACCTTTTTTGCTGGGAATATTCAGTTTGCTGCGTTGTCCATTTCATTTGAATGCTAAAGGCAAAAAAGAAATCGGCATTTCCACTTCTGCTCGTTCCTTATATGGTGAAATGTTAGATAACTTGTGTTATTTATAACTTGCACATTTGGTATTTTTTTCATAAAGGGGGGAGGAGGAGGACATAGTGGGCAAGAAGACTCTGGATCTTTTCCTGTCTGACTGAAGAGTTAAGAATTAAACTGTGTCATAAGAGCAGTCAACTTTATACCTATGCCTTATAAAAGAGCAAATCTTTACCTGGACAATTGGAATTGATGTAGTTTATGACTTTAAAAAAGGCATCTACACACATACCACATACAGCATGGTAAAAAGTGATGAACACCAATCCTAAAGCTTTGAGCTATAAGGTAGCCTTTACCTGTTTGTATTTCCAGACCTCCACACTTCCCAACTTAGTAGCACTTCTAAGAATAAGACCCTGGAAATAAGGTTTTGGACTTACAGAGATAGAAGATGTCTCATATAAGCTCCTTGCATTCTCCTTGCCAAAGCTGAGTTGCATTTCCAATCGTGATGAGCTGCCCGACACGGCTGTGCCACTGCTCACCCCCAGGTAAAGGGCTCTCCATCCCTCTAGTCACTGCCATCCAGCTGTGCTGTCTCATCTGGTCGTTTTATTTTTCATCAGTGTCATTGTTCTGAAGGCAAATCCTGCCAAACCTCACTAAAATGACCGTTCTCCTTCTGTGGTGCTCATGCCATGAGTAGTGTGGAGCCTTCCCCCTCCCAGGCCCCGGGTTTCACAGACATCACTCACCAACCCCTCTTCCAGCAGATTTATTTCACATGTGAAGGGAAGGTCACACCATTACCCTGCCAGTTACCCCAGCCCCCTGATCAGCATGTAGTGACATTTCTGTGCCATATTCATGAACCAGACCTCTTTATAAAAATTGTCAAACAGGCCATTTTATTTCACAGAAATCACTTTTGGACAAACAGCCTTTACCTGAATGCGTGTGGCAGCTCTGCCAGGCGTTCTGCAGGGCTGCAGCACAGAACTCCGAAGCACATAATGCTGCCCTGTGTTATCTTCCCAAAATGCCAGTTATTTTCTGCCTAGTGGCATTTAACTTGGGGGAAATCTCTCTGCATGCAGCAGTCTTTGTCCTAACTCTCCACTCAGCAACAGCAATGATATAAAGAAGATCACAGGTTATTTCTAAACTAAGCCTAAAGCAAAGGTAGGAAGGGCAAGACATATGTGAATTTAAAGACAGCCTTTATCTGTGGTTAAAGATTGCTTGCAGATGCTGACTACTGATTTTTTTTTTTTTTTTGCCTTGCTCTGCCTCTCAAAATATTGTTTTCAATGTCCTCATTGTCTTATTAGCCTTCCCTTCCCCCTGGATCCAGCGCCATGCAAAAGGAATGACGGTAGATGTTACTTTTTCCTGCTCCGTGGCAGAGAGGAGTGTAGGGTTTCAGAGATTGTAAACTATTTCTCCTGCACTGAGAGACTGACTGCATGGGTAGAGCCCATTAAATATAGCCATGCTGACAGTATCGCTTCGGAGAGTTCTGTGGGAAAAAATCTGTCTGCACTATGCTGGTACCTCCAGCCAGGCAGAGAGCTGTCTTGATAACTCATTCAGATAATGAATAAAATGTGGAATGAATTCCATGCAGGATCAGCACTCTGCTGATGTGAGAACCGGTTGCAAAACGTACGACAGGATCCTCCTGTGGCTGTTGTTTTAAGCCTGGCAAATACCACAGATTGTATATGCTAAAGTCAGGATATTATTAAAATAAACCTCTCAAAACTCCAGAGAGTTGAGATATGATGCGGCTTCCTTTGAGCTCAGGTCCCCTTATCGCAGAGATATGTTGTGTGTGAATGCAATTTATATGAAGTTCTTTAAGACCAGGACAGCCTGTTATTTCTGCCATATCCAGGAAAACCAGGGAAGGTATGTAGCAGTAATAAATCAATTATTTCTTGCAAATTAGACCAAGATAGCGTTGCCTAACAGCAGTCTTCCAGATGGTCAGGATGAAAGGTGGACTGGGCTGGAGGGGAAGGGAGGATTTCGAGATAGCCAGAATAAATGGGATACGCTTTAGCAGCAGAACTGGAAAGATCCAGAGGAATGACACCTGTGTATGAGGAAAGAGATATCTGGCAGCTTGGGTTATGTCACTGGCTTGGCAGAGCAGGCTTAAACAAAGACTTTTTCTTGACATCATCAAGGAGGCAAAGCCTTTACAGTGTCGAATTAGGAGTAACCATGGGGAAAGGAAATGACAGATTTAAATAGATGTGGCGTGTTTGTACTCACCCAGGAACCTTCCTTCAAGTGACACAGGACACATTCCAGTTCTGCCAGGAGAGATCAGTTTAATACTCTTCAGATTGGGATGTTGAGAACAATAGTAATTACAACTAAAAAAATTTAAAGAAGTTTTCATCTTGTAAGTCTTTATCACACCTAACTTCCAGAAGCTGTACAGTGGTCAACTGAGCAAAGGTTATAACCGAAGAAACTTGACGTTAATTAGCTAGAAATTAAAATTAACTCATTAATATTCATATCTTGAGATAATAAAATATGCTCTCTACTAATACAATACATTAATATTAATTATTTTAATGTTGCTCTGTTACTAATCAAAGGTAAAACCCTAAATGTTATTGAAGAACATCTATGCATTGGTTCCCAAGAGGCAGCAGAGTTTGCTGAACAATCTTGATTGTCAGCAAAATGGGTGATTACGTGAGTCCTTCAAGGAGGCAGAGGTTCAAAACCCAAAAATGTCCCTGACTGCCCACCAGGGATGGCCAAGTGGGAGCTCAAGTGACTGAATCCAGCCTGTGGGGCTGTTCCCTGCGGCCTTGTGACAAGCCAAAGCAAAGAGATTAAAAGCATTTTTGCAGGTATTTGTCAGTGAGGACCCAGAGGGTCTGGTGAGGCACCGCCCAGATGCTGGGCCCACCTCTGAACATCTGGCTGGGAAGAAGAGTGGCTCTGGAGTGTAGGAAAGCTGGTGGTGATAAACCAAATAATCCCCACTAAGTCTGCATAACAGACCAGCGTGTCTCTCCCCGCTAACTCCAAGAGGGAATTAGTCACTCAGAGGATTTGGGATGAACCTAAAGGAACAGCTTTGCACTTTGTGGGAAGCAAGAAACACTCAACATCATTTTGTGCCTACGCCTAAAATACTGGTGAAGAAGTACATGTTTTACCAGAGGCGTTTTTTGCAGTGTCTCTCAAATCGCTGCCACTTTCACAGCACTCCTAAGACAATTCTTCAGCATAATTCTTCCCCCGTTGCTGAGTTTGCTCAGGTCTAATTGCACTGGGGCAGCTGACGAGAGCACGTGGTGCAAAGGCCGTGTAGCTCACAGGGGACATGCTCTGAAAGAACAGGGCAAAGACACATCTGTGTCCCTCCTGCCTCGAGCAGATTCTGGGCTGAACTTGAACCTAGAGCAACAAGGAATAGCCCCATGCTCTGCTATAAATGAGTTACAGACTCCCCACTGCTGCCCCCACGGTGATGTGAAGATCAAAATCAGCTGAGGGCTCTCACCAGGCACTGGGTCTCACTCTGCGTTTTGCATCAGTCCCACTGCCTTCATCAAAATGACTATTTTTCTCTTTTCACAGACAGAAAACCTCCACATCTGCTATATTTGGATGCTGGACATCTGAAAAAAGAATCACCCATGAAAACAGCCTGAATGAACCTGCTGAATGGCAAACCACTGCCAAGGAGACTGAATGATTTTTCTAGCAGAGATGTTTTTGCTGTTTTTTCCTCTGAAAAAAATAGAAAAGGATGGGGGAAGAGCTGGTTCCTTTTCTCATGCATGCACCCATCATCAACAGCTTTGTTAAGGCAGGAAAATGATTTCTGGGTTGTTTTTCTTGTTCTTAAAACTTGTAAATTCAACAAAAGTGTTTTGGCTGTTATTGCTGTTATTGTGAGGTAATAAATACGGGACCTCAGAGCACAGAAATTCCAGGGACAGAATATTTAACCCAGACACAGTGAAACAGAAACATGAATCTCTTTGAGAATGAGGCAAGGGAAAACCAAAAAGCAAGGGAAGAGGATGAGGGTTTGTTCCAAGGTCTCCTTTGTAAGTGAAGAGGTTGGGTGGTTCGAGATAAAATCAGGAATTTGACTTCTCAGGACAGATGGATTTGAAAAAGGAAAAAAAAAATACGTCTACAGGCCAAACTAAAAATGGTTATCATGGTGAAGTTATGGGCTGCTTCAGGCTGCCAAGACAAATAGCTTGCATCCCAAAGCAGTAAAGGTTACATGCATGGAAAATGGAGCTATCCCTGAGGACTAACTAATATACTACAATTATTATTATAATTTTATCAAAGAGTTTTGAGACAACCAGGGCATGCTGAGCTACCTAGTCTGACTGCGTCTACAAGATCTCAAGAAGAAATGTTCCAGCATAAAATTTTTCATCTCCTGATCTTGATATTCTGGCTAAAATCAGCTAATGCTGTTTGAGAGGTGAAGGCAGTGTCACTTCAGCAATTAACCACAATTGTTTGAGGTTACTGATGTACTGAAAATGCTTTGGATTTCAGTGAGTTTGAAGTTATTTACTAGCAGGCCTCGTGCCACTGCTGTAGGAGGTATACCCAAGTGAAATGCAATCACTTGAGGAAATTCAGCTAAGTGCAGGCATTACAGGGGGAAAAAAATATCCACACTTCTGACAAGGTTTTATCAATCTCCACTTATCTGCTGTTTTAGTGAAACTGCCAAGGCATTCTGAAAGGCACTGTGTCCAGCCTGGCACTAAGTCTGATGCACTGATAATATACATTATTATGTAATTATTATGGATTTATGTTATTATATAAGAATACTGCTTCTTTTTGGGGCAACCTTCATGGTTGTAAGAGAGTGTAACTTCCCCCATGTCCCATATTTCTCCAGGAAGAGTAGCCTAATGGCTAGAGGAAAGGACAGGACACTGGGATCTCCCAGGCTTCTTTCCCAGCTCTGCAAACTGTGGGGGCCAGCTTCTCTTCCACAGAAATCAATGAAACTCCGCACTGACCTTTCCTGGGAACACGATAAAATCCTTAATCTCCCACTGCCTTCCTGCCCTATCCTGCAAGATATCAAGCACACCAGCCCAGCAAAGCCCCTCAGCAAATGCCTGAACCTCTGTAGCCAAATCCAGTGCTTGTGGTGAGCAGAGCTCGGGGTGTGCTGCTGCTTCCAGAGCCAGGAACGAGTGGGGGGCGACTACATCTATCCATCCTCCAAAGGATGTTTCAAACATTAAGTAACAGAATTCCTGGAGACTGGGCACGGGATGCAACAGAGGGAGATTATCATTTCTATCCCTGTTCTTAATAGCTATTAATGGAAACGGGTGATAAAGTATCTCTATCTACACATATACAACATCTCTCTCATCCTGTCAAGGTAGAGCATTATCCTGTAAAAAAACAGGGGTTCAGGCTGGGGAAGGGGCAAAAAGAAAAAGGAAAAGCTGTTTGTAACAGGTTAAGCACAGTTTGGAAGTTTGTACTCCAATTCTCCCCTGGGAAGCCAGAACCTACCTACCTACAGGGTGTGTTGAGTTAGTTCCTCATTCCTTCTTTGCCTTTTTTTTTTTAACTTCTTTTGAAATCTCAGTGTGTGGAGCATACCTTGCCCCGGGGGAACATATTGCTGAGCCATTACTCACACTATAAAAGGGTGCTACTTCTCACTCCTCCCTTTCTCTGAGGCCCCGTTTTGAGGTGAGGAAAGGGCTGACTGGCCAAACTACCAGAGCCCAGGGTTAACCAGCCCTGGGGCACTGAGCAGGGGGGCTGTGGGGTGCCTGGCTCTGGGGAGCTCCAGCCTGGGCTCAAGGTAGGCTTCAAAAGCACAGCCTGAAGCTTTGGTGTATCTCCCAAAGCTGTTCTAGCCTGGGAGCTGGGATTGGTTTAAGAGCTTTCTTTGGGGGGAAATGGTTCCCTATGAAAGACTAGTTTCTGTCTTCCTGAATGAGTGGGGATTAGGAGGGAGTGAAAAAAAAGGGGGTGTGCTCTGAAATTTAAAGGTAAAATCCCTCCCTCCCAGTTTCAGTGGACTCTGCCCCTTTTCTGTTTGCTTTTCCCTCGGCATGTGCCGGCAGTTGGCCCCAGCTGAGGCTCATGTGGGGTCACGTTGGTGCCCAAGTCCCAGCAAGGCTCTGGAGCTTTCCCCTTCCCCTCAGCACAGCACACAGCCCTGACCTCACAGGCCTCGGGGCTGTGAGAAAAAAAGGAGAAATTTTTTATGGCTTATAAACTTCTCTGACTTCATACACCCCTGTGAACCTGCAGCCTTCCAGCTCCCCAACACACCGCAACCCAAGCTACGTGAATGAGGAGAAAACCATCAATGCAGTTAGCAATGTACCATAAAATTCACTGATTAAATTACTGGATAAATATTTGAGTGGATCTAGCTGACAGGTATGTCATGCATGCAGTCTTAAAATAGGAAGGCAAAGGGAAATGAGGGAGAAATGAGCCAAGGAACAGGAACAGGAATGTGATTTCTGGTAACACAGCTCATGTTCTTCAGTGCCTTTTTGGCAATACAGAGGATGTGTGTGGTGAAACTGAGAGCAAGGCACCACGTTAAAATAAACTGAGAGCAATTGCAGCTATGAAGAAACAGAGCATTAAGCAGCAGTTCTCTGGGAACAAGGCTGGTGAACAAATTTATGGGGATTTACATCAGCTGAACCTGGCAGGTAGTTTTCAACATGCTTGCAAGAAACAGAGGCAGCTATTTCCAGCAAAATCTTGGGAAGCTGGGGCGAATGCGGGCTCACTGGAGAGGCACGATGCTCTCACCAGCCTCTGATGGTGCTGGGCTGTGCCTCCACACTGGCTCCTCCACCTGCCATCTCCACGAGGGGCTGGCTGTTCCTTCTGCAGCCCAAGGATCTTGTGTTTAATTTAAAGAGATGAAAGGAAGAGCTTCTCCTGCTGTCCAAACGCATCAGGGCAGTGTGTGGCAGCCAGCAGGACTCTGCTGACGAGCTGTCGAGACACGCGCAGCACAACTCCAGGCAGCAGCATCAGGGCAGGATTAGGCATCACCACATCCATCAGGTCAAGCCTGAGAAGGACTCTAAGGACAGGCTGACCATGTTTGTGCTATTCCAAGTAAACAGTCTGCACAGGAATTACTTTAAAACGCATCTAATTCGTTTTTGACCGATTCTGCAAATGTTTCCCCTTTCCTCAATGCGGCATTGACTGGCCCTGCAAACCATTTGGCAGTGGCCCGGGTGGCGTGTGCAGTCGCTCTGCTCCTTGATGTTACCTCATCAAAGAGCAGCTGAAAATGATATTTCCAGCCAGACAGTTTTCAAGAGTGGCCGGTGAACTCGCTCTGCCCTGTGCCCTCCAACTGGCGATTAGAGAGGCTTCCTGTGTGCCGGTTCAGTGATAAATTTAGGATTGCGACACGCTGACAAAAAAAAAAAAAAAGAAAAAAAATAGTAAAATCATGACAGGCTATTTTTGGTTTCAAAAGAAACTCCTCTCGCTGGGTCTTTTTGAGCCCTCACCTCCACGTACAGCTGCAGAGGAGAAGGAAAACAGGATGCAGGGTTGTAGAGTTGGAGGAATGGAGCGTAAATCAAAAGAGACAAGCTGGTCCCTGTGTGCTGCCTGGGTTAGACCCCAACCTTTGAGCAAGGTGAGCATTTGTCACTTGCTGGGGACTCTCCCAGTAACAGCTTTGCCCAGCTGCCTGAACGTTTATACTGGGCCACGGCCGCCTCTCGCTTCTTCCTCCCACTGTGTCACCTCCTTCCCTTGTGCTGACAAGTGCTTTAGACAGCCTGCCCTGCTGGCCCTGCATTTGAAATGTAAATCAAACACGGGACATAAAGCTGGGTTTCAAAGTTGACTATTAACTAGGGCGGAAGGGGTGGCGTAGCAAAAACAAACAGTTCCAAGTTCAAGTCTAAACCATGAGAGCAGGCTGGGAACCCTTCCTGCTCTCCCATCGCCAGCCAGCGTGAGGGTGAGCGCTCTCCCTGGGGCAGAACGTGCTCAGTGGCTGCCTGAGCCCCTATCCCAGGTGCTTGGACTCCAAATCAAGTCTGACAACCGACTTCAAAGGGAGGAGGGTGCTGGGATGCTCTGGCTGGCATCGCACATCAGTATGCAGGGGCTTTAGTCACAGAATCACAGAATCACAGAACGGTTTGGGTCAAAAGGAACCTTTAAATGTCACCTAGTCCAGGGATCCTTGCAGCTCCTGATGTTCTGGAAGCTGTTGACATTGAGCTCTGCAGCGTGCTTGTCCATTAGCTGGCACCCCAGAACACTTCACCAGGCCCTGCCATGGAAAAGCTGGTGTTTGAAAGCAGCATCTCCTCATCATCCACCAGGAGAGCTAATGGCCAGCTGTACCTCACAAGAGGTCCCCTGAACCTAGAGGCACCTCTGCTGTCCTAATGCTTTCAAAACAGCAGAAGTTTTGCCCCAAAACTGTTGGAGGCCCAAAGCAAATCAGTGTGAATGTGCTTTTTATCAAGTAGAGTGTTCTTTTACCATTACGGAATGTAGTTTAATATTTATTTACCTGTCACCTCAAAAAAAATCTTGGGGGGAGGGGGAAACCCAGCAGCACCACTTATTTTCTCTGAGATGATTTCTACTATGACTTAGAAATTTGTCTCTGATAAGGCACATAACAGTTTCCTGGACCTGGCGTGGTCAGCATCAAACCCTGCCTGGATAGGAAGTGAGATTTCTTTGCTCTCAAGGGCAATCTACCAGGAAAGAAAATTCTCACCTTTCCCTAAATTCCTTAAGGCAGCATTTTTAGTGCAAATTTTCTGCCAGTGAGAGATGGTGAGAAGAGCAGCTGTGAAAAGTGCTGTTCTCCAGCCAGCACTGATGGTCCCAGCAGTGCTGGGCACCAAGCTGGCTGAGCAGGGGACAGCTCCAGCCTTCAAACACCCTGCTCTGATAGATGGGACACGGCCCCTGGTAGACAGGATGGTGTCCTGGACTCCAGGGGACACCTCTGACTGTCAACCAGGGCAACCTCGGGTGCATCACTGCATCCTTCTTCCCCTCAGGGGTCCTATTTGTGGAGTGACAGCACTTAACCGCTGTTGAAGACTTATTCTGGGGAGGGAAGCAGTGCTGTGGCACTGCTGGGCGATGTTTCCCCGTTCCAGCTCTGCGTTTCTGTCCCCAGGGCTGTGCTGGCACCTCCGTGTGCCCAGGAGGCTGCTCCACCCCGGTGCTCTCTGAAGGCAGAGAGCAGCAAGTGCAGTTCCACATGAGCTGCTGACCAACATCCCTGCTAACAACATCCCTTCGCTGATAGCTTGGGATGCTTTCAGACAGGCTTTGTCATCTCCTCCAGTACGGGAAAGCATTTTCTGAAGCCATATAGGTTTATAACTGTGTCCTAGTCTTCCTGTAAGTCATGTGTCACTGCAGTGAAGGGAACTGCTCTGCTCCTCATTAGGCAGCACTGCAGAGCACGTCGGAGCCAATTTACCAGAGCAGCAGTGAGGATATCATCGCACGATCTCCATTTCCATTAAACAACTGGATCTAGCTCTCTTTTTATTTTTAGGCTAACCATGCTGAGCTTTCAAATTGCCATGATGATAATGTAGCTTTTAACTGATTTGTCGTGGCTGGTCGTTTTGCACATGAAAGTTGCTACTAGCTGATTAGGGGAAAAAAAAAGAAAAATCCACCATTGCTTCTTCTATTGCTCAGGAAATTGCAATCCTCAATCTGCAGCTTGAAAAGCATGTTGCCATGGAAATGATGCTTATGCTGTCGTAAATAAAAGTATTCCAGGGTCACCAGGGTCTGCGGCATAAACAGGGGCACAAACACTGCCTGGAAAAGTGCCAGAGTAGTTTAGACACATAGGAAGATAATTTTAATGGTATTTCGCCTTCACTGTTATCAGAAGGACTGATGAAGGTTAGCACGTAGCTATAACCTTGGCACAAAAGTGAAGCAGAAAAAGTCTTGGCTCTTGGTATTAATGAGAGTAGAGAAAACCATATGACAGCCCTCCTGACCAGTGTTTCCCAGCTCAGAGCAGTGTTCTTTTCCCATCTCTCACACATCCAGCAGTGAAATCTCACTGTTTGTTCACTCAGGTGCACTTCTATTGGATTCATTATCACAGCACAAGAGAGCTCAGGAAAACCAGTTGATGCTGTGAAATGCTGTGTCATGGAGTACCTGCTGATGCAGTGAATATTCCCCGGTTCTCTGCCTGCATCCCACCTACAGCCCAGGAAACCACGGGAAATCAGTCTTTTCCTTGGAGGGGAGACACTTTTGAGCAAGATCCCAGCTGAGGGAAGGCACCCGTGTGCCTTTCACTGCTCCTGTGCGAGGGCAGTGGGAAACAACTCCCTGCAGGACCAGGAGCCAGCACGGACACAGTTCCAAAGGAGAAATCCAGGAGGCCAGCAACAGAGAGGGTTTGGGATGTGCTGGTTGATGTGAGTGTTCAGGAGGAAAGCAGGCAGTTACTGTTTCTGGTGGGTTCTTAGCTGTTCAATGGACTGCTCAATGGCATTAAATGGGCCATACCCTGAAGCTGCCTTGGGCAGTATCAGATCAAGGATACACACTTTTCCTCTTTGTGTTTTTAATACCCACACAAGCATTTCAAGCACAGGCAGTCACTTTAAATAAAACTACAGGGATTGCAAATGCCACAGCTTGCTTATTTACTTACTGTCTCTTAGTCTGCCCAAAATGTGGAAATAATGTTTCCAGAGATGCTGGAATTCATGTGCCTGTTGAGAATCCTGGCTCCTGTCCTGGATGATATTGCATATTCAAGGAATGATTCACTCACTCCTGAGAGGGAGGAAGGACTGTACCAGCTGTACCACCTCTCCATGGCTGACTGACAGCCTGGTGATGTTTCCACAAGGAAGCCTCATGCCTCCAGGTTAAGCCAGCAATTATGGAACAAACAAAAGAGAAGTGAAATGGAGAGATGAATCACTGAGAGACCAAACAAAAGAGAATTGGAAAGGTGATGCCCAAGCCAGACTGACAACAAAATCTTCATTTGCCTCAGCCCAAAATGTGCAGAGAGGATCCTGCATTTCTTTTTTGTGTAAATCAACAATGTACTTTGCTGTCTGCAAGGGAGGATTTGGGAGGGACCAGCTCAGCTTTTAGGGCTTTGTCACCTCACTCCTGTGAGAGGCTGGTAAAACCTACAGCCAGCAGCCCTCTGACAAAACCAAGGAAAACCCAACCCTAATACTCTTGACTGTTCCGTAAACTGACTTAAAAGTTCAAGAAATAGGTTTTCCCCCTTTTGTACTCGTTTTTAAAAAAGCTTTCATCCCTGTTGGGACAGGAACTGTGTGGGATACGGGGCTGATACCATGTGCATTACACACCTCGCCATAGATTTATCACAGAAGGGCTGGCCAGGGTTTTGAAGGCAGCTGACGGCTCCCAGCTGGCCAGGAACTCACTCGTGTGACCTCTGCAGCTTCCTAATGGGAACAGGGTGGAAAACCTGGGCTCAAAGGTTGCCCAGAATGACTAAGAGAGGAAAAATCCCTCCTGCCACTCCTGTGCTAATCAAAGGGGTGTGGAGAAGAAGTTTCGATTCCTCACTGCCAGAGAGGAAAATAAGATATATATAAATATATATATAAATTGCACAGCCAATTCCTGTATTAAGGAAGAAGCCTTCATGCCATCAAAATCAGTCTTGAAATTAATCTTGCTTGTGGTGTAGGGAAACTGAGCCAGATAGCCCAAGCTCCCTTGAAATGTCTTTCAAACACATCTAATCTGTTTACTCCCAGGTTTTACTGCTGGCAGTACCTGGGACTTCGCCTCTGAGATTTCCTGCAGTTTGTGATCCCAGCAGGTCAAAGTTTCCAAAGGTGGGGAGAAGAGGCAATCCCTTCCCTGCCTGTACCAAAGGTATGTGCCTTGGGGCTACTAATTTAGAACCAATGAATCAGGGATAAGTCACAGAAAAACCGTCCAGCGCTGGTGTTTACAGAGCACCTCCTCTGAGCAGACAAAGGCGTGTGTCAACAGGGAAAGTGCCGTGCAGTTTGCGTGGCTCGGCGTATTTAAACAGCTTTTGCAGAGATGGGAACATGTTGCCAGGGAAGCAGGAGCCCGCACGGATAGAGGTGCCCTCCTGCTCCGTGCAGTGGGAAAATGGAGCTGCCCCTGCACTCCTCGCTTTTTGTTTTCATCCTTGCAGCTTTAAAAAAGGCAGAAAAGGCAGTTCTTCCAGAGGCTGATTAATGGCCCTTCTGCACAAACTGCATTTTGCACATATTTAAAAATCTTGAGCTAGATAACTCTCTGACCTAAAATATAATAGGTTCTTTTTTTTTTTTTTTCCTGATACTGTCTGACGGTTGTACGTTTTAATACTTTATTTTTGAAGCAAGTCCTTTCTAACTTGAAGAACAAAGTGGCCAGGCTGTGGCTCTGGATGCGTGTGCACCCCCTGCTCGTGTGTGGCTGGTGGCTGCTCTGAGACATCGCTAGTCCAGCTCTGGGGCTCACCAACACATCCCAGACCACCGGGAGAGACGTCCCAGTCTGGCACCAAGAGGCCCAGGAAATGTGCCCGGCACAGCTCCCATTCCCATGGTGTGTGGTCCCTGGGGTGATCAACGTCATGCCGTGCCTGTGAACCATTCCCCAAATTTTCTCCTCCCCAGAGCTCTGTGTGTGTGTGTGATGTGAGACCAGGTTATATTAAGCCCCACTGCTCAAAGGACCAGGGACGATGGCTCCCATGGGCACCCAGCAACTATGCTACAGAAAGAGTGAAAAATTCAGGGAACAAGTGGCACTGTAATCCATCTTACCTACCCGGAATAGATGTATCCATGTACTGATCTCTATAAACACACCCTTTTCTCCATATGGGTGGGTATATATTTATATGCACCAGCCTCAAAATACCAGTTAAGTTTTTATTAGCCCCATTTGCAGACGGGGCGATGATGACAGACAAAGTGCTTTGATCCCTCTAGGCTGCTCCTCCTCGGGAGGGGAGAGTTGGAGTCTGCTCTCCCTAGGAGAGGTAAGAGAGGGAGGTCAGTTTTCCCAAACCCCAAGGAGCTCCTTGGTGCAGAGATCTAGCTCAGCTCTCGCTCGGAATCATGCTGGCAAATAAACATGAAAGTGAAATTGGCATTGTGAGATAGTTATGCAAGAGCGGGCGGATCCCAGGACTCAGCCATTGTTCCAAACGTTTAATTAACATTATGAAAGCTGATTAAAGGAAAATCTTTAACCTCCAGGGAAATCCCATTTTCTCTCACTTCCCATACTGCTGTAATTTTCACAATGTAAGAAGGAAAGTGTTATTTCAAGGCATGATTCATATCAGCTACAACCTGATCTTTGCCACAGTCATGTCCTGCATCTTAAATAATCGTCAGCAGTGACACCAGACGGGGACACTTCTGAGACAGCATTTTTCCCCCTCTATCCCATGACCTGAATTGCCATCATAATTTCTAGACTTTGTGTCATCCTGGCATGATGACAAGTGCTCACCCACGCTCCAGAACTAAAAGTTGGTTCACAAGGACAGTGATACCTACCCAGACACAGCATCTCAGATACAAAGTGCGACTGACACGCCACAGTCCAGCGTGGTAACAGCAGGGGCTGTTTGCTTTGGTCACTGCAGCAAATTCCTTTGAAGGCAGCAGAGTGGAGCTCCATCTCCAGTGACTCCCATCTAACCTTGAGAGAACCACTCACTCCTTCTGCTCTTTTGGAACCGGGGGCAAAGGCAGTGTTACCTCTGAGGCACTGCAAACTCATGAATACAACCAGGCCCTGGAGATGTTTAGGTGGAAATTGCTATTGTAAATCATGTTAGTGGAGAGATTTGCTTTCAGCTGCAGCAGGCCTGTGAGCATTCACAGCCCCCCAGCACTCAGCTGTGTATGGGTGGCACATTGCCTCTCTGCTCTTCCAGGACTATTTTAATTACATGGCATGGCCCATCGGAGAGCTAATCCCAGGATCTAATCCTGGAGGCAACAGACAGCTGACTGTCTGCTCTGTGTGCTCGGAGAAGCGCCCTTGGGGCTGCAGTGAGGGCGATGCAGACGATGGGACAGGAGGACAAGCACTCGCCCCACACACAGAGCAGGCACCTGCCTGGGGACAGCCCCAGGCCCCTGGGCACCCCCTGGCCAGGGCACCACCAGCTCCTCGACCTCTCTGACATGTGTGTGGCCCTGGGTCTTCCCCTGGTTAACAAGAATCTGGGTGGATGCAGCATCTACAGACCTCCAAATCTAATTAAGAACACACACGGCTCCAGTCCTTTCCGAGCATCAGGCGTATATAAATACATACACATATAAATACATGGTACAAATACAGCCTCTGGCAGCAGGAACAGTCTCGTACTCAGATCTTCAACAGTTCTTCCCATCTGTAGATCCTGCAGGTCAAAGACATTGCAGAGCTTCAGAAATCATTCTGAAAAGGGGAATGATTATTTTTTCCCACTGTTGTCTACATGTATGTGATGCAAAATCCATTTTAATTATGATACAACAGGGTCATCCTCACTACTCTGAAGAACAGGCACCACTTTTGTGCACACAGAGACATTAGTAAAGCAGAACCTTTATACATAGGATGAAATTCCTCCTCCAAAAAGCACTAGAGGTAAACCAAATTCGCACCGTGAATGAAATGCATGAAATTCTGACTCAATAAAAGGCAGACAGCTGGGTATTCTGATAAAAATGTTCCTTTATTTTTTTAATTTTTCTTTTCATTACCTGGATTCTGTGTTTGCCAGAGCAACAAAAACAAAACATAGTCTCTTTGATACGCGGCAAATCTGAAAACAACCCTGCAAACAGCACAACACAAAAACTCCCACAAAAAGGGAAAGCTATAAAATTTGAGAGGCGACGAGGCTTTCAGAAGTGCCAGTTTCCCAGTGCAATGGCTGGAAGGGTGGCCTGGCCTGGCGGCAGTTCAATCATTTTGTAACGAAGGACAAATACTTTCAACATCCTGAGAAAGAGGGCGGGGGGACGGGGGCACGACTCCCTTGCTTTCCCTCCTCCTGCTATTCTTTCTCCTCCCTCCCCCCACCCCTCGGATTTTCAATAGCTCTTTAGTGTTTCCATCAAAGGCTTTTACCATTCATCCTCCCTTCTGGTGCCTGCCTTCCACCTGTCTATCCATCACAGCCCTAACCCAGGTCCCTTTTTTTTCCCCCCCCTTTTGCTATTTTTCACGCGGTGGGATTTGTTTATAAGCTTCTGTATTACCTAAACTGCAGGGGAAGAGGCTGCTGGGAGGAAAGTGAGAAAGCAGGATTAAGGAGGAATAATTCAGCTCCATTGCATTTCCATCTGAACGGTCATAAAATGTGCAAATCCTGTTCCTGGGAATTTCGTGTCAGAGGCCTTCCCTGCCACTGCCCTTCCCATACCCCTTCCCTCTTTCCCAATCCTGGAAAAACAAGTGTTGGGAGGGATGCCTGTAACTCCACGGACCCCAAAAGCCACGACGTGTGTGCCAGCAGGGAGGAGGCTCCTGCCAGCACGTGTGCAGGGAGACACTCCAGATGTGGCCATAAACTACAGACAAGGGGGTGGGAGGCTGCAGGGATTGAATCCAGCAGGACAGCAGGAGTGAGCAGGGAAAGGCCACTCAATATGACAGCTCCCAACACCCCCAGCTAATTAATGAGCCTGGGTAAAATACAAAAATAACCTTTCAGGCTTGTCGGCTCTGTGAGCAAATCATACAGAAATACATGATTCAGACCCCAGCAGCTTGAAGAGATTCTACTCTCTCATTTTTAGCTCATCACCATCACAAGGCACCAAAACAGGCACAGGCCAGCTTTCCAGACCCCAGAGATCCACCAACAATCCACCTGTCAGCAAACTGTGAGACAGAGGAAGGGCCACTGCTCCGTACAGGTCAATGGAGATTTGTCACTGATTCAGGCAGGAGTCACTGTGGCCTCTGGGCACTGTTGCTACCTGACCAAACACTCTCAGAACAGCCAGCAGTGCTAAAAAAGGAGGTGGCCCTCAACCTCTCCCCAACCCTAGTGGGCCCACAAACCTTTCCTTGGTGGACCTTCATGTCATGTCTGCTGGACCTGGCAACAGCTAGCAGCTATCTTCCACTTACAGACACATCCTGGAGATACTGAGGATCACCCAGAAGGTAGCACATGTCAAAATAAGTTCCTTTGATTGGCAGTTATTTATTATTTTTAAATAAAATGAGAATAGATTGAATGGGTTGCTCAGCAGCAGCTCAGTTCTTTGTTTGGCAACTTCTTGGACAGTTTGACCATACGTATGACAACACAAAATAAATTTCACTTGCTTGCAGTAGCAGTTGGCTATAAATTCAGTCCATCAATGATTTATAGCTCTAGCAGCAGTGGGATATATGAAATGAGAAGCCCTTTCATCCTTAAACTGCCCTGCAGTCTGGTGGAGACGATGAAAGCCATTGTTCCTAAGGCCAGAGGAGAGCAGGAGTTCATTCAGCTGTGGCAGGAGGAGGTGTGCAAATTGGGTCCAAAGGTGAGAGGAGGCCCGCAGAAACAGCAGCCCTTGGTTTCGCAGAGCAGCCAGAAAGAAACCCTCAACGATGCTTCGCAGGCTGGAGGGGAGCAGCATTTCCACCAACCCAACCATCTCAGCTCTTTGGCTTCCCTGAGGGCACCGCACCAGGACAGACTGGGATCGCTCACCAGAGTCACTCTCAGATGTTTGTGTTCTTCCCACCCACCAGCAGCCCCGAACCTGAGCATGTCTTTGGCACAGCAGGTGGGATCCTTAATCCTGCGGAGGGCCAGCCCCAAGCGAAGATTAGCAGAAGAATCTGTTTTCATTAAAACCCAACCCACCATTACCGTCCTCTCCGGCGGTGAGGTTTGAAACGCGCACGTCCAGCTCTTGTAGCAGCTCTGTTTCTGCAGGGAAAGGGCAGTTCAGCAACCTGCCTCTTCACTTTCTAACGTCTTCCTTTCTTTTAATCAACAAGTAACTAAGACAGACACAGTGAGGAATGTTAAATGCACCTCCTCCTGGAGAATTTTGCCAGCAAGATCACTGGAATCGGGATTTTGCCTTTATTATGTTTCTTTTGACCGTGGAACTGGTCTGATTTTTCCTCCCAGTGATTTTTTTTTTTTTTGTGAAAAAAAAGAAACCACAAAACAACAAAACAGGAAAAGACATACAAATAAACACTAATACGTACAGGGAAAAATACAAAACTTAGCACCATGCACTCCCCTCATTATTAGACAAAGGTTGGGAAGGGTTCACAAGTGTAAAACGCTCATGTGAATTATGAGATTACTGCTCAGTTTTCTTTCAAGTCGTGGGCTGGAAACAGATGGTGGCTGTAGCATTTATGACGGCACAACATGTTACTGCAAGCCTAGCCATCTCTCTCTCTCTCCTCTCAAAAATGCAGCTGCAAGGAAAGTTGTGGAAAATCACATTAATAGTCTCTTCCACCACACAGTTTTCCAGCCCTTCATCCCTGGCCAGCACATGGACAGAGCCATCTTGTATGCCAGCAAGAATACTCTCCTAATCCCTGTCCTGAATAGTTACCACTGACTGGCTTATTTAACAGCTAGTTAAAATGTGAGGTTTGTTAGCATTGTAAAAAAGCCTCCAGAAAGCAGGTCCTTAAGGTCAGGGCAGATGCCATGTGATCCCAAGGGCTCCCTACGGGAAACATTCCGAAAGAAGCCATCAGACTGTCTTTCAGCTGTTTATTATTTAAACATTCAGTTCAGGCCAAGCAGGTTGATTTATAAAGAAGCAGAAAGACAGATATAACAATTGCAAAAGCATCTTTGTAACTCAGGAGTCCAAATCTGACTTCCAAGCAAAAGCAGAAACTTTCACAAGGGCAAAGGCCTCTGGATTTTCAGTCAGACTGCCTTACAGTGACCACAGGCATAGAAGGATCTGGATCCCTGAAGATCCAAAGAGCAATTAACCCCATATTTAAGCATCTTGCCTGTACACAAGAAAAAAAAGCCCATGTGCTTCAGTCCTGATGGAAATGCCTTGCTGCCTAAAATATGTTCATACCTGGACTTGAACCCTTGAGCTGAGTCTGGGGCACAACCCCTCCACTCTCAAGGCACCACAGAGGGCTCTGCTGACACCAGGGACCTCTTCAAACAGCACAAAACTGTTACCTGTTATCCCTAGGATTTCTGTGTGCTTCACAAATGTGAAGCAATCCTGTACCACATCGTTTCTGAGAGCATTAACTCTCTGGGATTCCAAAATCAGGATTTTAGAATTACTTCTTCACTTGAGTTAATTAAGACTCTGTCAAATAGTAATTTTTCCAGACGAGTGTCGCTGGTGTATCTGAGTTTCCACGTTGCTACTTTCACTTTGCTGTCCCCACTGCCTGGTTGGGAACATCAGCACCAATTTTATGTATTCATCTTCAGCCACTCCAGTGTGCTCCTGCCATGTTTCCTGCAGCCAGCCACGCACAGGGCAGCATTTCTGCCCTCTGGGGTGTAGAACAGGGCAACTGAAAGCGAGATAGACTTTTACCATTCCCTCTATCACTTTTCACAGCTAGACCAGGAAGTTGCTACAGAAATTCAATAGTGTACACACTTGAAGCTCTAAACAGCCTTTTGCCAGAGATAGACTCTCTCCAGGTGATATGACCATACATATCCACTGCTTATCTGTCACAACTGCAAAAGCCCTCAGACCTTTTCTCTAAGATAGAGAAGGTGCCATTTCATTTTTCTGTTGGAAACCTCCTCCTGCAGAAGTCATTAGTATCCTATGCAACAATGTACTTCCTGTAAGTACTGAAATATAAAGTGTATTAGAAGTTTCCACTTCTGGTTTTATCTTTTCCTGATCTAGCCTGAAAATTCTTTTGAAGTTCCTCAAAGTGTTCTTCATACATGCTTGTTCTAGGAAATACCAGATCACTATTGGCAAACTTCTCCTTAATTAAGTGAGATTAAGAAATCAAGATGATATGATCTACTTCATTTCCCACCTTTTTAAGGTACCATTTTAAGATTTTTTTTTTTTCCCACTTGCCTTTGAAAAGAAACATGCTGAAGAAACTGAGGAAGGAGAAGGCCCAGAGAGGGCAAGCTTAGCTCTGGGCTCTCCAGTGTAGCTGAGCTTGCTGGTAGAACACCAGCGACGAGTTAAAGCTTCCCCTCATTCCTATGGAATGGTTTTTTGAAAGGTTTCAGACCCTTCTGAAACCCACATCACCCCGGACAATGCTAAAAAGGAAAAGACTAAACTACGCTGGTTAGCACAGTCGGCTCTTCAGGGCCTCAGCTCAGCAAGTCAACTCAGATCATGCCTAACTTTAAGCACAACTAACTTCAAAGAAACATCTCACATGCCTCAAGTTCAGCTTTGCACTGTCTCCCTTGATGAATCACAACTTGGGGTATGCAAGGACCTAATGGGAAACATTTTCACTCGCTAACCCCAAGGTCCCAAAACCCCTGTTAGCTACACAGGCATAGCCCAAGCACTCTGGATGGGCCAGCAGGCTCTTCACAACAAATGGATACAAGCTGTTAGGCAAGCTCTTCTGAAGCACCTCTACAACAAAAATATCCCAGAACAGTTAAAATTTGATCTAAAAGCGGTATTTGGGGCAATCAGTGAAGTACACAAGCTGAGCATTAACCAGCCCAACTCCTACACGGCCTGTTGAAGAAACCACTCTGTCTGGGATAAATTGCTTCTGTCACTTTTGCTGTGCAAACCTCCTGCAGTCAAGGGGAATTCAGATCTTGAGCAGGTTTTTGAGTAGCTTCCTGGCTCCAAGGAGACCTCTGAGCAGAATATTTTACAGTGGGTGAGTTTGGGCCAAGAAATGTCCTCACTTCCAAGTGTGTGAGCACAGAGCCCTCAGCCCACACCCACACTGGAAGTGCTGGAGCATCTCTCCCTCCTCCTCTGGCCTCACACAGACTCCAACAGCTTCTGAGCAGGGCCCAGAGGTGAAATCTGGCCTCTTGAAACTTCCCTGGTCTTCAGTTTAAACCAGCACCACCTTTATACAGAAAACACATGTAAAGCCAAAGTGCTGAGGAAAGGTGAAGCATGGCTGGGGTGAAGGACATCTGAAATGTCTGAAACCTAAGGTTTGAGTGCTGCTGCCTAGAGATGGAAGGCAGAAGTCATGGCGACATCCTTGGGTCAAAATCAGTCTCTCTTCAGAACAAAGACAGAGACATTCTGATGCCAACAAAGGTTTCTTGAAAGTCACGTAAAAATGAATTAAAAGTGGATGCCCAAATCCCTTAGACTGCTGAAAAAATTCCAGCTAGGGATGTCCAGCACGTCTGGAGGGGCTCTTCATACTTCACTGAGGTCTAAAACTTTGAGTTCATCCCCAAAGGGAGCTGAGGCCACCCAGCACTTCACCCACAGGCCCTCTGTGAACAGAGTCTTTCTTGTGGTCAAAGAGGGGCTATCTTGAATTTATGTCTTACTTCTCCCCTTACGAGCAAACAAAACAATTTCTATGAGTAATTCTACCCTCTAATTGCCAAGGAAAAGTCTGGTAAGAAATGCTCTGCATTTTTGACAGGTCAGAGGCTTCCCTAAACAAAGTTGCTGTTTTATGTTTTCTATCAGCACATGTTCACATCCGGGGTCCTCAGCGAATTCCAGTGTGGATGAGTCTCTGTGGGAAATTGCTTTTCCCTATTTTCTTGTTCTAACTGCTCCAGGAAATGAGTCTATTTTTACAACAACACTAAACAGCAAAATATGAAACCATTATCTGCTTCGTGGCGAGAGTTTCGGGTCAGTTCTCAGGTAACTGTCGCCTCCAGGGAAGTCGATGGAGTTGTATCTGTTCATGCAAGGTAGAGCCCTGACCAATTATGTAACTGGTTGATCAGTTACCAGAACACAGAGCTACCACGGGCCTAAGGAGTGTCTCGTTTTCATGCGTCTCAAAGTTCATCCAAGCCCTGATGTATTGATAAGTGAAGCATTCCAGTATTATGGTCTGCAGAGATGATAATTAACTGCTGAAAGATTTAAGCATGAGCATTCTCTACAAATATCTACTTTGTCACTGAATGATCCTTATAAGTAATATCTCTTCTGGATCCTTTTTTCACCTGCCAAATAAACCAGGGTGGGATTTTCAGAAGTGTTTAAAATGATTTTCTCCTACTTATTTGTGAGTGCTTTCAAGAATGAAGGTATTTTCAAAATCCCCAGGAGATTTCAAGCACTATGGGCTCGACTGCATCTCTGGGTGCTTCTGTTTTTTGCACACCTGATTTAACAGCTACTCTGAATTTCAAAGCTGGACAGTAAACACAGTTGCCTTCATTATGAAGGATCAAAGATAGCGCATAGTGGCCAAAACACCAGGTCTGACCTGAAGATGAGTGTGTAACAAACTCAGCTGTTGATGAGTTGTTACAAACTTGGCTCCTTGATTCCTGGTTTGAGAGACTGCTCCAGCCTTCATATGTGAACTCCTTTTCTGTTGAAGCACTCAAGCGAGCCTTTCTTTGTGTATTTTATCCAAGAACTTGGGAGACATCTGGCATCTACAAGTATCAGTCCAAACAGGAATTCTGAGTTGCTCAGAACTCAAACCAAGTCAGATTGGGTGGCCTGCTAGTAAGTCAAATATAAAAACAATTGGATTCCCCTCTACGGGAAGAAGTAACCCTGGAAAAATGTGACATGAAACTTTCAAGTGACAGAAATGCTACCACCAGGATGCTCCCAGAATTTCATCCATTGATTATGAACAAGTCTGAGTTAGCACTTCCTTGCCTTTGGGTTGGGGACGAGGTATTCGTGACTTTCCACCTAATTGGAAAGCTCACCAAACGTCACTCGAGACCAGCACACAGAAAACAAACCTGGAGACAATATCTAAGGAAAACAGAACCTAACCTATGACTTGTTCTTTGATTTACAACTGTGATTGTGGGCCCCACCTTACAGTCATATGCCATGGTAATAGGCAGCAGTTCAACAAGAACCAGTCCTCACTCTTCACATGTTGTAGTGATTCTGAGCTACTTCAGCACATACTTCTGCCTGATGCAGCAAGTAATTAGAATGACTAAAGGGACAGGTGGCATGCCACAACTGAAAAAAAAAAACGATCGAGCCTTTGGTCTTGTTTTTGGTGTCTTCCTTTTCTTTTCCCTAAACCAGAAGTTGCCAAATTTCACAGGAAATTTGCTCTCATTAATTTATCCCATCTCAAATTCGTCTGTTATCAGTACGACTGTGAGTTTTCAACTCGCATTTCCTGGGGTACCCAAACAGATGATCTGAAATTGGGCTCACTGGCATTAGCGACTGCAGTCCTGAATCCACCCATGCCAAGGAAGTATTTTCCCCCAAAATGAACAAACATGTAGTTCAAAATGGAAGCCTGAAAGGCAGCAGGAGTGGAACTGTCCCAGCTGTTTTCCTAGCTGTATTTACAAGTCTTGTTACTTCATCTTTGGGGTTGCTTACAAAAAAAAAATACTTCAACACTCTGAGAGCACAAAGACCCCCAGCCCAAAACTGGGATCCTGTGCCAAGAAGGCACACCCTAATTAAAAAAATAAAACATCAACTCTGCTCCATTTGCCTGAGGTCAATGGCATGTTTGTCCAAAGCTAGGAGCACGCTCAGGCACCAGTTTGAAGAAGAGCAAACACAGGCATCTCTTAAAAGTGTTTTTCCATGTTAAGGCCTGGGAAAAAAAATTTAGGATTTGGCCCGTGATAAAAACAGTTCCCCTAGGAAATGTTACCCACACCATAAAAGGAGGGAATGACACTGAACTAAAGGAGAATGAAAATTGTCGACTGAATTTTTGTAAATTCCCATAAAATCTGAGTCTTGTTCTATGTGCGTAATTTTGACTGTAAGTCACGAAAGGCTGACTCCTTAGAGAAGCAGGAAATGACTGGCTCACGATAGGATAAAAGGCTGCATAATTGCCTGGGCAGAAAGATGGATTTTCATCAATCACTGCATGCTCTGACAATATGGCAGTGGCTTTTGATCATGTATCCAATGCACAGTAATTAGGCAAAATGACTTACCCTCAATCTTTTCAGTATTTAGCTCTAAGGGTGCAAGGATTCATTCTTGGAAAGGGAAGATGGTCGTGTGATTTAGGGCACTGGATGAGCACTCAGATCTGAGTTCTCTCCCTGGTTCTGCCACAGCCTTGCTGTATGACCTTGCACAGGCTTTTCTCCATGCCTCGGTCTCGCCTAAAACGGGATAACAATAGTTCTTTATTTCAGAGGAGATAGGAACACAAACCAGCTCAAGGCTGTGCCGCAGAGATGCTACAGCAAAGAGCAGCACAGAAAAGCTCAGACACGGAATAACGCCTCGCTAATAAAATGTGGGAACACAGACAGTAATTAAATTGACTAATAAACACAAAACGTAGGCTGATTTTTGAGGAATGCAACACTGATAGGCCTTGCTACCTGAAATTAAAGGAAATTTGAGTGGGATTCTTATGAGTTCACCTGACTCTGAGATCTGCTAGTAGTACAAACTGTGTATTAGAAACACCAAGGAAATTATTTCATTCAAAACCTCCAAATGGGGTGTTTTACAGCAAGCATGATTTCCAGCCCAAGTGAGAGTCAGGTCACTATCCAGAACAACACTTTCAAAGCCATGCAGGGGGCCTACAAACATGATTTCCTTCTATTTACATTAATATATGAGCATGCAAATCTGAGGTAGTTTTCAAACTTCAAAATAAAATCTGAAACTTTCAAATTAAAACATAAATGGGGCCAGTGATCCTAATTAAACTGTCAGATGTCTGGAACAGCTTCAATGCCACTATTCCAGAGTCACGCTGCTGCTGGAATTGGACAGAGCTTTAGCAAAGAGTCTTCAGTAGTGAGTATTTTTCCAAATGCAAAGATGAATCTTTTTCTCTAAAGCATTTGCCTTTCATGTGGGGGGTCAGTTATGGGCCTGTGGGTCTGGGAGAGAGGATCTCAGGGCACATGCCTACATAAACCAACTGATTTGGAGACCAACAGATCAAAGGCTGCTCTGTCAGGCAGGAGGAGAGAAAGCAGGTATGAGACACATCTCAGGAAGGGAAAATAATTTCTGAGAGACAGAAACAAGAGGGATGGGAAAGTCAGGCAGAGAATAGCTGGAGAACAGCCCACAGAAAGGCAACATGGACCTGAGGAGAACAGGCAAGAGAACCTCAGAAGTGGAATTTTGAAGCCCATTGGAGGGAGGAGACCCACAGATGCTGTTCCAAGCAAGAGTAAAAAGCCTAAACCCAAAGTGCTGGAGCTGCCTGGGAACCTGGGAGAGGAGCAACTGCCTGCAGTCACCGTGCACTGTTTAACAAAGCAGATGCCAGGCAGGACAGAGGACAGGAGAAAAGGAAAGAAAACTGGCACACAGTCCTTGGTTTCAGTCAACAAAATCTACTGAAAGACAGGTCTGGAAAGATGAAGCACAGAATTAAATGTAATGAATTGACTAAAGAACCAGTGACCATGCACATATTGTAACGCTGACATTGGGTTTGGGCAGTCCCCTCTGCATGTCTTTTCTGATCAGACAAGACCTCAGAAAAAGATATAATCAGACCAAGAAATTCTGGATCCCTGGACAGAGGAAATGAGTGCAGAATGTCAAACAGAAAAACACTTCATCCCCCAAACTGCTGCCTACAATGTGGAAGGACAAAACCAACAAGGTGTTAAAGCACTGCATGGAAGTGCAACTTTTGACAACCACCATCCTCAACTCCATTAACCCCCTACTCACCCCCCACCCCACAAATAACAGAGCTGTCCATCAGACATCTTGTGGCTCCAACTGTTCACACCCTTCCCTGTAACACTCCAAATGCAGCACATTAGAAGTCCAGAGGGAGTCCACCTCCAGCAGACAGCAGAAGAAGATAGGACACGGCATTCACAAATGCACAGAGAACTGTTTAATTTACAGCCACAATGGTGAAACAAACCATTTCAGAGCTTGGACATTCAAAGTTAAGTCTGACACTCATTCTTATATTCACTTATTGTGCTTAAGTATTAGAGAACACAGGATTACATTAACCATACACGACAATCTGAGATCCCTGCGGGACCGAGGAGTGGAAGGGATGAGCAAGAATGAGGGACCAGCCCCTCAAGTGGTGTAAGCTGGTACAGCTCCACTGCAGGCAACGGAGCGATGGCGATTTACACCAGCTGAGGATATGGCCCTTGAAATGTCCAACTTAACTTTGAATTAATGACTCCCATGTCCCAACCTCCCATGTCACTGTTCCTTCTGGTTGTATCTGCCACTTTGAAGGAGGACTAATCCCACAACCCGCCACGGTCCCAAGGCTGGTGGGTGAGAGCTCAGCTGGACTACAGGAAGCGATGCTCGTGTCGTGACACTACTCCTCGCAATTTCACAGCCACGGACTGCATCCTCATCTGATGTAAACTAGCTTGGGGGCAGCTGAAGTCAGAAACATTTGCCAATTTATAGTAGCTGAGAACATAGCCCTGAGATTTCTGTGTTTTCTGCCGCATGCTGTATGAACACTGTGCTTGACAACAAAGACTCGTGTGCGTTTCATTCCTCGTAACAAAATTAACTCAAGACCACAAGTCTCAAACAAACGGCTACTGGAAAAGTCCCCATTCAGTCTTCGCTCTCTCCTGGTGTGCTGAATTTGGCATAACGCGTTTATTTGCTGGCACCAACAAAACCTCTCGGTTTGCTTTGTTTTCAAGACTTTGCTACAAGGCCAGACTCCCTCGTGATGCAAATCAGAGCTCCAGGATACCCAGGGGAGTCACTCCCAAGGAGTTGGCCCACAAACCCAAACACAACCTTCTCATGCCAGTGCAACCACAGGACTCCTTCCAAGAGTTGTTTTGCAAACTATTCCACTTAAGTGACTCTGACATCCTTTCACACCTGCACAGTGTCTGAGTGGGTCACATAATGCTTTTCATCTACATGATTTTAATGGATATATGTTTGGTTTTTTTTCTTTCATTAGATATCTTTTAGACAAAAAAAAAAAAAGGAACGGAGCAACATTACTGGCATCCCACTGAAACATAAATATATAAATTACATTTTATACACTTTTTTAAACGCAGACACATACATTCATGTGCATAACATTGTGAACAGTACACTTAGTGGAAAACAAGCACAGACAATCTTAGTTAAATGTATTTCCAGTTTTGGTGCTCAACAGATACACTGGGAAAATGATCACAAAATAGAACGGTGACTAACTCTATCTCTGCATTAGCATCTGAAGCCAATAATGCCTGTTAGCTAACATTGCTTTGTTTGGTTGAATTTGGACATAGCTACAGGAACAGGAGGGGAATGTTTGAACTATATTTAGAGAAATGGAAAGGTTAAAAATCTCGCTCTCTTTTGTTGTTTTAAGGTTCTGCAGTTCATTCACATTTGAAGATATTTTTATTCAAGTGGAAACACTGTCTTCAAGACAAACTTTTTTGTTGTTCCAAACTAAGAAAACTCTTTCATCTCTTTGTAGATGTTTCACAAATAAAAGAATCCAGTAGTTCATTTTACATATCCAATGTAATAATCCAAGTAAAACAAAGGGTACATAATCCAAACTACTGGGGTGGGGCAGTGATTTTGGCCAAGTGAGTAGCCATGTCATATCTGGCACAGCCCTAAATTTCCAAAGCAGTACAGAAGGATTTATCCATGTGGCTCCCACTGCAATCTGTGGGGAACTGAACATTTAATCCTTTGGCACTTTGAAAATACAGGAGCTGGTGCCAGAGTATTTTATCTGCCCTGCTATAGTTAAAATAGATTTTGATGTTATTTGGGCTATTCTACTACAAAAATATGACCACAAAATGCTTTTTTTTTTCTTTTTTTCTTTTTTTTTTGGTTCAAGAAAACATAGCAGGCTTTCTCAGGTATATAAAACTGTTAATTTTTAGATAAAAATACAAACTTCACCTTTACAAAAACACATATTTCTGTTGAATACACATAAAGCATAACATTTTACCAAAAATAAAGAATTTTAGGTTTTGTTCAAATATTTGCAGCAAGGTAGTTCCCATGCCACCATGACATTATACAATGCAGATACAAGAATTTGTACATTTCACACAGCTCCAACATGTGAAATAAAAGTATCTGTATACTGATAAGAATGACAATTGCTAACACAATATCACTAGTAGGCAACTGGCATAAGTCTTAAAGAAAAAAAAAAAGGATTTTTGCATGGATATCCTATGATTTGTTTACGCACATCTCTCTTTTTTTTCTCTTTTTTTTTTTCTTTTACGTAATGCTTTAAATTACGGGGGAGGTTGGGGAACATAAACCAAGAAACGTCTAGAAAATTATGCATAGGTATACCATTTTTATTTTAATACATCTCATTAGTTTGCATCCCACTAGGAGAAATACCATAATGTTTTGTGTTCTGCTTATTGTTATACCAGTCTTTTATATGTGTTATTGGCAAATGTAGTCCAAGAGATAATAAAAAGCTAGGCAAAGAGTAAAAAGAAAACTTAATAATCACTTTATGGTGTAAAAAAAAAAATCCACTTAAGGCTCCCCAGAAGGTTTTTTTGTATAGACTTTTAAAACACCACCAAGCAAGGATGTATTGTTCTATAGTGTTTGCGTGGCATTTGATCATTTCATACATTCCTGCTTTTTTTGTGCCTGAAGTCCACCAGTGTCCATCCATCTTCATCAAGAACGCAGGCACATTTCTTGACGTAAAGCACCGTTGACTGCTCTGACAGAAATCCACTATTCGCTTAGATTTTTGTCATGTTTTTGAGTACTTTTGGTATCCTCCATTCATTCAACTGTCTTTTTTTCTTTTCTGTTTTTCTTTCTTTCGGTTTTTTTTTCTTTTTTGGACAGGGAAGCTTCCTATTGTTTCACAGAGTGCTACAATACTTGCTTTGATGTCACATTAAACAAATGTACATTGTCTCTTTGTTCTCATTAAGTGTTCTTTTGAGCCAGTTTTTTCACACAGGAGAACAAATAAAGTATACAGTCAATAAGCACCATACATAGTAGGTTCAGGAATGTAACAAACCATGTACATCCATGTCCCAGAGAGAAGTTTTTTTTCTAGCTTATTTTCACCTTACATCTGCAGGAGAGAAAAAAGATACAATAACTCTATGATTAGAATCAAAGGTCCTGTCCTTGAAGTAGATGACTTAAAAAAAAAAACTGTTCTGCATGAAGAGTCACTAACCTGGGACAAGAAGTTCTAAATGCTGTTTTGATTGAGTTTACATGCTCACTTTTAAAGTTGAATTTTAGAAAATCTTTGCTTCTATCATACTACTCCCAATAAATACCTGTTAATCTGAAACAGGATATCAAGTTTAGCATTCTTTAGAAATGATACATCGATATAAATGAAAACTGCCACTGGGAGTTTATGTGCAAAAACAGGGGCTTGAAATTAAATTCACCATCATCCAGGCGTTAAGCACAGACACTGCAAAATCCAAATCATTCCCACTCCAAATACCAGAATCAATTGCAAGTGCTGCAGTTTACATACTTTCAAGTCATTAAGAAATGGAAATTCTGTATTTAATTTGGAATGTGTGTCGCCATCATCATACATTGCTAATATGTTGGCCAAAGGATTTCAGTCATTTTTTGCACTGAGGGTGTTAGTTTTTCACCACACTGAAAACCTCATGAATTTTGATGACTGACTATCATCATCCTACTGAGACTGAAAAGACCAAAAAAAGATCTTAATTTTCTGGTGTAAGTAACACAGGGCTCTGCAACACAAAGAAAAAAAATGGTATTTCTTAGCATCTTTCTTGTCAAGTAAGCAGATCATCAGACTGTGTCAGGTGCATGTGCAATCAGCCCCGGTTCCCACCAGAACATGGGTTTGATGGTCACACAAATAATAGTATTTGCTGTATGTACACTCAATGTTTCACAGCCAAGGACTGGGAACACAACAATTTGTAGCCTGAAAATTCATTCATGCATTATCACGTGATGCTTTGACCTCAGAAATCAATAATGAAACACAAGCAGAGGCAATGGAACTTGAGATTTCAGAAGCTGAAGTATTAGCACCCTCCAATAAAAAAGAAATAAAAAAGGCAAGAAAAGGAAGTAGCTCAAGAATGTAAGATGCTGATGGTGATGTGGAGCTTAAAGGGAAAATACCAGCAGGTAGAATTATCAAAGCCAATCAAATCTAATCTCTTTGCAGCCTTGAGGTAGCAAGTGTCAAGATTTTGAACAGTGATTAAGTTGAAGTGATGATATTTGATTAAGTTTTCCAGTACTTGTGCTATTAGGGTGTTCAGCATATAGGTCCTACCTGAATATCAAATAGTTCCAGTAGGTTTTATGTTGGTTTTAACTTTTTTCGTTTCCGTTTTTTACCTGATTCCCTAGGCCTTCCTGTTAACATAAGGGCAGGGCTGGTGAAAAGCCCTAAGGTAATGCATTTCGTGTAACACTGAAGTCATAAATACTCAAACCGTTTACATTTCAAGGAAATCTCATTATCCTTTGCATTAAAGTAATAACTTCATAACGTCTGATTTGACATTGAGTTTACAAAGTAATTACACAAAAGTAAAGAAATAATAAACGAAGTTGGCATTGCACACGTCATTCCCAAGATCCATCTATAATTGCTGTTACCATGCAGTACTCAACATTTGCCTTCAGCTCTGGAGTCGAGCTATTTTCAGCTCACCATCCACTTGCTGGGTGCAAGTTTTGTTCCTACCAGTAATTAAATCCTAGAAATATGTGTTTTTCCATGATAATTCTGCCCCATTTTTTACACATCTCAAAACCAAAAATTTTGATCTTAAAATCGCAATTGCTTAGTCTTTGGCAATTAAAGACAATCTGGAAAACTGAAACTGATCTAATGAAACTTTTTTCCCAAATGGGAGACAAATAAAATGTATCAAATCATACACACATTAAAAATAGCCACTTTATGTGTGGTTTTGTCTAATAACTCCACCTCATTTCAGCTAAACACTCAGCTCAGATTATAAAATGATGTCCAGCAAAATCGCAGCAGAGGTCAAACTTTGCTTTTATAGAAATTCTAATTCCTCTGCTCTGTACATAGCAACTGAAGTTTACATTTGCTTGGAACTAGGTTTATGTCTCTGTGCTGGATGGAGCCAGCACAGAAAACCCCTCCTTACCTGGCCACCTACAAAATCTATCACCTTGGGGCAGCTTTCCTCCCATGTTTACCTGCTCTTCACTGACTCTTTAATTTGAGGCTGGTTCTACTGCACCCTTAAATTCCCTGCAGAGGTGCAAAACAAACTTTGGAGGCTGCCTTCAACCAGATTCAGGAGAAAGGGAAATGTCCTTTCTACCGTAGTGGGTTCCCTGAGTAAGTGTGTCAAGCTCTGCATTGATTGCACTGCAGTAAGTAGATCTGAGCTAATGATTTTAGATAATTCAGAATGATTTTATGAAAGCCAGATTGAAAGTAAGACATTTTCCCCATAAATCTTTCCCCACTGTAACCCAACAGTTGCCTTGATAAGGCAAATTTAGGTTTAAAGCGACAACTGACAAATTCTTGAGTATACATACATAAGGAAACAACAGGAATGAGCAATGTTGTTTCCAAACTAACTCCTTAGCCTCAAATCCTGAATTTATTCCGAAGTGCTTTACATTAACTTCATTCATATTTTCCCCAAGGTCAAGTAAATCTCAGTGTTAGCCCTGTTTCCACAAAGTCTAAAGAAAATTAGGCAACAGAGTTCACCCATGAGCTGCAACATGACAACCTTTAACTTAGTGAAGCAAGACCTGAACACTACTGGGCATTTACATTTATTTAAAGGCCAACCTAATGACAACTGACACACTTTAAATTTGAAATCCAAACTCCTTACACAGCACAAACTGGCCCTCATTTTGCATCTTCAATACAGAAAAGCAGCTGGGAGCTTCTCTACTGAGTTCACTGTAAGCAACGTCTGCTTTACATTCTTTACTAACATAAAAATAAGGTCCATATTAAATCAGCATTAATGCAAAAATAAAAGGAAAACATACCAGTTTCTTCTTCTCTATAATCTGAATTAGTATTTGATGATGTACAGGTGCATTCCATATGCTCTTCTAATCTCACCAGAACTTCTTTTAATTTTGGCTTTTTTCTAACATATTCCACTTTTGCCACCTATAAAATACGATGAGGTATGTACTGAGACACATCAACATGGTTACAGTTCAGAACTGAAGACAGATAACTATATACCTCTATTTTTAATGTAGCCAAACTCATATGAAATGTTAGCATACTAATCATCTTTTATCTTAATTGTGCATCGTGTAACTATTTATTGCACAGACTAGTTGTTTATTCAGGTTCAGCAGTTTGAAAAAATTTTCCCCCAAGAGATAAAACAATTTCCCATTCTTTTTGGTTGATGTTTTAAGCAACTCAGTTTCCACATGCATCACAATAAACTCCTATACAGATTCAAATCAGTGGTTGTTCTTGTAAACTGCCACTTTTAGCACAATCTTCTGTACATGTTGTTAAAGGCTGACAGTGAAGGCATTAGACTGGTTTGTAATACATTTTATTATTCACAAATTGGTGTCTCCAGAGCCCTCTGGATGTAAAGTGCTCAACTTTACACAACCAGGATCTGAACATCACCTTAGAAAGCAGATTCTCATTCCTCCTCCCTCCCTGTAATGACCTGGGGCTTGGTCACAAGAGCTCTCAAGCAGTTTTTAGGTCCAAGGGAACTACCACTCCTACACGGGGTCCAGCCTTTGGCTTTATTGTGGGTAGCTGGCAGACAGAGCATTTCTCCCCAGTCTTTCCAACTGCTCCACTTATGGCATCCTCAAAATAAAACAGTCTGGAGGGCAAGCTGAGGTTGGAGGAAGCATCATGCTGGAGCAGCTCTGGCTAAGTGCAGATCTCTCATCTGAAGGAAACCAAGGCAGAACAGAAGGATGTTGGGGTGGGGGATACTGAGCACAAGGACATCCTGACCCACAGGCTGGCAGCCAGGAGAGGAAGAACAGCAGAGAGGGCAGGAGCACTGATGTTCTGGGGTGCTGAAATGGCTCGTGGGATGCTGGGCACTGACTTGGGCCAAGTGTAATGGGCATGATGGTCTGGGCCATGCAAGGGAATATGGCATAATGTGAGCAAGGAGAGTGACAGAGAGTTTGTATGAGGTCCAGTGTTTAGCTTGCAGCTGTGCTGAACACTGCAGAATAGGTGGTGATCATTTGCTTGAAATGGAAATCACTGCAATTAAATCAGGGCTTCTCAGACCTGCTCATCATCTGGCAAAAGGGCTGCAGCGGGGCTGTCCCAGCAAACAAGACCACTCCAAATCACATGGATGCAGTATAAATGAGAGAGATGAGGGAGCAGAAGGACAGGAGAGGCTGGTTGTCTCTACAGAAGTTAGATGACAAAGCTGTAAGGGCTGGTCCAACCCAAAGCTCCAGTCACTACCAGATAAAGCATCCACAATTCACTCCCAGCCATGGTTTCCTTGTGTGCTTGGTGGGGATTCAGTGCTCCAAATCAACCTTCACACTGAGAAAATCGTTCCCTTGCCCTTTCAAAACTGGAACAACAGTGTCACAAAATGAGAGTGGTGGCTGGAAAAACCCATCACATTCCCAGTTCCCAGAAACACTCTTCTGGCTCTGGGGTCACAACTGTCGAGGGCTTCTGAATGCCAGTGAGAGAAGCCAGAGCAAAATCCTGGCCTTTTTAAAGCCAGTGGGAGATCTGCCTTTGCTTTCACAGAGCAAGGACTTCAGATCCACATTTTAGTCACCACCCCTTGTGTCAACGGGATCTGGAGATGATTTTCATTTACCCAGCAAACAAAAGTTACAGAGACAGATGCAATAACTAAAGTATCCAATAACTAAAGTATCCACATTAAAAGGTATCTTCTGAAACTGTCAGATCTCCACGTAAACAGATTAAGAGCTGGCCATGACATACCAGAACACTTTATCTGAAAGACTAACTATGGGTTGAAGCAGTATGTTTCAAAATTTCCTATCAGAACCCAGCTCCATCGAGTCTTTGAACACGATGATTTGAAAATGTATGGTACAACTGAGTCATCTGGCATCAAAGGACGACTAATCCTTAAAATTTATGAAAACAAACAGTAATTAAGACACCTCCATCATCAGAGACAAAGAAAGGGACCCAGCAATCACGAAACAGCTTTCAGATCTGCCCTGCTTATTACAGCTGTTAGAATAAACCAGTCTTATTGAAAATTACACGCAACAAAAATAAACTGTAATCAAGCTTTTAAAAGCCTGTCCTTGTTTCGCTTGGTTTTACAAACTGAAAGATATATGCAGTTCCTGTGGCTATTTGGTATTAAACAGCAGCAAAAAGCCCAGAAACAGTAATACTCTGAAGAGGATCATAATGAATTTATGCAGCAATTTAAAGCTGCTTTTTAGCACTGCAGTTAAAATACAATCCAGCACACGTTCCACTGCCCTACTTCATGCTACACAAGTTAAAAGGAATGTCATTTTGTAAGATGTTGCAAATATTGGAACTGAAGCAGCACAAACCAGATAAGCTGCTGTGTCTGTGTCACCTGTTAACACCTGCTGCCACACACAATGCTCATCTACAACAATGAAGGCTGCAGGTCACGTTTTCAGTGGGTATAAACAAGGATACCTGTGCCAACACATGGGATTTGGCTCTGTGTACAGATCCTTTTTTTCTTCTTTGTATTTTTCTCCCTTGTGTTTATATTGTGCAGTCACTATCAAGGGTATTACCCAGTGCTTTGAGGTGGTCAGTCCACAACAAATCAACAAGCTCCTTTTACTTGTCTCTAATGCAACAAAAATAAAAATCCTCAAACCCTCCAGAGATCCAGAAAATACCACTATATAAAAACTCTTGGAGAGCAAGACAGTGAAATAACTGATTAGTTTAAATGGTGTATAATCAGTGGCACCATGCTTGCATCAGTGTAGATTCTAGGTCTACATTCTGCAATACAGTGTGGTGGCTAAGTAAAAATCAGAACAAAACTTGATAAAAGTATGTGGCCTAATGGAAACATCATGGGAACACTTTTTTTTAAGAGGTTCTCCAGGAGAGATGAAATCAAGGATTAATAGCAGGGAAAAAAAAAAACAAGATTGTAAGCAGAAATGTCCAAAACACCTCTAGCACAAAGCTAAAATTTATCATGGGCAGGAGCTTGCAAGAGGAGTGTCAGCACAGAAAGTTCCTCACAACAGCAAAACTCACATGGCTGATACCTAAATACCGGATGGAAACAAGCCCAAAAAGCAACTGAATGAGGATACTTTTTGGAATCATCTACTGCTTCCATATTAAATAACGGCATGCTGAAACAACGCAGGGAAAACCCGTCTGTGAGGAAGATGTGAGTCAACAGGGACTAAAGGACTGGGGAGGCACTGGGAATCCTGCAGGGCCTGGCAAGTCACTGCTCCAGGGACAGGAGGGCAGGAATGGCTGTGTGGGGTCTCTGTGTCCCCGAGCAGAGCAGGCAGACCCTGCCCTCTGCCAGGCTCCCCATGCTCCGAGGGCACCTCGCTGCTTTTCCGCCTTCACCTCTATTGTTGTTTCCTTTGTTTCTCCCATTCCTAAACTGACCTTTGATACCTGGTCCTGCCTGCCAGTCCCACCGAGTGCTGGCAGCAATCTCAGTGAGGCCACAGCTCAATCAAAGTGCTGCTTATCCCAATGGCAGGAACAGTCACCGAAGAAAAAGGTTCTTAAACCTGCAAACGTGACACAGCCATTTCCCCTACACATCCCCATGTGTTCTGCAAGGCCTTTTCAACCTGCTCTGCTGAACAACTCATCCTGAACTCCAGCATTTTTTTCCATCTCTCTTCCAACCTCTCAACAACTCCCCAGTGACAGCTCAGGAGCTGCTCCTGCATTCCCTCCTGTCCCTCCTTTTCTCTGCACCTCACCCTCATATTCATGTACTCTAAGAATACACTAGGTTAAGATTCCCCAAATCATCTCTATATTAAGAAATGGTTGAAGCTGGCAGGGCTTCTGCTCAAGGCCAACCTGAGGCAAAGCTGAGGTAGATGGCATCATTTGGCTCTTGTTTCTTAGTGTGTAAAGGAGCATTGCTGCAAACAACCGTAATGTTCAGTTTGGCTATCCAAAATTAGCAATATAGGCAGGATTTGGTCCATAATATTAATTGGGACTAAAGCCACCAAGAACACCACACTCAACATTACAAAAAGCCTCTTGGGAAGACTCTTGTTCAGAACCTCCCAAATGAATTATGGTCTGGTACTTGGTAAATACTTGAACTCACTGGACAGAAGCAACAGGATCTGCAGATGTAACTGAAATGCTTTTGCACACAGAAGAGGAAATCTCTCTGTAACAGACACCAACACCCCTAACTCACCCCTCCTCGTCACCATTCCTCCATCAGGAGAGAAATACAATCCCTTCCTTCCTATCAAAGAGCAGCTCCCAACCAGCCTCTTCATCTCAGTCTGAGTTCTGCAGGGCTGTGCAAGGTGCAGTTTGCTGAACAGAAATGTCTTGGGGGCCAGGAGGCTGTGCTCTCAGGGGCTCACTCTGTCACCGTGCAGGGTAAACTCACCTTTCACTAATTTCCATGAAAGGGAAACCTCACAAGACCCACTTCAGGGAAGCTGTTCCACCAACCCCCGTGGCTTGGAGCCTGCCTACAGCTTCAATTCCACAAGCCCATTGAGGGTATTTCACTGCTGAGAGCTCAGTGAAGACGAAGAAAGGACATCCCCCAACCCTCCAGCCTTTGAATCATGTCCCAGGAATGAAATGCCCCAACACAAGCACCTCCACTGCTCCTCCCACACTGCCCCAGCCGTCTCTGAACCTTGACTACAGTGGCCCTCAGTGAGACAAAGAAAACACCCTTTGCTTTCGCCTGTTGGATGATGCAAACCCACTTGCTGACCTTTCTGGATGAACATTTTTCTAGTGTGAATGGGCCAGCTATGATCTCACTACCTTGTCAATGAGGAGGAAGCGGGGAAAGCCTTTTCAATGTTCCATCAAAAGAAAGCTTTTATGCAGTCTGACATCAGGGGAAAACACAAGCCGGCTTTCCAACTGCACTGCAGAGCAGCCGAGAAGGCTCTCCAAAACCGCTCCCACCTTTCCAGGGACCCTCGCTCTGAGCCAGCTACTTAATGGCATGAGCAGACATTCAGCTCTAAACTTAGGATTGGCAAAAGGCTCAGAAAACCATCAATTACATCAAAGCTACAAGGGGATCTGACTCTGGAGGGCATAAATATGGATTCTGTTCTAAGAGTTCTGGTGTGACAGTGGGGTCAGCCTACAACCTTTACAATGAACATCCTGTTCCTGCTTGACCTCTTGTCCTTTTTTTCCCCTGCTACTTAATGACTGTTTGGAGCAGTCTTGGAGCTTGGAAAAAAAAAAAAAAAATGTCCTCCAAAGCTGTCTGACGTATATTGATATTGCTGGTGGCAACATATTTACACAGCCACGAAAAGCAGCTGCTCAGCTGAGCCTACTTTTAGCTTGTGCCCTACTAAAATGAATGCAAATCTAAAAGCACTACAACGGGCTGACTGAGAGACTAAGATCCCTTCAACGTGGTGGTGTGCTGGGGAAGGAGCCCCAGCAGTGACATCCTGCAAAGCTGCTGCCAGGAGTTTGCAGCTCTTAGGGAACGCTCGGTGTCCCAGCAGCAGGGGGACAGCCAAGACCCTCTCTCTTATCTGTCATCTGCCCCATCCCTGCAGGGGCAGGAGAGAAGCACAAAGTTCCAGTATCACACGCAGGTACCAACAGCAAGCTCGTAACACACGTCTCAGCTCTTTGCTGAGCACATCCAGATGCTCTGTATGTGTTTGCTGCTACACGAAATCAAACCCAAAGGCAACAGCACTAAATATCACAACCCTGAGGCACTTTGCTGTTTAGCTCCTATTCAGAAAGGCTTACAATTGCAGTCCTTCAATCTCCCCAGTTTGTTCTCAGCCCTTCAAGTAATTATTGATCCAAATCTTTACCTCATTTTTAATTGTTTCTGCAAAGCATATCCCATGAAGGCAAGGCAGCAAGCAAGTGGAAAGTTTGATTGTTTTTGGGAACACTGAGGGAATCTCAGATGTTTCTCCAGCTTATTTGGATGTAAAAACATTTTTCAGATGTTCAGAAACAGAAAAGAAAAAGAAATCCTGCCCAGACACATGTCTGCATGTATGAAATACAGTGTATGAAAAACAATGAAATGGCTTAGGTACCTTATTTTTGTTCTAGGATGCACAGCACTAAGTGAACAGCACTTTTCTCAAGAAATCCATTGCAAGTGCAGCAATCAGTGTGTTGTGCTGAGAAACTTTATGTTCAAGAATGTGGTGCGGTTTATTTTAATTCTTAAGAAATTCAGAGCAACAAGGACTCAGAGTCTTCACAATTTGAACACTAAGTGTAAGTCTAATCTCCTACACACAGATGTAGATCAACAGTACTTGTTTAAATACTGATAAAAATTAGAACACAGTGAAGCCAAATGAACATAAATATTTCACGTAATATTTACTGGAAAGTTGCAATAGGGATTTTGTCTAATGAGTAAATACAGCGTGAAGCTGTTGAGTCTTCTATCCCTGGGGTAAGATAATTTGAAACACATTTTTTCAGATCAAAAGCGTTATGTTGTCAAATATAAAAGCCCAATTTAGGCTGCATAATATTTAATTAAGAAAACAGCATTCCATACTGTGATTTATTTATTTTTTTAAGTCCAATGCCCCTTGAGTCATTTTATCTTCTTAACTTTAAGATCTGTACTGTGCGAGATCATGGGAAAGGCACAATCAACTTTATTTTCATTGCCAAAAAAAAAAAAAAAAGAGAAAACCTAAAGGGAATCCTGTGAAAATCAAATCCTCAAATCCTAACCCAAGATTTTCCAACGACCACGTCACTTGAAAAGGCTGTCTGCTCACTCAAAATGGAGAGGGGCGCTCTGTCCGAGGATGGATAGTAAAGATTTGGGTCACACAGGCACAGGGTAAGGGGAGTTCCCAGGGTGAAGAGGACCCCGTTAGGGCCCTGCAGCCCCCTGCTCACCTTGACACTCCTGTGGTGTATCCGGGAGGGCTGGCACTTGACGCTGCTGGTGTTGCAGCAGCCGGTGCAGCGCTTCACCTCCACGCAGGGCGGCCATATCAGGAAGTTGGCCGAGGTGGGGTCGATCTGGCTCCGAGGTATCTCGTAGATCACCGTCCGCGTCTTGCACACCGCCGGGATGGCCTCCTCTGCGGGCACAGGAGAGTCACACCCCCAGCCGAGCAGCTGCTCCCACCCCAGAGCACCCACATGTACCAGGCACATGTGGGACCAGTGCTCCCAGTCCCTACTGGTCACTGGCAAGCCAGTGCTGAGCGCTGTTTGCTGATGACTGAGCTGTGGTGTTGCCCTGGGGACAAGCTTGACTCGCTCCCAAAGCCCAGCCCTAAAATGAGGGGTTTCTAGTGGCCTGGCTCCCGACACAGCTCAGAGCACATACCATGAGATAAGACAATCCTGGCTCAGCAAGCCAGGAGCTCCTCCACATTTGATGACCCCCCAGTACAGCCTCAGAGTGACTGTGCAGAAGAAGCTGTTGTTTTCCAGCACTGGGGTCATCACTGCACACAAATGCCATCACACAAACATGCAACACCTGGCAAACACCGCCTCAGAAATTAAATTGAGATTATCTGTGTCATACCCTATTTGCCCAGCTGGGAAACAACCTGCACCAGCTTGAAACTTTCAAGACTTGGGTTTCCACTTCCAGAACTTTAAGATCCCCACATCAGGGAGTCTGGTTCACCCATCCTTTCAAAGGGCAATTGCTATTTTTTCCTGAAGTTATCAAAGCTTTTATACATGGTGGGTTTTATTTAATTTGTTATTTCTTGAATGAGGCAAAACCACCAGAGTAGCATGACTGAAAAACCTGCAGCTAAACCAACACTCTGGTGGGCTCAGGTAAGGTGAGCTTGGTTAGGATTATAAAGAGTAGCTCTGTAGTACTGTGTGATGCTGCCATGATCCAAACCATGCACCATCATCAACCTAGGGACTGTTTAAGAAGTCAAGCTGGTATTTCAAAACAGTCCAGAAAAAAATAGCAATTGCAGGGACAAGTTGTTTGCTGATAAGTTCTCCAAAGACAGCTGGGATTTTTATTTTTTTCTTGCCTTGCAGTGGAAGCTTGTGATAGCTTTGGGTTAGATGTGTCAGGGAACTGGAACACTGCCTGCACTTCTTCACTTAGTTCTTAAATACAAGAAGCTCAGGCCTAGCCTGTGCCTGCATCATGGAAATCTAGGCCCACTTTTGAAAGAGATGCATTTCAGTAGACTAAATAGAGTGAAAATCCTTACTCTCAGCCCCCAGTGCCATGAACTCCAGAAAATTAACAGATCCAACACTGCAAGATAGCTGGCAACTCCTGCAAGTTATTGAGCACACCCAGTTCCCAGTGCCTCTCGTGGGGAGGCATTCAGCACCTTGCAGGGTGAGGTGCCAACGTCGCAGGCTGCTTCAGAACCGCTGCTCTCCCGAGGCAGCCAATGTGCCGGGCGCGCCTGCCAACTCACACTGCAAATCCCTGCTGACAGCAAGCTGGGCTATCTCTGCGTGCCACCACAGCTCCAAGCACAAACAGGCTGAATTACCCACCACGGGTAAGATTGTGGATGTTTTCCACGGTCAAACGGAATGGTGGAACACTCACACCTGATCAGGTGAACAAGCAGCGCACCTAAATCCTATTCATCATCCCTTTTTTAAATTTGTATTTGGGCTTTGTTGGATCACCATCGTTATTAACAAGGATAAAATCCCCTGTAAACAAGCCTGGTGCCCTACACAGTGATGGAAATCAATGCCCTGGCGTTTCCATCAATGGCTTTCAATTTTTGGGATAAACTGTATTTTTCTTGTGAATAAAGAGTCAAGCTGTTTCCTTTTGTGGAGCTTCTGTACTGAAAACTCTACCAACTGTTGATGTTTTTTAAAGCACACTGCTGTAGTTGTTCCCCACACTATGAATTATACATTGAATATCACAGCATTTTCTAACCGAGGTCTAGCTTTCCAACATGCTGCAACAAGAAAGTGAATGTAAAGAATTTGTGCATGTCTGTCTCCTATGGACATCCTCCAGAAGACAGCTTCTCAGGCAACAGCTCGTTTTGTGCAAAAAGAAAGGCAGAAGCTAGAAATGGCCCTTTTTTTCCCTTTGTGCGTGTCACATTTTTCCAGTGAAATGTCCTGCTTGGCTGACCAAAAGCACCCCCTCTGCTTTCACTCCCAAAGTACAAATAGCTTGTTTCTTACCAATGCTTCTTTTTCTGCGAATGGGCACAGGACGGTTCTCTTGCACATGTTTAGCAGAATGAACACTGTAAGATCTCAAGTTTGTTTCTGAAACATCATCGTATCCTGGAACAGGAAACAAAACGTTAAACCTCAGGTATGTTATTTGCACCAGTGTCGCCACAGTGCTGCTCCACAGGTACAAATCTGTGCTGCTCATAGGCACGAGACCAAATCCTGCTACAATCACTCCAATGTAACCCCTCTTAATGCAATTGCAAGGGCACAAGGCAGGCAAGAAAGACACAGACATCAAATGTCACGTATAAGCATGCACAATTTAATTCCAATATCCATTTTACTGAAAGCCCCCAGAAACAGTGCATGCACTGTGGCACACAACCCTATCTAAAGTAAAACAGTTGCATTTTTATGTGAAAGGCATAATACAGCTTTTCTTACTGGAAAGGTGTAAAATAGGAACAATAATCCTGCATGTGAAATGTTTCTTACAAGCATTTTGAAGTTCTGGTATGAGGCTACAGTAGAAAATATGGTATTAGACCCAACAGCAACAATGCTGCCTCTGTAAATTTTTTGTTGCTTGGTTTTCAGGGCAGTACTAGGACAGAATCAAAAGCAAAAAGTAACTAGCATGGGTTTCCTTTTAGCCTCTCTGTTGCAGAACAAATCCCCTGTGAAGTATCCTAACCTTTGGAGGGGCATCTGAAGCTACTGCAAACTCTGGGACTGCATCCAGGCTTGTCTTGTTCCCTAAATAAGCCTACCACATGGGTTAAAGGGCCATGAGAAAAAGCAATGATGGAAAACTTGGCATTTCATTTATCATAAAAAACAACAAAATAACTGCTCCAACTATTTGGGTTTGTTAAGTGAAGCAGTTCAGGTCGTGTCCCATGCCGTGGGGTCTGAAAACCACAATCTGCAAACGGGGGATCAGGAGGATGGAACCAAACAGAGAACTGCACACAGACCCCAGGACACCCAAACTAAGGGTTTGGCACTCTGCTGCTTGGAGTGTCCTCTGTAACATCACTGCAGAGTTTCAAGGCTTCACTGCTGGCTCCTAAGAAAACTGTGACATGCTCTAAAAAAATGTAAAAGGGTATTACACAGTACTCAATTACCCTCCCTGCAAGCTGCCAACACCCTACACTCCCATCTTCTGCACTGTCACACTCCCTGCTTCCAGTTTGTTCTGTATACACAGCTGACTGTCTCTGGAACTTGTTTTAATCTCAGCTTTATTAGTAACACACATCATAAGGCTCCACAAAACAACCAACTCCTTTTCTCCTCCCTCCAAGAAATTGTGCCCTAAGGAACACACAGCTTGTGAAATCACCTGCACAGCCAGGTGAGACATGAAGACAGCAGGATCTTCAGCACCTTAGGAAGAATTCTGCATCTCAAGGTTTATCATCACTTCTTGGAAAATACTATTGTATGTAGCTAAGAGAAGATAAAATGGGAGGTCCAAGAGGTAGTGCCAAGATCACCCACTGGTCTTATTGTCCTTATCAGCTGAACAGATCCTTGCATGAAATTAGTCATTGTGAAATCCACAGTCTCAATTTATCCAAATAAATTGGCTCCTAGTTCCTATGTATGGTGCTTGTTTCCCACAGATTTTGATAAGAAATTTTGGAACCTGACTAATTAGCTGATATTGGGCCTTATTTGCAGTCCCAGTCCTGTCATGTAACACAGCAATGACTAAAGGGTTTTATTTCTGCTTTTATTGCACCCCATACTCCAGAAAACTCATCAGTGGTATAAATATAATGGCTAGCCAGAGATCCCACAGGAAGTTTGCAACTGAGCTGAGGAGTGGAGCCAGGTCTCCCACATCCCATTCCAATGGCACCAGGCCATCCACCTGATCCCAAATGGTGTTACGCAAAATGAGGATCCGTTCTGATGTGCCTCCAGCCCTCTTCTGTTTCCTAGCACTCAGCCACCCAACACCTTAATACTGACCTCCTTTTTGGCAGCTTCGAGTTGTCACAACCTCTCCCTCAACATGAGGCAATGAAGTGATACTCAAAAGAAAGAGCAGCGTGAATTCTACTCAGCCTAAGATCCAAGCTAGGCTCGGAGCAAGAAGCATCTCCATCCACAAGCAAACAGTGTTTAAAAGGAGATTAAACACAAAAGTAATGCCTCTAATCCGAGCTGCTTGGTGGGCACGGGCGTCAGGCTGGAAAGGGAAGCCGTCCGTGCTGCCAGCGCTACGGCAGGGCTGGGCCACGGCTCCTAATCCCACACTCAGCAACTCTGGCACAGCTCCCTCCTAAGCGTGAAGGATCCCTTGCTGCCTCATTTAAAGAAGCTGGGAAGAACCAAAGGACTGCTGTGATCAGCTAACCAATATGTTAAGCCATGTGCTTACACACAACTGCTCGACTCAGCTGCACTTAGCCGTTCCCCATCACCATGCTTATTAAGCAAAATGACACCTCGAGGTGCATGTGTTGCTTATAAGATGATTTCTAAGGTGAAGAAGGCCTCTGGCTTATGCTGTACTTCACTGCCTCACTACATGTCTCAAGCAGGTATAGCAGTTCCTCAGCTCATGTCTCTCTGTGAGGGTTACCAAAAGAGATGTGCGCAGCTCGCTCAGCAGGCAGCAGAACAAGCTCCAGCCAAACCTCAGTGCATTATCTAACACAAACTGTATCATTTCTATCGACACATCATCCATGTTGGGTTTAATAAACAGAATCATGGGACACACAGGCTGGAGCCAGAAGACACTACAGTGCTAAAGGCACTTGGTGTCCCCCTGATCCCCACAGGCATTTGGAAGGAATTCCACTTCCCAGTGAAGTCAATGGGAAAATCACTGCACTTCAAGAAACGTTTAAGTCAACAGGAGTCTTGCCCAAGCAGGAGTGAAAAATCACCAAGTCAGCTTTGAAACTCACACTTGGCTCTGAATGTGTGGCCAGAAGACTTCACTTCATTAAAACCACGATGCTACAAAGACCATTCTTAGTTTAACTTCAAGGAAGGCTGATACTTAATTTGTATCAGTTTTTCCCCCAATGTACTGATTTAGTTGCAGGGTGAGGATAAGCTCTTAGCAAAGGAAATGGGAGTTTATGGGTGCTTAGCACCTCACAAAACGAGGCTTAGAGCAGAAAGCCTAGAAATGGGTGGTTCTTAGTTTAGAACTCGAACACTGCTCGTCACCAAGTGAAGATGGAGGATGCTGCACAGAGCCAGATTAGTGCAGCTCTCTTTTAACGTTTTAATAATAAAAAAATGTTTTCGTGGCAGCCGATCAAGAAATTTCTCTGTAATCTTTTATGTACTGACAACATATCAATGATGGGCATAAAAACTCTTGCAATTAGCCTTGGTCAATCCATTAGTGTAGCTGAAATTGTTCTTTTTTGTCAGATTGGCAATTTTCCACTGGGTCACGGAATATAAATCACAGAGTTCCTGTGACGTTCTGCCAATACATGATTACTCTTCTCACTCAAGAAGCATGTGGAAAGCATCCTAAGTTTAGTGCTACTTTGTATTTATCAATTTATACTTTTGCATTTCCATCTTCTTCCCAAACTATTTTATGTGAGGTACAATCCCCAGCACATGCAGTCTTAATGCAAACCCTTCTAGATGTCGCTTTGATGGGCATCCAGAAAGTACAGATCCAAAACCTCTAGTACCAACAGCAGCAGTTTAGGAAATTCTTATAGTCTCAGTTTTTTCAGGAATTCGATCTAAGGTACAATAAACTGAAACGGTCTGTCTTACAAATCAGTCCTAGAGCCAAAAAGCCCACGGCAACATCAGTCTGTTTTTTTGATCTTCTTTTTGGCTGATGCAAAATTTGCCCTTCTGACATCCAACTGCAGAGATAGATGTCATTAAGTTTTCAACTTTGATCTGTTAAAGGAAATATAAGTAGCAGCCTGCAAGATCCTGTTTTGTTTAGGTTTTTGGGGTTCTTTTTTTCCTTTACCTAGGTGTGATCAACCAACTGTAAAGGAGGAGGAGTATTCCCTCATCTGTCTCAGGAAAAACACAGGCCACACCTGGAAGATGCCTCTCATGATGTGTAAGAGGCACAAGGAAGCCAAAACATTGCACTGTAACATCCTTCATGTGAGCACCACACCAAATCCCGCAAAGTCAACAGCACATTTTCCAAAAGACTGAGCTCTGCAGCAGCCTAACACTTTCTCCATGGAAGTATACAGTTAATTTAGAACATTTCTCCACTTAACAAAAGCTGCTCTGCTAGTTCATAATCACAGGCCGTTAAATTCACATGGCCTAAGGTGACCCTGGTGGATGCCCTTAACCCGTGCAAAGAGGCACGCTCAGCCCTGCCTTTCCCCATGCAGGCAGATGACTTGGGGGAAATCTGTTCCCAGCGGGAGGCAAACATAATAGGTGACGAAATGAACTCTACCTCCCACAGGACAGATGGGAGAGGTGAAGTGCGAGGAGAAAAACCACGCTGCTGAGCCAAGGAGAACTTCACAGGCAGAGCAGAGGAAATGCCCCCGTTCTGGGGATTTAGTCTGTTCGTAGTAAAACTGTACTCTGCACACTAGAGCTGCCTACTTCCTGGGACTGTGCATGCTTTCTCCTTTAAACAGGGTCAGACTCTGCTCTCTGTCATGCCAAGGCAATTCTGTCACTGCCTCCGGATCCCAGTCGCAGCAAATTCATACAAGATCCTGTTTCCTGATAGAAACAGAGAATTTTTATGCTGTCTTTACCCTCCGAGTCGGACATGCAGCACTGGGCTCTGACAAACTGGCCTGGATTTTCTTTTTTGAATACAATGATAAGCTCCATGTTGGGTAGTGTTTTTCTTTAAGTAATATGCCAGATGGTCTGGGGGTGTGGTTTCTAATTTTATGAAGGGGGTTATCAGTCATCTCTGCGCTACAATATAGAGACCAAATCTGTCAGAATAGAAGAAAAACCTGCCCACTCTGACTTACAAAACTTACTTTTCCAATTAAAAATATATGTTTTGCATTGCAGGAGAGAAAATGACTGTTCTCCCTTCATTTTCCACAGATTCCGCCTTGTTACTCAGGAATATCAGACATTTTCTTCATGCATGCCTGATCCTGCAAACTCTTAGCCTACAAGATCATTCTTAATTCTCAAGTCCACCCACTGAGTTTAAACAGGGCTACTCACATGCAGAAGGGCTGGCAATACCATGCACTAAAACGAGGGAGAGAATAGTCACTGGAGTGATTTTGTTCCGAGCCTCAGCTGAAAACGAGTACATGCTATAAAAGAGAAATATACCACTGTACAAGCCCTCACTGAACTGGCTGTTCCCTGAAGGCAATTGCAGCCCTAAGGAAATACACTTCAGAAATATCCTCTTACCAGGGACAATGAGAAAACATTTGATTTGCTAATTCAAGCTAATACTAAATATAGTAAACAGGCCCGATCCTGTTTACTGAGGAAAGCACGGCAATTTCAATACTCGATTAGTCACTCTGATAAGCCTTTAGTAAGAATTACTCATGACAGTAAAGCCTGCAGGACTGTGCCCAGGAAAAGCAAATGTGGGTAGTAAAGACAGGCTACTCCATGAAAACCCAACCATGCCTGAGTAGCTCAGAGCACAGTTTAGCACACGGGCAAAAGCAGCACTCACATAAGCAAGAACCGGGTGAAAGGCTGAATATTTTGGTTTTATTTTTTAATATTGTTTGAGTTCATGTCTTAAGGAATTACTGTTTCATGGTGAGATAGTAAAATATTTATGTCTCTTGTTTCTCTAATGGTTTCTAAACTGACAAATTGCAAGAAAACAACAAAATGAAATGGGTAAACTTGTGGCTGACCTTTTCTTTTTTTTTGGTCTTGCATCCTCCAGTTAGTATTTGCCAAAAGGTAAGTAATTATTTTCTGAAATAAATTCATTTCTCTGCTACATCTACCCGTTTATTCAGCTCCTGCTGTTGCCCCACTTGTCTGCCTGATTCTCTTGCAATGGAGCCACGTGAACTTTTGCTCTCCTTCTAAGTGGTATTTAAAAATGAAGCATGTGCTTGTTACGCTGAGGTATTTGAAAAAATAATGTATTCTGGTAGCTACAGAACCCTGACTTGAAGGCAGGAGAAGCATGCACTATTTTAAAATGCTAGTGCTCAGATCCAGCCCTTCTGCAACAGCAGCCAACTCCACCGAGTTCACTGGGAAAAAGATTTTAGCAGTAGTGCACTTGTTTGGTCCAAAACAGCCTTCAGTGGGGAAATATGAACTGCATACCCCTTCCCTGTTGTGAAAGTTCCTCTAATTGCGATGATAAACAACAATGATGAAGCACTGCTCTCCAAAAATATTAAACTGATGCCAATCTGGTAATTAGTAATTAGCCTCTATGGTAAAGTCTTGTGCAAGACAGAAATACTCCCGTTTTCAGTATAATGGGAAAACATTTGTTCCCTAATCACATGAAAATTGAAAGCTATGACTGTAAAATACGTTCCTAGTGCATTCCTGCTCATTAACAGAGCACTGTGCAAAAAGCAGTGAGTTAAACTCTAGAAGGATCCTGCAACTCTGAATGAAGGTGATTGAACCTGGCACAGACTTTACAAAAATACACAGCATATGGTTTAAAAGGAGATGGCCCAGTACCAATGCAAGCAAGAACTCATTCATTTTTCTCCATGTTTGTGCTTCAGCAAGATGCAGGCTTCCCCTGGGCACATCAAAGGTGCCGGGGGTTTATTCTCTCTCAACTCAGGGAAAAAATCACCAGGAACAAAGTGTATCAAGTGAAACCAAATGATAAGGAGCCCAGCAATATCATACGCTTCTAGATCTGATTTACTGCTGCAACGATCTGTTAAACTGCACGTTCTCACTACACCCATTTGCATGCCTAATGATGCAGAAAATAACCCTGCACTATTTTCTTCTGGAAAAAAAAAGTGTATTTTTGAGGGTAAGCTTCATATGCAGGTTCCTGTTTAAAATCAGCACGGACGGTTTATTTTCCTTTTAATAAAGCCCAGCGCTTGGAGAGACATTACTTCATTCATAAATATTGTTTCAAATATTTTAAATACCTCCAGGACAGTAGTTTAAAGATAACAGAGCAATGCAAGACCAACAACAAACCTTACGGCAATTCTTCTCCGCTGCGAGACGGAGAGAGCTCTGAAAACACGGAGGGGGTCACAAGGTCCCTCTCCACCCTGAACCCCACGAAGTTTTGATTCCCGATCGGCCCCTTGGCCGCCGCCTCCCTGTGAAAAGCAGCCCAGGGTCGCCTGGCTGTCGGGCCGGTCCCCGCACAGGTGTCCCGGGCGAGGTGCGGAGCGGCGTGCGGGGAGCGCGGGGCGTGCGCGGCCTCCCCCCGGGGCGGCGGCGGCCGACGGCGCGGAAGGAAGGAGGACGGGACTAATTTACCTACGGAGTCAATCTCCAGGAGGCGCTGCAAGTCGCGGATGCTGTGGATCTCGCTGTGCGCCAGCCGCTCGATGAGCTCCTGCGGGATCTCGGCCTCCTTCAAAGACACACACACCGCGGGTCACCGCGCAGTCCCGCCAGGCGCGCCCGGAGCGCCGGGCGTGCGGCGCGCCGCGGCTCTGGGCTTGCCGGAGGGGGTGCGGGATGTTTGCGGGACATGTTGGGATGAAGCAGGGAGAAAATCCACGCACACACCCCCCCCCACAGCGCTCCGCGGGGCGCCGGAGCGCTCCCGCCGCCCCCGCCTGCGCGCCCGCGGGGGC